>OY728126.1:142517785-143126123 GCA_963277665.1 Viscum album | reverse complement strand
TAATTTATCATATTCAAAAGAATATGAATCATAAAGAATATGAATCATGCTAACTTGTTACATAACATGACCATCCTCCTGAATTCATTGTTTCCCATGTGATAAAATATTTTTAAAATTCATTGTACTCTGATAGTGGTGCAACATAATATTGATGAGGCATGTTTTCCATGCTATACAAAAAAGAATACTAACACAAGTGTAATATAATAATAATAACAATGACTGAAAATAGTGAGGATATAAACTATAATCAGTAAACAAATTTAGGATAAGAAATCTGTTCGACCTATGAAATATGTCTTGAGTCATCAGATATTCTCCACTACTCCTTGACAAAGATAATAGTTTTGAAAATCCCAAAGGGAATCATTATTTTCCTTGAGTATAACCAAAAAAATTATTTTATCTTAAACAATACTATCTAAAAAGGCATAATATTGTATAATTATGGGGTTGAACCCCCAGAGAGTTGGGAACATGATAGAAAATTCATAACCAAAGGTCAGATGGGTAAAATTTCCAATTAATTTTACTAAACTAAATAAATGAAAATAATTAACTAAATTTATATTGAAAGAAATATAAAAAGGTATCTGGGTCAATTTTATGGTTTAGGAAAAATATAATTGTAAATATAGTTTGGAATAGTCATATGGATTAGGTTGTGAAGTGGTGAAAGGGTCACCAAATATTTTTGTTCAACCCAATAGGATATTCTTATGCTTCAACTATACCATGGTCAGGGTATAGAAAAGAAACTATGTTAATTATTTTTTGATTCTATCTATAAAGTGTCACATTCCAATTTTTTTAGTCCAGATAAACTCAAATTTGGATACGTATATTCAATTGCACATCACAGGGACTAGTTTGTGCAAAAGAATTGGATGATCAATTTTTTTAACCTAATTACAACCCCTAATGTTATAATGGATTAATTTATACATTAAGATTTATTAAGAATAGTCCTACTCATTACCCAAAATCCTAAATGGATGAACTGTGCATTAAAAAATTGAATGAAAGTAGCGAAATGTATTTCATGATCAACATAACAATTAAATGATTCAAAAGAAGGAAATATGTAATTGAAATATTGAAAAATTTATTAAAAAATAACATGATAAAATAACCAATGATGAGTTATGAAATGGAATAAATAATGAGAAGGATAAGGAATAAAATAGGGAGATTGGAATTAAACTAGAAAGTATTGAACATTAAATTAAGGTAATGAAACAAAACATAAAACTATCTACGAAGAATGGTTGGTCAGTACCAAATGATAGCCTTCTGATGGTTGCACCTCATTATTGGAATGGTATGCCACTTTCTCATGGATATAATACATATTTATAATTTTTTCAATTATCTAGTTTAATGGGTTTAAAATGGATTTTAATAGATATTTGTGTGAAATGTGGAATGTCCCCATCAAAGGATATGCGAGTATCAATATTTTTTAAGACTGTCTCAGGGTTTTCACAATGTGAAATGTCCTTACACAACATCAATTTTGTGGACCAAATTTATTCTCCTTCACATCCTATAATTCCTTTACACCATGTAATGTTTCATGATGTTTAATAACTACACAATGTGTAATCTTAAATTTCAGTGCTAGAATCCTAACTTCTGTCTGATTCTTCAGTTTCGAGTCTCTAAAACCTCATATTATCATCCAAAAAATTGGAAAGCATCATTACGTAGATGTATTATTCTTTTAGGGATCAGTATTAAATCTAAACTTATTTATATTTCCATTATTGTGATGAGACATTCCGTGGCTCGGTGAAAATTTCCTTTTTCTTTCTAACTTTTCATGTTTTCATTGATATTTCTCCAAATATTAGTCCTATATAAGAATAAAAAATACAATATTATTTTCCATGAATATAAAATATAATCAATTGATACTCAATTAATTCAAATTTAAAAACGTATTAATATATAGATATAAAAAACTATTATCACTAATCTAGAATGAGTATGTGCACCTAGGGATCTATCCATATGGTTATAATGTGAGTGTGTATAAATAAAGGATACTAGTTGGAGAAGAAAATTGGAATCTCTCATCATATTTTTTTGGGCCCAACTCCAATAGATCCCATAGTCGCTTGAAATCAAATGGAATCTCTCACAGTTTTCTGGCCCAAAGGCTCTCACAGTCCCTTGGAAACCAAAATGAAAATGTCATTACTTCCAAAAGGCTCACATGGTCCCTCAAACAACCTATCTCTCACACCATGTTTTACCCATATGCTACTCCATGCGAACACAGTCACAAACAAGTACAATATAACCCAAAATCCATTTTTCAAATAATCTTCATACAAAATTCCCATTTTAATAAAAAAACATCCATCAAGGTAAACCATTTTCTATAATAATATTAGAAATCCATTTAAATTCATAAAACCTATCTGATCTTTTTTTAAACATTTGGGGAGCACTCAGGCCACTCCCATTTTAAAAAACCATTATCAACACACATTTTCATTCTAAAATAATGAATTACATAAAACTTGTATAAACATCATTTAATGATAACCTGAATAAAATTTAAACTAACATAAACCAAAAGTGATTCAAAATTTAATGGTAATAAACAAAATATTCCCATAAATAGGGACACTTCACTCAGATATGCTTCTAACAACATCTTCTTCAATGTCAACAACCCAAAATAGGATTATCATATCCTCATACACTTAATCCATAGTAAAAATAACAATTCCTCCCATTTCACACCCAAGATTCATCCAACACCCATGCTAGGGTTACACATCTCCATGAAAATGGAAGTAAAATGATAAGAACAAGGAAAATTAGGAGAAACCAAGAATAAATTGGCATCCCTCAAGCCAAAACTCTAAGATCCCTAATAGAATCCACCACTAAAGGGTAGGGTAATCTCCACCACAAAGGATAATTTGTTGTTCACAATGGGATGAATAAATAAGGGATAATGGAGTATAATATCAATAGGGGAAATGGTAAAATACCATACATAAGTGACTTGTATAGGCCACATGATTAGAAAAACAATGCGCCATTCCTATAAGGATACTCTATGCCAATAATAAAAGATACATGATTACCCTCGGGTGACATAAAGTTTCACAAACTATGCTCAAACCATGAAAAACCCCATTGTCACCTCCTGCAACCCACTCACACTATTAGAAAAATAATGTAGTAACTGTAAACCTTAGTTTTCCTTCCAAAAAACCCCCCATTTTCAACCCCCATCACATAGAAACTCCACGATCAGACCAAATGATAAATAAAACTCAAAAAATGACATACCAGTAACCGAATGAGTGTCACATGGAAGGTTAGCACTAAAAATGACCATATCCTATTTTCCCAAAAACACCAAATTTTCAACCCCCAACTCTTGAAAGCATCTAGAACATATCAATAGATAATATAATCTCCAAATAAATTTTACATGTGTCTTAGAGGGTAATTCATATCATTTATCCCTTAGGTTACTGTTGGACGGAGTGGTTTACTCAAGAGGGGGGTGAATTGAGTACCAATTAAAATTTCTGTATTTAAAAGGTGTCTTAAAGACCCCCAAATAAAATAATAAATTAAACTGTAGTGAAGTTATATTAAAGTTGAGGTTCTGTCAGATTCTCAAGGGATTGATTAATTCCCAGTTAATCAACACAGGAGTGTGTGATTATCTTTTGAAACTAACTTACTAATCTACACTTAACATAAATACTTGCTAATTTAATTATCAAAGTATCTTTTAAAACAGTATTGGTTTTAAAGTGATTAGCAGCGGAATAAAAACATTGAAAGAGATGGAACAACAAATGTAACCAAGAGGTTCAGTCTCAAGACGAGACTTATTCCTCTCAAAAGATTATATAAAAATGATCCACACCCAGGATCGGGGTTCAACAGTTTACAACTGTCCAGGTCCAAGACCTCTACCACTGTTCTTCGTGGGAAACAGTACAACAGCAACCAGCTGTCCAGGTCACACACGACCACTACCACTGTTATTCGTGGGAAAGAAAGAATGAAAGAGTTTGGTAAGGATTTACAAACCCTTCAGTTTGAGTACAGGAGACAGTGTATGTGTTAGATACAGCAGATAACACACACTGCTCGAAAAGTATAATAATAAATCACAGAACAAGAGATGTAGAGTTTAGAAGTGGTTCTGGTGATTTCAGTGTAGCTCTGGACTCCTTTTGATTCGATCAGAAGTGAGTCTGAGTCCTCTTCTCGTTTCTGTTTGAGAAACAGAGTGTCGTATACTCCAGGTTCATAGACAGTGAGATGTAGTCGATGAAGCTCTTCGATATTCTTTTGTATGCTCTAGGACTCTTCTTGAGTAGGCTTGATTGTATATGTGATTCTGTCTTTCTTGGTTCTTCTTGTATGCACAGAGCTCTTCTTGAGTATGTCGTATGTCTTGTTTCTGTGTGTGTTGTCTCTTTTCTTTTCAGCATAGTCTTCTTGTATTTATGTCACGTGCAACAGGAGATAGAAAGGATTTCCTTTCTGCAGGTACGAGGTACGGGTTCCTGACATCCGAAAACTTTTATCAGATATTTGACAAATCATTAAAATTTACATGATATGACCGTTAGATGGATTAAATATAGGAAATAAAGAAATTCAAACAGTGAATCGAGTGATCGGTAGGTAATCAGCATCGGTAGCTTGGACATCAGTAGCTTGAACATCGGTAGCTTGAACATCGGTAGCTTGAAGTCATTAGTTGCTTTGACTCTATCAGTGGCTCTATGCGTCGGTTGGTACATGCTTGTATTGGTGACTTTGTTTATCGGTAGCTCCATGCGTCGGTAGCTCTATGTGTCGGTAGTTTTATTCGTCGGTAGTTCTATGCATCGGTAGCTTCATGCGTCGGTAGCTGTGAGTCTGTTAGTAGCTTCGTCCATCGGTGACTCTTATTCCATCGGTAGCTATTTATACTTACACCGGTAGCTCTATATTTGTATCGGTAGCTGTCTGTAAGTCAGTAGCTTATATTTATAAGCACATCGGTAACTCTGTGTTAAGTATATCGGTAGCTCTGTGTTAAGTCTATCGGTAGCTCTGTGATAAGTCTATCGGTAGCTCTGTGTTAAGTCTATCGGTAGCTCTGTGTTAAGTCTATCGGTATCTTTGTGTTAAGTCTATCGGTAGCTGTCTGTCGGTAGACTAAGTCTATCGGTAGACTAGTTACCGGTTGCTCTTTATCAGTAGCTATAGACAGATTACTTATCTGTTTTATGCAGAACACATCCGATTGTGTTAGAATTAATTTATAACTTGTATGAATGTGGATAAATGAGGATTAACATATTCCAAAGACTATTTTTAAAAATTATTATTGGTTTGATCACAGATTTGAAAGAATTAAAGTATAGATCAATGATACTTAAAAATATCATAGAGAATGAAAACATAATTGGGATTTTCAACATATATGAATACATGATTGAGATTATCAAAACAGGTGAGGTCAACAATCTCCCCCTTTTTGATAATCACAATTTATGATATGGGCATTTATCATAGTGAAAATATAATAGTAAAGAGTATAATATTGAATTCAATTTTCTCATTGAAAACATCATCAGAGATAATATAAATAGTATGATATAGACATAAGTTATCAGAGGTAAAAATCATAAGGTACTAAATAGACATAAGGTATCAGAGGTAAAAATAAAAAAAGGTTATTTTTCTCCATTGAAAATATTTCTCATTCTCTCATTTTGTTCTCCCCCTTAGTTCTCCCCTTATTATTCTCCCCCTTTGTGATAATCAAAAAGTGGGATAGCATATATAGGAGACAAATAAAACATGAGAAGTAAAAAAGAGTTCTTCTGTATTAGAGTAGTCAAAAAGTTCAAAAAACAGAATACAAAGGAATTCCTATCAAATATCCTGGCCACTGGATCAATCCTCATCTTCCACGCGAGATTTCCCTTTGGGATCAGAAGAAGGCTCAGGTGGTGAGGATGCAGGTGAAGGTTTTGGAATGCTAGAAAAGATCAAAGGAAGCTGGGCCACTGACACAGAGTCAGGCCTGTAGGTTGAAGATCTCTAGGTGATCATTGGTGTGAGGCTTCGAATAGCTTGAGCAGGAGTCAGCTGGACTGTGGAAGCAGCTGAGGCAGAAGCAGGCAAAGCAGGAGGTATGATGACTGGTCTAGCATCAACATGCAAGAAGGGCAGCACCAGATTTCTAAAGTCCATAATAATTCCTCCTCCTCTTTCCATAGCAGAGATGAAATCATCTTTGTTCTCCATGAATTTCTCTAAGGCAGGAGTCATTTCTCTTAGCTTGCTCACTTGTTCTCTGAAAGCTTGAGTGACTGGTGGTAGCTTCATGTTTTCCAACATCAGCTTGAAGTGGTGTTCGAGTTGATGCTTGGTGAAAATTTTGGTGAAGTAGTAGTCCACTTTGCTCTTTATGGCTTCCTGAGAGGCAGAGGCTTCTCTCATATAATCTTGAACAATCTTCATTATTTCTCTGGAAGAATCTCTTGTAGAAAGCACCACTCGGCTCAACTCTGATGAGTCCACAGAACCACTGGTTGAAATAGAACCAATCTCCTCCTTCAACATTGCTCGAACTTGATTCAGGTCAACTGATAGTTTGGATGTGAGAGGGCCAAGAGGGAAGGAAACAGTTTCTTTGAAACTCTTAGACAGACCACTGATTAGGCTTTGAACTTGAGAGTCCTGTAATTGAACATGATCCTTCACTGAGGTTTTGAAACTTTCAAACACCGAGACAAACTGGAAAACTACACTCTTCACATAAGCTAGGTCCTTGTCAGCTTGAGACTTGGAGCTCATATAAGATTCTAAAGCAACAACTGTTGTCTTGAGAGCTTCAAGATCTGCTTCGATCCTAGAAGACTGAGTCTGGCACTCTTTCACTTCTTCCATAAGCTCAGACAGAAAAGAAGATAAATTACAAGCCAGAGATAGCTCGAAGGATCTCTCCAACATTTTCATTTCTTCATAAAATCCTTGCTTCATCTCAGCAACTGATACACTGAATGATTATTTCAGCTCATTCTTCATGGATTCAAGATCAGATTTAGAGACAAAATCATTTGAGACAACTCCAGCAGATCTCCTTGATGAGGCCAAACCAACTACAGAATCAGTCATTATGGAATTAATTGAGGATGCAAGGGAGGTTTCCATTAACTTCACTTCTTCAACAAAACTTGTTTTGAGGTCCTCTTTTAGCTTATTCAGATCATGAAATCTGACCACATCATCTGGCAACAACTCAGAAGCAAGATCATAATTGGTCTTCGGTCTATTCACAGACATATCATTATCTGAATCCAGATAATCCAATCCACATACTATAAACCCTGGGTCTTCTACCCAGTCTCCAAGCTCAACAGCTACTGTAACATTTCCAAGAACAGATTGATGCTCCCCCTCAATGGGTGCATTCCCATGTATCACAACAGCATTCAATGCTGGATTCTCTTCATCAGAATCTTCTACTACAAGTTCCACCGGTGCAGCATCTAGAAGATCTTCTGATACAGGTACATCTTCTTCTGTATCTCTTTCTACTTCAGCAGTAGGCATAGCTGAGCTTCCAATCAAAGGACTCATACTTAAACTACCAGAAGCAGACAATTCAGACACATTTTCCTTTTCCTCTTCTTCTTGGTGAGGTACAGACTGGTCTTCCTCATGAGTAGACACAATTTCCTCTACCTTTCCTTTCCTAGAATAAACCAATTCTGCAACAGGACTTGGGGGCAAGTCTGGATCTCCTCCAACATCCATAAGAGTTTCTTCTTCTTCTTCTTCTTCTGTTTCATCACAATAAATAGGTTCCTCTTCATCAGGTCTCAGACTTGGATCTCTCATATCCTTTGGTCTTGAGGGATGATCCACAGGATTAAACCTATCATATATCTTCTGATCATCACTAACCCATTCTCCCTTCCATGGGTTCCAGTTAATTTTCATGTACTTACAAACAGTCGAGGTGATGCAGAAATTGTTCTTGACTACAACTGTCTCATCCTGAGACTCAGCTATTCCTTTCACTTTTATCATTACTGAAATCAGCTTGGCAAAGAACAAATCATTAGTCTTTGACTTTGGTCTAATCATGTCTTCCATTTGAAGCATCAACAATCTGCACAGATTGATCTTCACACCATGTCTTAGCAAATGATGAAGATATATATCTTGATATCTCAGATTTTCAAAATATCCTCGCCTTGGTATCAACACATGCTAAACAAACTTGAAAAGCAGTCGATTCTCTCCATCCATTTCAGCAGCAACCACTTGCCTTTGATTCCCATTACCAGTCAGTTCTTTTAAGGCGGTTTCATAATCAAAGATGTCACTGCTAGGTGGAATTTCTCTTGATAAATACCCAGAAACACCTTCATGTGGTACTTTTAAACTCTCAACCCACTCTACTGAAGAAAAAGACATCTCTTTTCCATTTACAAAAGAGCTTACCCGATTCTCATTTTCAGACTTCTCAAAGGTTACAAACTCATAGAACTGTTTTACCAACTTCGGGTAGTATGGGCCATTGTTATTCGAAAAACAATCCACCCATTTCTGGTCCTCCAGAATCTCGAGTACTAGCGATTTGCTTGGCAGTAGCCATTCCACGCACAGTTCCTTCTCGATTACTATGTCTCTATTCTGCAAGTGAGGATTCACGGGTCGCCTTCCCGATCAAGTTCTGACTTCACTAACACTGGCTTTATGCTGTGTCTTCTTCTTCGTAGCGTTTGGTTCTGTACTTTCATCTATGATTATAGGAAGCTTAGTTTTTTCCATCGTGGGTTTAGGGTTCTTGGCCGATTTGGGAGTTAAGGTTCGAAGGTGAGAGATTTTGAGCTAGGTGAGGTAAGAAGTGGCTAAGACTTTGTTTTATCATTTAGGAATTCCAAATAAACGAATAAAAGGGAGTAATAAAATAAAATAAAATGATTCGTATTCTTGGCAGCAGACAGAAGTTTTAAAACCTTGCATTGGTGTGAGTTAATCATCGGTGAGAAAAACAAATCGGTGAGAGTTGTACATCGGTGAGGATTTCACATCGGTGAGAATTTTCACATCGGTGAGAATTTCACATCGGTGAGCATTTTACATCAGTGAGAATTTTCACATCGGTGAGAATTTCACATCAGTGAGAATTTTCACATCGGTGAGAATTTCACATCAGTGAGCATTTCACATCAGTGAGAATTTTCACACCGGTTGTGATTAAACATTCCCAATTCGTGTCTTATGTAACTTAGCCTATCCGAACTTAAAGGTTTAGTGAAAATATCAGCCAATTGATGTTCAGTGCCAATAAATTCAAGAGAAATATCACCTTTTTGATAGTGATCTCTTAGGAAATGGTGTCTTACATCTATGTGTTTGGTTCTAGAGTGAGATACAGGATTCTTAGAGATTTTTATTGCACTGGTGTTATCACATTTGATTGAAATATGTTTAAAAACATATCCATAGTCTAGAAGAGTGTGTTTCATCCACAGAATTTGTGCACAGCAACTACCAGCAGCTACATATTCTGCTTCGGCAGTAGATAATGCAACTGAGTTCTGTTTCTTACTACACCAAGAAACTAAGGATTTTCCAAGCAAATGACATGTTCCTGATGTGCTTTTTCTATCTAACTTACAACCAGCAAAGTTAGAAGCTGAATAACTCATTAAGTCAAAGGATTGTCCTTTTGGGTAAAACAAACCTAAGTTAACCGTGTGTTTGAGATATTTAAAAATTCTTTTAACAGCAAGCAAATGAGATTCTTTTGGATTAGCTTTAAATCTAGCACACATACACACACTAAACATAATATCAGGTCGACTAGCAGTAAGATAAAGTAAACTACCAATCATACCTCTGTAATTTGTTTGATCAACTGGTTTCCCAGTTTCATCTGCATCCAATTTATAGGTAGTACTCATAGGAGTTTCACTTCCCTTGATACTATCCAGACCAAAACGTTTTAAAAGATCCTTTGTATATTTACTTTGATTCAAAATAATACCATTTTCATTTTGAAATACTTGAAATCCAAGAAAGTACTTAAGCTCTCCCATTAAGCTCATTTCAAATTCATTTTTCATACTTTTTGAAAAATCAGTACATAAAGAGTGATTAGAAGATCCAAAAATAATATCATCAAAATATATTTGTACAACTAAAACATCTTTAGAAATTCTTTTAATGAAAAGAGTTGGATCAGCAATCCCTTTAGTAAAACCTTTTGAAATAAGCAAATTGCTATGTCTATCATACCAAGCTCTTGGAGCTTGTTTTAAACCATACAAAGCTTTAGAAAGTTTAAAAACTTGATTTGGAAAATGGGGGTTAGTAAATCCAGGTGGTTGTTCTACAAAAACATCTTCAATTATAAAACCATTTAGAAATGCACTTTTCACATCCATTTGATATAACTTGAAATCCAGATGTGCAGCATATGCAAGTAAGATCCTAATGGATTCTAGTCTAGCTACAGCTGCAAAAGATTCCTCATAGTCTATACCTTCTTCTTGACTATATCCTTGTGCAACTAGTCTAGCTTTGTTTCTAACTATATTTCCAGATTCATCTACTTTATTTCTAAAAACCAATTTTGAGCATATTGTCAAGGTGTCCTTAGGTCTGTCAACTAATTCCCAGACTTTGTTTCTTTCAAACTGATTTAATTCTTCCTGCATAGATATTACCCAGAATTCATCATTGATAGCATCATTTATATTTTTGGGTTCTAGCTGTGATAGATAAGCTTGATGTTCAACCTGGTTTCTTAGAGAAGCTCTAGTTTGTGTTCCTCTATCAAGATTACCAACAACAACTTCTAATGGATGATTCTTTTGAATCCTCGTTGATCTAGTAAAGGTTGGACTAGAAATTTCAGGTTCATCTATAGGTTCGGGTTCAACAGAAGCAGATTCTGGAAAAAGTCCAGAACTGGATGTTTTTATAACAGGTTCTTTAGATTTATCATTAAGGTCCAGAATAGACAAATCTTCTTCAAGATTCTCAAGAGAGGTTTTAGGCTCATGTGGATCAGTTTCATCAAACTTGATGTGAACAGATTCTTCCACACATTTGGTTTTCTTATTGAATACTCTATTTGCATTACTTGAAATAGAGTAACCCAGAAAAATTCCTTCATCACATTTGGAAGCAAACTTATCCAGATTATCTTTAGTATTCAGAATAAATACTTTGCAACCAAAAACTATAAAGTAATTAACCTTAGGCTTTCTATTGTTCCACAATTCATAAGGAGTTTTCTTAATAACAGGTCTGATTAAGACTCTATTAATGACATAGCAAGCTGTATTTACAGCTTCATCCCAAAAATAAATAGGCAGGTCATATTCATTGAGCATGGTTCTAGAAATTTCTTGAAGGGTTCGGTTTCTTCTTTCTACTACACCATTCTGTTGGGGTGTTCTAGGGGAAGAAAAGTTATGAGTATAGCCATTGTGTGATCAATAAGATTCAAAATCATGATTTTCAAACTCACGACCATGATCGCTTCTCAAAATTTTAATCTTAAGTCCACTAAGGTTCTCTACAGATTTAGAGTATTTAACAAAAGAAGAACAAGCTTCACTTTTGTGAGCTAGAAAATATACCCAAGTATATCTATAAAAGTCATCTACAAGAACATAAACATAGTGCTTCCCATTTAAACTAGAAACTCTTGATGGTCCAAACAAATCCATGTGAACCAATTCAAGTGGTTGAGAAGTCGAAACTTCTGTCTTTGATTTAAAAGAAACTTTGTGTTGTTTTCCCTTTTGACAGGGGTTACACACTCTATCATTTGGGAATTCTAATTTAGGTAGGTCTATAACTAGGTTTTTTCTAGAGAGTTTTCTAAGTGAGTGAATGTTACAATGTCCCAATCTTCTGTTCCATAGCCAAGATTCTTTATGAAAATCATTCAAACAAGTAAAACTCTGCTTGGCTAAAGAATTCAGATTAACAGCATAAACATTTTCATTTCTTAAGGCAGAAAATACCAAAACATTCTTAGAATTAAAAACTTTGCAAGAATCATTTTCAAATTTAACATGAAAACCATCATCACATAACTGAGACATACTTAATAAATTGTATTTAAGGCCATCAATAAATAAAACTTTAGAGATCAAAATTGAATCAGTGTTACCAATCTGGCCTAGGCCGATGATTTTCCCTTTTGAATTATCACCAAAGGTGACAAAGCCTCCATCAACTATTATTAAACTCTTGAAACAAGAATAATCTCCAGTCATGTTCCTTGAGCTCCCACTGTCTAAATACCAGGTCTCTTTACAGGATCTCTTCAGGCAAGTTCCCTACAAAACAGATTTAGATGGGAGATGATTTTGGTACCCAGATTTTCTTGGGTCCAGACAGGTTAGCCAATAACACTTTAGGTACCCATATTTGTCTAATGGGTCTCATATAATTTGTATAATTGACATTCTTTGAAAGATAAACTTTATTAGATCCATAGCTATGTATATAACTTGTTGAAGCATATGAAGTTCCATAATTACCTTCATTCTGTCCAGATTTAGAAATGAATCTAGTTTTGGAAATTTTCCTTTTTCCAGGTTGGTATCCTATACCAGTAGTATATTTAGATGCTATTTTCTTTCCTAGAATCTGTGATAGAGTATTTTTTCCATTGGTTAAATTCTCTAAGTCTTTCTTGAGTTTCTCATTAGATAGTTTCAGTTCAGTGTTTTCTTTAAGAAACTGAGCATTCTTCTCTTTTTCAATAGTAAGTTCGGTGTTAACTGTAGTGGTGAGAGCATGCTATTTCTTTAATGACTTGTATTTATCCTTAAGTTCATTACATGTCTCTTCCAGCATATCACAGTATTCAAACAGTTCAGATTTAGACATTGTTCCAGAATCAGAGTCAGATTCTGCATTATTTCCAGAGTAATAATTTAAAGCAGGAGTTTCAGCAGTTACCTGAGAAGTGTTTGTCATAAAGCACATGTTTGCCTTATTTTTGTGTTCAGTTTCAGAGCTCTCAGATTCAGTAGAGCTATCCTCAGAAGCACTCCAGGTAGCCTTCATGGCTTTCTTAAACTTATTGTCTTTATATTCATATTTCTTTTTATACTTCAGCTTTGGACAGTCGGCATTAATGTGTCCTTTTCTCTTGCACTCATAGCAGACAACATCATCTGATTTGTCATTCTTCTTCCAATCCTTTTTCCATTTGCCTTGGTGATCATACTTACCCTTATAATTTTTTTTTCTGAAGAACTTCTTTTTCCTATAAAATTTCGTAAATCTTCTAGCAATGTGAGCCATCTCAGCATCACTGTCAGAATCACTTTCACTGTCTTCACAGCTTGAACTTTCAACTACAGCTTGATGCTGTTCTTTGTCCTTATTCTTTGAAGTTGAGGATTTGAAAGCGACAGACTTTCTTGGAGGTTCATTTTCTTCTTCTTTATTCACTTTAAGCTCTTATTCATACATCATCAGCTTGCCAATTAGTTCCTTGACAGGTAGAGCAGCAATGTCACATGATTCTCTGATTGAGACAGATGTGCCTCTCCATCTATCAGGTAGACATCTCAAAATTCTCATAATTTGTTCCTTCGATGAGACATCCTTTCCCAGCGAGATCATTGTATTTAAAATTTCATTGAACCTGAGATACATGTCAGAAATGGGTTCATCAGGCTTCATCTTAAAATTATCATACTTGATAGTATAAGTGTTCAATCTCATTTCTTTAACATTAGTTGTTCCTTCATGAGAAATAGCTAAGGTATCCCAAATTTCATATGCAGTTTTACAAGCAGAAATTCTATTAAACTCTTTATCTCCTAGAGCACAATACAAGGCTTTCATAGCTTTACAGTTGTTATTGTAAGCAGTCTTTATAGGTTCATCCCAAGTAGATCTAGCAGTAGTAGGAATTTTGTATTCTGATTCAATAGCAGTCCAAATATCAAAACCTATGCTTTCTAGATGGATTTTCATTTTCAGTTTCCACTGAGCATAATTAGTTCCATTGAAGAAAGGTGGCCGGTTAGTAGCAGAACCCTCAAGTCTATTGTCCATGATGAGAAAATTTTAAAGAGATAAAAATTTAGATATAACAGAAATTTTAAGAACTTTAAAATACAACTAAAATCACAGTTCAAAAGCAGAGTACAGTTAGAAAGTATTTTCGATCCTCTGATACCAAGTGTTGGTTGGAGTGGTTTACTCAAGAGGGGGGTGAATTGAGTACCAATTAAAATTTCTGTTTTTAAAAAGTGTCTTAAAGACCCCCAAATAAAATAATAAATTAAACTGTAGTGAATTTATATTAAAGTTGAGGTTCTGTCAGATTCTCAAGGGATTGATTAATTCCCAGATAATCAACACAGGAGTGTGTGATTATCTTTTGAAACTAACTTACTAATCAACACTAAACATAAAGACTTGCTAATTTAATTATCAAATTAACTTTTAAAACAGTATTGGTTTTAAAGTGATTAGCAGCGGAATAAAAACTTTGAAGGAGATGGCACAACAAATGTAACCAAGAGGTTCAGTCTCAAACCAAGACTTAGTCCTCTCAAAAGTTTATATAAAAATGATCCACACCCTAGATCGGTGTTCAACAGTTTACAACTGTCCAGGTCCAAGACCTCTACCACTGTTCTTCGTGGGAAACAGTACAACAGCAACCAACTATCCAGGTCACACACGACCTCTACCACTACTATTCGTGGGAAAGAAAGAATGAAAGAGTTTGGTAAGGATTTACAAATCCTTCAGTTTGAGTACAGGAGACAGTGTATGTGTTAGATACAGCAGATAACACACACTGCTCGAAAAGTAAAATAATAAATCACAGAACAAGAGATGTAGAGTTTAGAAGTGGTTCTGGTGATTTCAGTGTAGCTCTGGACTCCTTTTGATTCGATCAGAAGTGAGTCTGAGTCCTCTTCTCGTTTCTGTTTGAGAAACAGAGTGTCGTATACTCCAGGTTCACAGGCAGTGAGATGTAGTCGATGAAGCTCTTCGATATTCTTTTGTATGCTCCAGGACTCTTCTTGAGTAGGCTTGATTGTATTTGTGATTCTGTCTTGCTTGGTTCTTCTTGTATGCACAGAGCTCTTCTTGAGTATATCGTATGTCTTGTTTCTGTGTGTGTTGTCTCTTTTATTTTCAGCATAGTCTTCTTGTATTTATGTCACGTGCAACAGGAGACAGAAAGGATTTCCTTTCTGCAGGTACGAGGTACGGGTTCCTGACATCCGACAACCTTTATCATATATTTGACAAATCATTAAAATGTACATGATATGACCGTTAGATGGATTAAATATAGGAAATAAAGAAATTCAAACAGTGAATCGAGTGATCGGTAGGTAATCAGCATCGGTAGCTTGGACATCGATAGCTTGAACATCGGTAGCTTGAACATCGGTAGCTTGAAGCCATTAGTTGCTTTGACTCTATCGGTGGATCTATGTGTCGGTTGGTACATGCTTGTATCGGTGACTTTTTTTATCGGTATCTCCATGCATCGGTAGCTCTATGCATTGGTAGTTCTATGCGTCGGTAGTTCTATGCGTCGGTAGCTTCATGCGTCGGTAGCTGTGAGTCTGTCAGTAGCTTCGTCCATCAGTGACTCTTATTCCATCGATAGCTATTTAAACTTACACCAGTAGCTCTATATTTGTATCGGTAGCTGTCTGTAAGTCAGTAGCTTATATTTATAAGCACATCGGTAACTCTGTGTTAAGTATATCGGTAGCTCTGTGTTAAGTCTATCGGTAGCTCTGTGTTAAGTCTATCGGTAGATCTGTGTTAAGTCTATCGGTAGCTCTGTGTTAAGTCTATCGGTAGCTCTGTGTTAATTCTATCGGTAGTTGTCTGTCGGTAGACTAAGTCTATCAGTAGACTGGTTACCGGTAGCTCTTTATCAGTAGCTATAAACAGATTACTTATCTGTTTTATGCAGAACACATCCGATTGTGTTAGAATTAATTTATAACTTGTATGAATGTGGATAAATGAGGATTAACATATTCCAAAGACTATTTTTAAAAATTATTATTGGTTTGATCACAGATTTGAAAGAATTAAAGTATAGATCAATGATACTTAAAAATATCATAGAGAATGAAAACATAATTGGGATTTTCAACACATATGAATACATGATTGAGATTATCAAAACAGGTGAGGTCAACAGTTACTAATGAAGAAGGAATATTAAAATCTATGGTTCATGAGATGGATGTTATTATTGTAGAAGTATGATTTAATAATAAATGTCCAAAAATGGGATAAAATCAAGTGATAGATCAAATAAGTAAAATTATCCACATATTATAGGTAGATATTATATGAAAAGAGTCACTTAATGCATCCATTAAAGTTGTTTAACATTATTTTGTTGAATGATAGGTAAAATAGTTTGTCGATATGGTAAATTTTATTGAAACATCACAAGTTGCATAAAAAATAAAATAAAACCAACTTTTAAGAAACAAAATAAATAAAAACGTTATGTTTAAGATGATTCATATCATTAAAAAACTATATTGATCAATTGATTAACAGAAGTCTTCCAAAAAGTGAATTAATATATCTATTTACCTTGGGTCACACCTTATCTTTCATAAGACACATTGGATCTAAAATAACTACTCAAAAGTTCGTGTAATCTATAATATAAAATCCCATTCTATATAAGGATTCAAATGTGTTTTTTTTAAAAAATGTGAGAAAGGACAATTCAATGAAAATATATCTAAAAGAAACGAAACCCCGTAGTGACTAGTGAATTCATATGAAATATTTAATGTATGGGGACTATATTTTTTGGGACACTTTATATGTATTTTTTATAATATTACATCCTCTGAGCTATGGATTATGGTTCAAAATGGGTGGAATCCAGGGCCACAAAAATTAATGATTCATTTTTTGTTTGTTCTTTTTCCTGGTTAATAAATTTTTTATATTAGGAATCTAAAGATAAATCATAAGTGACTAGGGGTCCCACTCCTGTAGGAGAATCATAAAAACATTTATAATAAGATATAGAGTTTCTCATAAATCATCATACCCTTAAAATTTATAGAAAGAAGAATAGGATGAATTTTCTAATGTGGAAATATTTTCATCTACCTATGAAGCTAGATCACAAATATATTTGGGTATTCCAAGAGATGAATACTGGACTAGAATGATCTATAAAACAGAGGTTATTTAATATTTAGTTGTTTATTTATACATGGATAAGTTTTATTAAAAATTATATAACTAATATGGAAATAAAAAGAGTGCCACAAGACAATAAAAATAAATCCACTAAGTACGAAAAGTGTTCTTTTACCACACTATACTGATGCAGATTCCATGTAAACTAAATTCAATTTATGAAGGAAAATTTCCTAACTAGTATTTATCCCTTTGGTGTTGTAATGATAACTAATGAAGAAGATGAGAAACTATTAACTGTCAATGGATAATGGTTAAAGGAATACTTTGGACATTTTTTAAATAGACTAATGGATGTGGTCAGACATCTCTAACCATTACAAAAATGAAATCCACCAAGATGTACCATTCCAAAATCATTTTTTTGTTTTAATGATATCATATCTACATAATATATCCATACATGAATAATTACATTGCATGACTCAATTATGGTGAGGGAAAGCTTTATATTTTTAGTTTATTGTGTTTACATTTTTCAATTTTATACGTTTTGGTTTTCATTTTATGTGATTTTGAATCTTGTTGAGCTAAATATTGAATGACCTTGTAATTTTTAAACCACATATAATTCTAAATAATTTAATTACCTAATGGTAACATAATATAGATTAATGATGAAATGAAGTTAGATATAGATTCAATTTTTAGGATATTCAAGAAACTATCACTATTGTTTTAATACCATGATTAAACACGCTAATTTTTTGTTAATTGTTCCTTGTATCGTGTATTTTGAAATTATATAAGTATCATGTTATGTTTCAAGAGTTTCAACAATAATTTGGAGTTTTTTTGAAGTTTTTTGGAGGTTCATGGTTTTAGCACCATTATTATAAACTTGTCACCATATCTAAGAAAACACGAAAGGTGAGTTTGGGAGTCATTATATAGTAACATGGTTGAATAATGGGTTTTACAAACTATATTCATGTTATTTGGAATTGATAGTATGAATACAGTGGGGGAATCAATGTTGCACATGGGTTTTCAAACCATGATATCCAATCATGAGAAGGTGTGGTCTTGGCATAGTAACACTACATGGTTAGTGAAAAATTTTCCAAACCATGTGACATAAATCGTGTCACTCTTTGGATAATATCTTGTGTCATGCAAACAGTTGGTGCACAACTCTTCAAACCATGTGACCTAAACATGAAACAAATAGTTTATACTCTAAAATTTTAGTTTAAATTATGATTAAGGACATAGATTCAATGGTAAAATAATTTGTCGGTTTTCGGAGTTGTAGTTGTTTTAGAGGATCCTTAAATATGTTCAGTGATGGTTGGATGTGTAATAGAGTTCTAGAGGAAAATTCACATCATGAACAGTGTACATGATGTGAATTTGTGGTTCACAACTTATGTAGATTTTCAGTTTCATGACTTGTATGCGGATGAGGGGAACCCATTAAAAGGATTCACGTTAAGAAAGAAATTGACAATGTGCAATTAAATAATGTATGAGATGATGTTAATATCAGTAGATGTTGGATTTTTTGGAAAACCCATGGATTTTTTGTCATGAATAGAATAAACGATATGAAACCAGTAAGATCTAGATTATTTTTTAACCCTTTTCTATGATTTTCCATTGTTATGTTGTACCAAATTTATCTGTCATTTTAGATGAACCATAGGATCCCCGAGGAGATATTTTATCTATATTCCTCTTACTTTGATCTATTGGTCACCGTGGATACCCATTATCAATCTGTGGTGAGTTACCCTCTCTTTCCAAAGGGTTTTCTACCATTTTATTTGATGATACACTATGGTGGTATTGTTTTGTTTTGGTGTGTGTATGTGTTTCATTTTTTGAGAACCCTTTGGTTTAGTGTAGGTTTATACTTGGGGTTTTTATGTGGTTGTGGTTTATGGTAATTTCTTCCTTGCCATGTGGTCACATCGAGTTAAAAAAGCTTCTTTGAGGTATGGAATTCCTTGCTTCTCCCTTCTTTATATCATGTTGGAGGAGTTTTCTATTTTATATCTTTGGGGAATAATTTTCACTATCCCAATAAAGATAAATTAGCTGGTCGATTGAAATTAAATGGAAAAGGGGAATTCTTATCATTCTTTTACAACTTCAATATTGTCGTGGTGTTGTGTTTGTATGGGTTGAGTTCCCTACAGAATATCTAGGTTGTTTGGATCCTTTTCTTATGTTGTATTTATTGTGATATGGAAACCTTGTTGGATGTATTTCTATATCACCTAAAAATTAAAATTGTATTACCACTTATATCTTTCTAATGAAACTTTTTCCCTTGGATTTATGTATTTTGTATTAATTCCCCTAAAATAATTTGAAATGTGATAATAAGTCCTTTATTTAGTCTGTAAAATGGTCTTTTATATGATGTGATATGTGTTGGTTCTTGTGGGAAGAAGATAGATGGTTTTAATGCAGTGTGAGAGATGTATGGTTTCTTTGGACATACTTTTGGAGTGATGTGGTGATGTTTCATTTGGTCTTGATTTTGGGGTGGGGGAAAGGTGATGGTTTTTTATCCGTGCTTTTAGGATGATGATGGGATGGTTCTTTTTTCCATTCGTTTGGGGTGGTGTGGTGATGGTTATTTTGGCTATTCATTTATGGCAGTGAGTTGATGTTCATTCTATTCTTTCAGGGATGTGAGATGATGGTTTATTGGGAGGCACTTTTGGTTATTGATGTGATATTTTTTTGTCTGTTCTTTTGGTGTGGTGAGGTGATATTTTGTTTGGAAATTCTTTTTGGTTGTGATGTGATGGTTTCTATGGCTGTAATTTAGGGGTAGTGAGTTGATGGTTCAAAGAAGATGTGAGCTTCTTGTGAGGTCTATTTTCATTATAATGGATGTCTGTGTAGTGATGGAATAATTGGATAATAATGTGTATAATGGATTTGTTTTACTTTGGATAATGGGATAGAAATTATTAATGAAAAAATAAATGATGGGTTATGTGTTGAAATGCAGTTTCGTTAAAATAATGAAACAAATGGGATCAATAATAGAATTGGTTGATTGTCTGATATGTGGGTCGTGGTTGGATGGCGTGATTAATTTAGAGGTGGTAGTGAACATTGGGATGTTGTGAGTTGTTTAGTGTTTGTTTGAACACCTAGGCTGATCTTGTGTTAGGTTATTTGTATATATATCTGTATATTCCTTGTTATTTTTCAATACACCCCACCTGTGTGGAGAACTATGTGTCGACACCCATATTTTCACATTGGGGTGATTTTCCCAATATCTTGGTGATTAGGATGTATGGATGGATACCTTCACTTTCCTGATCTCTCTTCTAGGAAATTAGATATGAATGTTCTATGATGGTCAGAGGTTTGTTAGTATACTAGGTGTTGTATTGGGTGTTTTCATGTGAGTTGTAAAATGTATGTGGTGTGGAGCAGCATATTGTAGGGTTCATTCATGGTAGGAGGAGGGAATGAGGTTAATTTCAATCATGTTCATGATACCCTACCACTCTGGTTATGGTTGTGATGTGATAAGAATGGTGTTTGTGGGCATGATTTGATGTGACATGGTTGCGGGGTAGTGGTATATGTTATTCAAAATAGATGGGAGTTTCATGGCATGTGATGATGGGGTCTGAGAGAAACAAATTAGTGGGAAAGTGACGAATATATCCATTTATAGATATGATTATTATTATGTTATTATATGTGGATTTTATTATTTGGTGAGCATGAATTTGTGATCTCTGGATGGGTAATTGAACTATTTAGGTGATGTTTGTTCTATTGTCTTCTCACTTGTGAATTAGTATGGTTATTTAACATAAGAATGAGAGAATTTATTTTGAATGAGTATGCTTGTATTGTCACCATATTCATATAAATTGATGTTCAGGTTTCTAAGAGGATTGTGTAGATTGTTGTAGGAAGTACTAACTTGAACCATTTTGGATAGTTTTTGTGTTGTTGATTCAAATTTGTTGTTAGGTATTTACTTTTGAATACTTTTTTTAGCTACATTGTTTATAAATGAATTATGGCATTGTTTTGGATTATTTTATATTATTTCATGGAGTTTCTTGTGGATGGTTCATCTTATATCATGGATCAATATTATTATAGAGGGTAATACTTCCAATTTCATGATATTTTTATAACCTCAGAGGTAGTTTCTAACAAGGGGTCTACTGAAGGTGGGTCTCAAGGGTCATTATCTCTCTCCCCTCATTGAAATATCTTGGGTAGTATTGGTTCATGATAGTATGGTATCATATTATGATGGTTGAGATATAGGATGAAGTTTTGAGTTATGGACTATGAGGATTTCCTGGATTGGTATGGAAATTGTGCTGGTTGACCATGGTGCGTAACATGGTCTAGGGAGACCAGCTAGGAAATGATATTCCCCCTGTGATATAGTGCATGAACGTTGAGTTTATTGAATGAGCAAGTGAGGTGGAACTATTTTTATAGTAGAGACCTAGGATAGGGACATGCATCATGATGACTTTTGTTCCTATTTGATTTGGGTTGTTTTAGCAAGTATAAATTGAAAAAAGTGAATTAAAATGAATATAAATAAGATTAAATACAGCCAAACATAGAAAATTATTATTTTATTTTTACTTATGTATCTTAGAAATCATTCACGTGTAGCTCAGGTAGGTGAGGATCAATGGTATGATCCAGTTGATTACCATAGGTTAGATCTGGAAGAGGAGGATGAGGCTTGGAAGGGGGTATTGCATTCTTTTCATCGGAATGCTTTGGAAAATTAAGGGGTAAGTGTTTTAGATGTGGAGACAGAGACCTAGCTGGAGGGTATAGGTATTGACTTCAATTTTATTTGGGCCTCTGTGGAGTGGTAGGTCTCTTTGGTGTCTATTCAGATGTAGGGAGTCACACATCATTGGTTGTTACATCCTGACTTGGGTTCAACACACTGGTACACCAATTCGGTCAGTCACGTGACCTCATGCCCACCACCCAATACCCCAGAGTCTATCAACTAGTAGTAAGGGTCTAATATTAGTCATGGAGAGACTATAACCTATATAATAAAATAATACCCCAGTAAAAAAAATAATAAATAATAGAAAAGTGATTGAACATAACCTGAAAAAATATAGTACCACATGATAACCAAAAACAGAAATACAATATCAAATCTGAATAGTATATATTCCATGAAAATTTATGTTCCAAGTGTCAAAATGAAACTCAAAAGTGAAAAAAACTGACAACTCCAAAGAGGGACCTGAACAACATATGGTTTCGTCATCCTTGATCCATCCCTACCGATCCATCTAGCACATGTCCATTGGCCTAGTCCTCTCTTGCAACCATAATATCTATTCAGGTACTAATAAGGTAGCCCGAGTTGGGTGTGATTAGAACTCATTAGGCTACAAAAATCAGCGTCTAAAATAATATCCATTAATTATCAAGTAAATTAAATTGTATAAATAATGAATACTTGTAATAACGTAAATATTTTAAATGTATTAAATTACTCTTTACTTAACCACAAAAACATTGGGATCTTGAGGAACCATATCCTCAATACGTGTTTTGGTCCGTGTCGGAGTATGAACTATCCCCATGGGATATCATATGTCTGAATATCCTTGTTACCATTCAACATCAATATTAATATTCAAATCTACATGCCACCATTAATCATCATAATCACATTTAAATTCCCATATTACCATTCATTAATGTAATTCAAATTTTAATATCCATGTTACCATTAAATATTAAAATTCACATTTGAATATCCATGTTACCATTCATTATCACAATATAAATTTGAATGTCCATGTTACCATTCATTATCACAATTCACATTTTAATGTACATATTACAATTTATTATCACAATTCCCATTTAAATGGAAATTTTACCAATCATTATCATAATTCAAATTTTAATGTCCATGTTAACATTCATTATCATAATATACATTCATTATTTTAATTGATTCACAATTAATTAATCACGTCATGTATGTTAATCAATTAAATAATTAAAGAATAATTTCACATTATAATTATTAATTAAATAATTAGTTTATCATATCAATTCCCTTAACTAATTCCCAAATTAATTATTCACTTCAATCCCATTAATTAATTACCCTATTGATTAATCCATATTCATAAAATCATTATCCCATTATTAATTCGACGATCAATTATTCAAGTCATAGTCTAATAATCCCATAATTAATGTAACAATTAATTATCCCCAATAAAAAACTCAATATCACATAATTTACTAAACAATTAATTATCTTAATCAATAATCTCAATATCTTATAATTAACTCAAAAATTAATTAACCATAATCTATTATATAAATAACCCCAATTTGATATTTTCCTCAATTAATTAATCTACCCAATAAATTAATTCAATGTAGAAAAAATATATTTCAAACAGACCAATAGAAAATGTAAAATTACATACACATAATTGGAATCAGGAATTTTGGATTTGAATTATAGACCATTTACCTCTATTCTCAGAAGACCGATCTACCAATAGAATTCACCTTTAAGAATAGAAGAACGATGTAACATGAGATTCTGATATACAACTTAAATCCTAGATTGAACACATCATGATCCTTTAATTATAGTACTAGATTGAAAATTCCTTGATCTATATCCCACAATTGGTCGAAATATAACCAAAAATAGAGAATAACAACCTTCAATGAATGGAAGAATAAGGGAAAAGAGATAGGAAACTACACGATGTGAGATCCTATTACTGGGAAAGGTAATGATTTTCAATTCGAGGTTCGTACATTTAAGAATAGAGGATAGAATGGATTGGAATCTATCATAAGGGATCCAAAATAATTAAGGAAACATTTTGTTTGATCTAGGGTTGAATTGGGGTTAAAATGGTGGTTTTGGGAATTTTTAAAACAAATTTCTAGGTTAATTTAATTCCCACATATAGTTTTTTGGGTAGGGGTGAACGATTTCACCTAACAATTTGGTTTAACTATGAACCAATTATAGGGGGTTTCATAGTTTCTAATTTTCGGTTGCATTATTTAACCAACTATGTTCCATTTGAGCAATTCCCCACAATCTAGGGTTTCACAGTTTACACGGACAAGACACATGGTTACAGAAGACTGTGTTCCAATTGTGAAATGCATAATTTCATCCATTATTCTAAACTTTTCACCCAAACACACCCCAATGTAAAACCGAAATTAAAATTACAAAACAAAACAAAAAAATATTACCTATAAACAAGCCTGATACATCCCTCGAAAAGACCAGGGTTTTACATTCTCCCCACCTTATAATAACTCATCCATGAGCTGTTCCCCCAAATATCTCTAAGATTCTGAGTTAAAAAAATCAGGAAAATAGGCTCATATATCTAATTTCCTATCCCATGTTTCCCACTACATGCGTCTATGTTGAAATTATACAAAATATATCCACATGATCTCCCCCTACAATACATTCTCACTGCGATCCAACATGCGTTTTAGATTATCCTCAAAAAACACATATAACTCAATATCAACATCATACAGATCGATCAAATGAGATGTTATGGGGTGATATCGCCAATGATTTGACACATGGAAAACATCATTCATAATAATGTATCTCGATGGAAGATCCAATTGACATTACACCAACCAATACATATCAATTACCTTAAATGTTCATATGAACCATGACACCAACTTACAATGTCTCTATATCCTATGTTGACCCAATCTAGGCAACAACAAAAGGAATACACGATCACCCTCTTTAAACACAATTGGTTATCTATGCCTATTGCAATAAGACTTTTTCCTAGTCTCATCCATAGCTATACATTTCCAAATTAGTTATACCCAGTCTGATGTCTCCTACATGAGACTCAGCCTCAACAACTCAGACTCACCGACCTCCATCCAGTTTTGAGGAGATATCAATGAAAATCCATAATGAACATTGTATGATTCCATATTTATTGTTACATAATAAATATTTATATATGAAAACCCACCTAAAGTTATGTGATTCTCCCAAGACCCACTAAAATCAATAACAAAATCTTGCAACATATCTTTTAGCACCAATACAGTATGCTACGACTGGCGATATGTAAATGGGTGGAAATTCATTCTCAACAGAACTTATGTACTAAGTGACTTCTATTATCCCTACAATAAGTGAGAATTAAAATGTGAATCAAAATATGAAACTATTGTTTGTGATACTCCATGCAGGTGGTCTATCTTTCAAACATACAGTTCTCCCTACTACTCTAATGAGAAAGTTTCTCATATATGTAAGAAATGTGCTACCTTAGTCAGACGGTCCATAATCACCCAAATAACATCATTCTTCTTAGGTGTCCTTTGTAGAATCATCATAAAATTCATAGTCACATCAGCCTACTTTCATTTTGAAATGGGAAATGACTATATAAAACCACCATATCATTGATTATTGACCTTTGCCCGCTGATAGGTATAGCATCCTGTCACGAACCCTGATATCTTCCCTTTCATACACAATCATAAGAACTGTCATCACAGGTCATACTACATTTTGGCCACACTTGGATGTACTGACCACTTTAAAGTAGGAATCTCATTCATCATCTCCAATTACATGCTTGTTAGAACAACAACCTGATTCCTGACATAGATGATCTAATCCTCATTTATTCTCCAATCGAAAGGTGACTCCCCACCATTAAGGCTTTCTCTCATGGAAAACAAATCTATATCCTCAATTTTTTTGTTTGTGATCTATCTCAAAAGTATATACTCCACTGAAACTTATACCAGATTCATCTTCTCCTCACTCCCCTAAACCAAAATGAGCATCTCAGTCAGTAAATCCATCATCTTCTACTAAGTACTAGACTCTTAAATAGCCTCAGTCTATGTTTTCCATCTCAAAGAATCAAAAACATTGTTTCCCTCTCCAGGCATATATGATAGCTTGGAATTGAAATATTTCATATACTCAACCCACCTTCAACACTAATGAATCAAATCTATGTGGGAAAATATTTACTACAAACTATCGGGGTCGGTATACACTATAAAACATTCACCCTATAGATAATTCCACCAACACTTTGAATCATAAACAAATATTTATAACTTTATTTCATGAATAGAGTATTTATGTTCATGTAGCCTCAAATACTGACACCCATACTCCACAACTCGATCTACCTGCATTAATAATTCTCAATGTCCTATCCCAGAAGTGTAACAATACACCATATAATCCACACCAAGATCAGGTAGGATCAAAATTAGTGCTGATGTCAAGCACATCATCAACTCCTATAAGGAATTAATGCTGCTTCTAGCCATTAAAATATTATCCCCTTCTTGAAAAAACACAGAATTCACCATATAAATAGAAAGTGTCTTTAATAAGCCTCTGATAATGTCCATCTAATATGAGAAAGCTACGGATATGAAACACATTATTGGGATAATCCCAAGAAACTGCTAGCTGAACCATCTTCAGGTCCACTAACACTCCTTCCCCTGATATTATGTGAAATAATATGTTTACCTGATCAATCCAAAATATTACAGAGATGGTTTGACATATAGTTGATGCTCTCTTTGTGTACATCGGATGATGTCAAGATGTTGGTAATGATTTTAATTAGCCTTTTAGTATTGATAGAGATTATATGTTAATTTATTTTATTCTGACTATTAGGGTTTTAAATTTCACAAATTTTTTATTATATGTGTAGAAATAAAATTTGTTTACTTCTATTTTGAGCTTAATTAAAAAAATAGATTTTTATGGATTTTAACTATTTTTATTTATTTAGGCGTTTCATCTATAAAAATTTCTATACTACTGAAAATTGAAAATTTTATCATCTTGTGGTCTCTATACATGTTGGGATTCAATTTATCCTTCGGGACCCAAATCATGATTCACTATTTGGAGGCCCGGATTCATCTCACAAGTATAGATTTGAAAACTATGTACTGATCTAGATAATTTTATTGTTCCAAAAATATATCCTAACATGAAAAACCCATGAAGCTTAAATTTAACATTGATAACGAATAAATCCATATTAAAAACATTTATTAATATTTATAAATCTTAATCCTTGTTTTTAACAACCATTAATTCATAGTAAATTTCTATATTAGAATATGAACAATCATCCTGGGAGGAATAAATTTTGGAAGTAATTTGGCTATATCTGTCACCACATGTGTTCAATGATGTTGAAATTTTCTATTTTGAAATTAGAGATGTAGAATATAATCTTTAATTATGGAATCCTATTCAAATTTGTTCATTAATTTGGGATTCCATGTGCATACATTCAGAAGATGATTTTGGAGCCAATTATTTCACTACATTTTCCTATAAAACAATATTTCTTCTTCATTTCAAGTTATTGGCAACGTGGGGGTAGCCTTTTTTTTCATTTTCTATTTTTAGGTACATTAATTTCTATTGAAATTCAGTTCTTCATTTTTATTGTATGTTATCATTCTTATTCATCTCATTCTATCATATTTTTTCCTTCGGTGTTTCCACCTCAACTTTTTCACAATTGTGATCTCTTATACTCATGATCATGGGTAACTAAGTAGGGGAATTTCTTGAGGGATCAATCTGGTGTTGAACCCATGCCATTGATCTGTCATTTTTAATGTTTCTTATTATATTAATTATAGAATAAGTGGATCATAGTTTTCAAGACACCTGTGTGTGTCCACTTTCAAACTGATGTTTAACTAATGCTTATGCAATATTTTCCCTCGATTAAGGAGGTGGATGTGCAGTCTCTCAGTGATCGTTGAGAGCACCATATATTTACAAAAATATTCATAGGAGTATTTTTATTCAGATTAAGAGAATGTTAATTTTGTTTATTTGAAAAAAAAAGATAAGATGAAGGCTCACTCTAGATGATCTCTTAGGAGGATTAAATTTTTTTCTAACATCATTTTATTTTCATTTATTATGTTTCCATTCTGAATTGCATGTTTACTTTTCTTTATCTAGAATTGATTATTTTTCATTATCATGATTTATATATTTTTATTTCATAATTAAAAAAATATAAACAAATTGAATTATAAGTAGTGAGTGATTGACTGCAACAACTCCTTATGAGAACAACCTCGGTCAACCATTGTGCCTCACTTAGTTATAAATATTTTTGAGATCGTTCATGACAAAACTTCATCAATTATACAAATTTTTCATCCAAAAATAAAAATATTAACTAATCTTGGAAAATATGGAATATCGTTGTTCATCAAGGCCATTAACATTGATGGTGCATTCCTCAACCAAAACGATGTTAGGAAGAACTCATATAGGCTATAACTATTTTTGAAAGAAAATCTCAGTATATAAGATGGTCTAACTCTCAACTAATTTTAACTTGATCTCAATTTAATATTTGATAAAACACAAGATACCCTCATCTCTTCAATAATCTGATCGATGCATGGAGGAGGATATCAGTTAGTCACAGTCATTTGGTCCAACATCCTATAATCCACACACAAGTGCAAATTCCAGTCAGCCTTCTAAGAAAACAACACTAGAGAACCCCAAAGGAGATATACTCTAGAGGATAAATCCCTTACACTTCAACTCCTCCTCACAAGTCTTGATCTCCGAAAGATCTATCGGCTCCATTTTTTTGGGGGATTTGAAACTGTGAGATCAATAGTAAATTCCAGATCTCTCTTAGGTTTTATGCATGATATGTTTTTAGAAAACATATTCTTAAACTAGTCAAATATAGGTGGAAGGACATAATGTTTCATACCCCCATCAACTAGAATTAAACTAGCAACCTCAGTTGTGATCTCTCCTATTTTCTCAGAAATTTACCCTGCTCGCCCCTCCTGGATATACCACTCTCTACATTGAATATACTAATCACTCTAAGGACATATTAAAGTCACTCTCCTCCTGTAAAAATCTATATGGGTTCAATATGATACAAAATATTCTATAACCATAAAAAATTATACTCCTCATCCTCGAGTGAACATCCTGTGCACAAACAAATATCTCTATAACAAACTCCCAATGGTGTATCTATCATTAACACCCCACTAACAAAATACACTACCAGGCTCAAACCATTCAATATTTGTGCATTAATAAAGGAATGAGAGTCACCAATATCAAATAAGGCACTAACTAATGTAAAATATTAAAAAATAGCACATGTCACTATTGATGGCCCTTCTCACTATCCATAAGTGTATGTTGTATAGCATGTGATGATGATCCTTTCTATCACCGAGTCTAAACTACTGAAAAAGGGGAATACCATAGCACAGAGAGATTCATCCTTTGAAGAAACATCTAAAATTGATAAAAGCATGAACACGGATTGTTTTACACATGGGTTGCGCATGTTTCATCATGGTCGCACAAGTATACTTGTGCGCCAAATTTTGGAAACGCATGTGACCTGAGCGCCCTATTTGATTTTCACCCAAGGTCATCAATAGGCTATAAATACCCCTTATGGGCCCCCCATTTCAGAGATGAAAAATTCCAAAAGTCATATTTAAGCTCCCGGCACCCTAGTCTCTTCATGATGCCTTTTGAACACTTCTAAGGTAATTGCTTACCTAAAATTAAAGATCTAAAGAGGCGGAACAAGGCCTAATTGTTGAAATTCACCAACACATGCGCGCCTAAGTGTCTAACCCTTATGGGAAATGAAGTCACTTGTGCTCCAAATTATCCCTTCACCAAAACATGCATGCCACACTTTTGGATGCCTTTAGGGATAATACTAATGGCTTGAGCCAAGTATCGCCCAATTATTACCCTATGGGTTAACTGTCGCGCAAGTACACATGTGTCGCGCAAGTATACTTGCGTGACTAGTACTTGTGCTCCCCAAACAGGACTTGCATGCCTGCCTCTTTTTGGATTCCCCTCCAGTCTATTTAATTCTTTTCTTCAAATCCACTCCTCCTCTTCATGATTTAGCCTTCAAAACCCTATTCAAATTCATTTATGTAATGGTTCCTTTATTGGATTCCTTATGTGAAAAAAATTCTGTGGAACATCTCTCAAAACCTAGTAATTTACATATCTTTATTTCACTAAGTTTAGAGATTTAATTTCTTTTAACCTCATCCTTTATGAGGAAAATATCATTATTACTGTCATCATCCTTATGAGTAAGCCCCAATCATAAATTTCCTCCAAACTTGAGCCTCCTTTTCAGTGGTAATCCCTAGTAATAATTCCCCCAATCTGGGCCTCCTTTTTAGCAGTAAGCCTCATTCCATGTTCCCTTAATATGGGCATCCTCCTTAGGAGTAATCCCCAAGTTCCCAAATCTGGGCATCCTCATTAGGAGTAATCCCCAAATTCCAAATTCCCTTAACATGGGCCTCCTTCTCAGGAATAAGCACCAGTCATAATTTCTTTTAACATGTGCCACCTCATTAGGAGTAATCCCCAGTCTTGATTTCATTTGATTTGGGATTCCTTCTTAGGAATAAAACCCAATCATATGTCTCCCCTAATTTGGGAATCCTTCCCAGGATTAAGTCCTATGTTAAGTATCCAAATCTCCATAAATCACATATACCTTTATGGACCTTGTTCCCAGGTTTCTTCCCTGATGTAAATCCCAATCCTCATCTATCTTGGGCAGTCATACATACATAAGCCCCACATTATTTCTTATGAATACATCTTTCGTGGCACAATCATCATGTTTTACTGATACCTCTTGTTTCTCACACTGATCATGACTCACGTGAGATTAGAGTATAAAAGTAATTATGACATCATTATGTGGGCCATAAATCATGCACAAACCTCATATATCATCACTCGAACTACGTGGGTTCTGATTCCATTTCTAAACGAGGATATGTAGGTAGCCCATCTGCGGGTACGATCCCAAATCTAGAATAATCCATGTCGTTCCGAACGACAATAAACTTCATGTGCCCCACTTTGTGTCTTTAAAAGCAGTATGGTTATCAAAATGAGCAAGATATTTCTATATAATTTATTGAAGTATACCACTAACTAAGAATCTCTAAACAAATACAGATGATTCTCTATTGATAAATAAACTCAAATACATATAAAAATTCTCTAAATTTCATAAATATTAATCATTGATTTTCAGATCTAATGGAAATATCATTTTCATACTTGGTAATATAATAAGGATTCATGAACATAACTCAAATATATGAAAATAGTCCTGGAGTAGATTATAATTCCCCCCAAAAAGGTGTGATGAGTCCGACCTCTCATCCTCTCGACCAATGTAAATTTTTAAACCTCATTGGTCCAAAAATAATGAGCACTTACCTTTGGAAAGTATGTCAAAATGGATAAAGAATCATTGGATGTTTCTGGTTTTACAAATAAACCCGTTATAACATGATTGGAATGTTTTAACCTTAAACAAATAAGGTCATCCCCATTTCCAGAGGAAACAAAAACTGGTGAACCCAACGTGAATCCTTAAACAAGTTAAAATGATGTTTTACTTATTTGTTAGGCCACTATTTAAACTCAATGAGAGGAAAAAACAGTCAACAACATATGTGCTCATCCAAAAGATGTTGTGACCTAACATCTCTTTATAATGTATGTTATATCAAATAGGCACTCTTTTCCAAGATCTTCTGCGTTACAGAAATTGCTTCTCTAAACTTCACACATGTGAATGCATCTACTGCTACTCCTGCTGGATCTTAGTCTGCTCTATGGATGACATCACCTACTCAGCGTCTACAATAATGGGTCTCAAATGCACTGGTTATGGAATACCATATACACGGTACCATTCAGACTCTGGAGGTAGCTCGACAGGCCCTCCAAGTCAATAATTCCCCCTGGTTGTCCGGACAGTGATGACCAGTGATCAAGAAGCAGGTGGTGCCAACCACCGTCTCCAAATGTTTTGGGTCGTTATCCCCAGAACGCAATCACCGGTCCCTACAATATTATGAGGAGTTGAATTATAAGGTCCCTCAAGCCCTTAATTCATGGAGACAGGAGTCATTCTAGAGGTATCCCATCAACAATTGCCGCCAGACTCATGTGGCAGTGCACCGTCAACATGATGAGGGTATCGCCTTTATAGGTTAGGCTCAGGTCCCTCAGACCCGATCCCAAAAGTCAAACCTAAAAGGGCTAAATCTGTTCAACATGGAGTAGGTTCTTACTTCTGCCTTCTACAGAGAATTCCATCAAGCCAACTTTATGGAATGCAATGAGAGGGCATATACACCCGTCCGTCCTGATGTTACTACCTAGTAGACTCGTCTGGCAGTAACACTCCAATACCACCAGGAAATTCTAGTGGAGTATTATAATCAGGCATATACACCTATTTATAACTCATCAGTTAGTTAGCAGGCTCATCTAACTACAACTAAAGATGCTCGCCAGTCTAATATGGTGGAAATAGATAAGCAGATACATACACCTGTTTACAATCAAAAATTATGTAAGCAGTCCCGTCTGCCAGTATTAAAAGAAAGTCATCAGTCATACTTGTTGATGAATACGCAGAAGGCACATAAACATGCCAATGTTAATCAATCCTGTCAACAATCTCATTTGGTAGCACTCGGAGAAGTCAGTCAGAAAGCTCTGACAACAAATTTAGAGCAGACTCAACTGTCTTCACCCACACATGAGTACTATCAAAATTCACTAATAGGAAAAGGAGGACATGAGTAGTAGTACACACCTAATCTATGAACGGAATGGATGTATATTCCTGTTCCGGCAGCTAAAGTCACCAAGCACATTCTAACAATGGTGAAGGAGAAGAAGCAAATCCCTGCTCATATTCTGGATGCCTGTAAGAATATTATAACAGCTTCAGCAGCATCAAAGGGAAAGAATCAAAAATATATCCCTGTCAATGGAGTGACACATCATCATATCACTACAGAACAGATAAACACCTCTATTTCAGTCCAAAAGAGTGGTGGGGCATACTACCCCATGTCATATGGACAATCAAGTCAAGCACAAACACATGATTTGAATGGAGATAATCAGCCTAACCTGACTATTTCTCCTGAGTAGGCCCAAAAACCTGCCCATAATAACCACTTTTGTCAACAAGTGGTTCCTAATGTGAGTCAGAAGGCGTCGAAGAAAAAGACTCGTCCAACACAGTCAATAACTCAAGGGCCAATATGTAATAAGGCCTTACTCGATGCTGGAATTATTGATGGACTCAGACAATAGTCTGTTGGAACTCAAGATTCTACTCTCTCATTTCCCAAAAGTGGGGACATTAATTCTGATGGTGTTCATCAGACACATCCTCATGAAGGCTTACTTCATGACAGTTCGGTCGATCTCGAAGTATTATCTTTAGTTGAGAGTCATGATAACCCTCTGCATGGCCAAAAGATCAAGGAGCAAAAGGTTTAATCTTTTTTTATAACCCATCATGGTGATCCTCCCCATGATGATGAATTTAGCGGCGAATGTCCTCTCCACAGTGGTAATCCGCATTGTCTGGAAAATTCTTCAAAAGACAATGTAGTAACGAGAAAGCACTCTTATCTTGAGGAACTTCCAAATGTGAAGCCAGTCATGTATGATGATTTACTGCTAGTAGGTGAAATAATTTCTCAATCAAAAGATATACTAGGTTTTTGGTCATTCTCTAAACCACCCATGGGTCATTCATCTTGTAGATTAACAAATGAATTCTCTAACTATCTTGTTGAATCTGGTCAAGCAACAAGGAAGCATCGTATCTCTTCTAATCAGGTAGAATAATGTTCATTGAATGATTAAGAGGAAGTGATGAATATGAGAAAACAACTGGTGGAAGGTGATGTACCAGTCATGTTTTGGCTTTCAGATGACTCTCATATTGACATTCCAGAAATGTTGATGGAAGATTGTATTCACAATATTCGGCTCAACATGTGGAAAAATCTTTGTCACTTGAAAGAGAAAATATTATCTTATGATGAATATGAAAATAATGTCAATATAATATAAGCGTTACAACACCAAATTAATTTGGCATCTCTCTCAGTTTCCTGATATCCAAGGGCTAAAAAATAGCCGAAATCCCTTTAGCGTTCATGCCTAGGCGCACTAAAAAGGTTGCGCCAGTTAATTTCCAATGCGCCATCTGATCTTCATATCAGGGGGATGGGGTGTTCTTGGAGCCCTACATTTCACTGTACTCTCTAGTCAACAATGCCCACCAATAGTGGTCTCATGAAATGTTATTTCCCAGAACTGGCCACATCTTGCTGATTTTTTTCATAATCAAAGGCTTGCTCAGGAATAGGCCTCAACGAGTTCTTCTCAATGTCAGGAATACAGATAAAAAGTTTTTGAAATACTCTTGCATTAGAAAAATTAGAATATCAAACAGGTTTCTCATTTATAGTGTTCACATCATCAAGTGACAGAAGTGTCATCAATCATCCAACGGTCTTGTGACCCAGGTGATTTGAGTGGATTAGGATAATACATCCAGCCAATTTCCAAACTAATGTCCACAAGATCAGGATAACATTTAGGAAAATCTCAGATGTAAAAACTCAAAACCACCCCATCTTGCCAGACTGAGGACGCATTTACCTCAACCCTTGGAATCAACAAATAAGATTCAAGGAGTTAAGAAAAAACAACAGGAACAGCCCCTGTCCAGAGGACAGGGGACTTTTTCAAATCCTCAATCTCTTCATCTTAGAAAGTATGTCTTCTCTCGGTTAGGGATGAAGCCACAAGAGGAATGAAGGGACGAATTATCAAGAGATTCCCTCCAAATTATGGTTCCTCAAGATGTTCCTAAGGGATCAACTCAACAGAATGCAGTTTCACATTAAGGACATGGAAAAATATAGTATCCCAGAAATTCCAAAAGAAGGGATGCAATATGTTATGCATAAATAAATTTCATCAAGGGCGTTGTTGCTGATCCTCCAGAACACGAGGATCACACAGAGGGATCAGATGAAGAAGTTCCTGCTCATGTGGTTGGGCACACAGAGGCAAATGAAGAAGGTGTGTGTACACGAAACCAAAGGCTTATCCAGAATCTAGGTATTCCATCAAGTAACTGAATTCCCCCTCTCTGAAAGGAGTCCAACAAGGGGGAAGGAAAGAATCAGGTTACATTCCACCCTTTCTTAGTAGATGGACAATCAGTATCACTAGAGAAAATATTTACACAACATGAGGAAGAAATGAAGTAATTAAGGAGGATGAATACAGAACTACTTCAAGGTAGCCTTCCTCCTAATTGTGATGGATTCAGTCAGGCAAGGGAATTTGTTAAAGCTACTAAGATGGATCAAGAGTATACTATTTTAACAGTACACCCTCCCAGGTCTAGTCCTATGTGTTATGCGCAACAACAATCGATGGTGCTACCATCAGTTGCGGTACCAGCCTCCACACCCATCCATGCTCTAGTTATTGCACCTACTCAAGTCCAATCTCAACCCGATGTTTCTCAAAAGTTAATAACTACCATTGAATCATTAACATCTCTTTTGGAAGCTATAGAGGGAAAGCATTGTCAAATTCACCAGAAAAGTGAGATTACCCTGAATGGGTTGATGAAATTCTTCCCCCATAATATTTTTCAAGTAACACATTACCAATCATTATTGGTTTGTGAGACCTAGAGCAACACGTAAAAAATTTTGTATCTTGTTGTGATCCTATGATAGAAACCCCTTAGCAACAAGAAGCAGTTAGTCTTAGGTTTTTTTTACAGAAATTACAAGGGTCTGCTTTTGTCTCCAATACAAACTTGCAATCCCGGTCAATTACTGGGTAGGAGGATCTCTATCAATGATTTCTTCATCAATTCAGCTCAACATTTGCAAAGAAAACATTTTTCGATCATAAAAATTGTATGAAAAGGGAGAATGAAGGAGGTTTAGATTTCATTACTCGCTGGAAGAGTTTAACATATTCTCTATGATTAGCACTCCCTCAAGAAGGGTTGTTGCCAATCTGTTTGGAAAATTTCCATGATGAATTACACAAACTGTTGATCCATGTGAAATACAAAGGATGGTTTTGAGACATTACTTTGATCACTGAGCAGATTGAATACTCTCTTACAAAGACTAAGGATAAAACTCGTGTAATTCAATTAGCTTCAAGAAGGAGAATGGGTAAAGTAGAGACTACTATAGTAACGCTTAAACAAGAACATGTAGCTGCTTCTACTTCAAAACCATCATCTTATCGAAGGGCTCCACCTCTTGAGCATCAAAAACACATGTCGTTTCGTCATGATGATCCTAGAGATCAAAGATGGAAACAATTTTAGGTGTTAAAGAGAAAAGATTATTATTTAGGAAATGAAGAAGTTCCTAGTTAATTAATTTTGGCTCTGGAAAATAATTTAGTATTGTTGAGAAGGCTCAAAAGGCCATACAAGGAAGGAGATGAAGACCGTCCAAATTATTGCCCATTTCATCAGATGTTGGGTCATCCAATTCTTGAGTGTTTTTTCTTCAAATAACTCCTAAAAAAAATGGTGGACTCGGGATGGGTAAAACTGAAAGGTTCTTCCGCTCATGTAGCATGTGTTACTACTACAAATCCAAAGGAAGTAGGCGAGTGGAAAGAAGTCAAAAGAAAAAATGCGCAGAAATATAATGATTGGATGGTCATAAAAAATGATCAACCAAACTCATGCCATTTTATGAATGCAATTAAAGAAACCAATTGTGTCTTATTCTATGAATTCCATAGTAAAACCCTATTAATCAGAGGTAAAATCCTCGAAGAAATAGCATAATTCAATGAATGAGGAACAATCAGATGAAGATGAAATCATGTCAAATCCCATGTTGTATTTGACTCTGGTATGTATTATTCCATCTACTTCAATGCCACGGGCTCCACCCCACCATAAAGTACAACCTAAATTGTCTAATTAGACAGAGTCATCCTCAGATGAAGAGATGATCTTTGGTTCTGTTAACATGATTCACTTAACAGATCATTATACCTGTCATAGTTTCGATCATGATGAACCAGAGTTCTCTATATCAAATAGAGGAATTAGAGTGCGTTCTAGAGTTCTAGGATACAGAGGAAGACGTGGATATCCCAGAATCCACTATTCCAATTCTACCCCTACTAGAACAGTGTATATAGTAGAAACTTGTGGAAGAGCCCATCAGCGAGCTCAACAAGAACTAGAATGTTCTTCCATGCATGGAAAATTCGGTCCTGGCACAATTATTCTGGAGGATCGGTTGTAGGTTAAAGCTTCTTCTTCTCATCTAGTAAATAGACCTTTTCGATTTAATATTCCAAAGCTAGGAGTATTTCCAACTCCTACCCCAATACAAGATGCATGTACTTCCAAAGAATCAACTTCTAAGGCACCTGCGAAACCACATATTCCTGTTGGAAGACGCATCCCTTTGGATCAAAAATATGATGTCATGAAACATTTGGCCCACATACCGACCATGTTATCAATTCAGGATGCCTTGAATTTATCAAAGGATCTTCGAGAGGCACTCATTAATGATTTTTCAAGTCCTCAGGAATTCGCAACTGAAATTTCTGCAGCTGAAGCCTACCATGTAGAGAATGATCCTACAGAATTCCATGTAGTGATATCTTTTATAGAAGAAGATGAAGATTATGACGTGCATGGAAATATTAGACCTTTGTACTTATCTTGCAAGGTCAATGATGTATAAATCTTAAGAGATTTCGTTGATAATGGTTCAGGAGTCAGCCTCATCCCCATTCGTACACTTCGTCGTTTGGGCCTCACTAAATCTGATTTATCTCCTTCTAATTTGATGTTGCAAAGATATGAAAAAAAATGAACAAGAACCTCTGGGTGAGATCATACTCAGAACATAGTTTGGAGATCTTGTATCCAATTCATATTTCATGGTTTTTCGGCATGACACATCATTCATGATTTTTCTTCGATGTCCTTGGATACATCAACATGCGGTTATCCCTTCATCATACCATCAATGTCTCAAATATTGTTTCAATGGTAAAATTGGGACATTATATGGTGTTAAATCCCCATTCGAAACATACGAATCTCAATACATTGAGGTGGAATTCTATCACATGGAGGGAAATGAGAAATCCACAATAAGGGAGGTTACCAAAGTTAATTCTCCATATTGTTTGGAAAAGATTCCAGTAAACCCATACATACTTGTGAGTATAGATTATGTATTGCCCATCAGTTAAATTGAAAGGATAGACCAGAATCCAAATACACATATGGAAACATCCATTATGTCAATTATGGAAATCAAGCCAGACAGCATGGGAGAAATTGGTGATTCACCAAGAAATGATTAACGCTCAAATTGAGATGTCTTAATTTCATCCGCGGAAATCCTGCAACTATATACTTTTCCATCCAGGCCATAAGATGTTATAGCAATGTCAAAGGTGAACAATGATGTCGATTCTCTTTCCATCATCTCCTCTTCATTACCCAAGGAAGATCCTTCTTCATCAATATGGTCATAAATGGATGCTTCTTCCTCAAGATGTTCAAATTTTAACATCAATCCTGATCATGAAAATTTTGCTTCATCATCTACTATCCATGTAGTAACAAAATAGATAACACGTGTTTAAGAAGAAGGGGAAGATCTCAGGGATGCTCATCCATATTTTTAAGAGGGTATCTCTAGCACTGTGGATGAACACATAGAAATAAATATGGTTAAAAAAGAAGATCCACGCCCGACTTTAATTAGTGCGGCTATGACTCTTGAATAGAAAGAAATGTATATTTCATTTTTAAAGAACAATCGAGATATATTTTCATGGAACTATAAAAAAATAATATAGCTTGATCCTGATGTTGCTACTCATCGTTTGGGTTTTCCCAAAGTCCATTAGGGATTCAAGCAAGCTGAAAGAAGAAAACACTAAAATTATGAATCTAAAATTGAAGCTGATGTGGATAACCTTATCAAATCTAACATAATAAGAGAAGTTCAATATCCCAAATGGTTGGATAATATTGTCCCTATGAAAATAAAGAATGGAAAAGTTAGAGTTTTCATTGATTTCAGAGATCTTAATTGGCATTTTCCCAAGGATGATTTTCCAGTTTCGATCACAAAACTCTTAATTGATGATACAGATGGATATGAAACACTTTCCATCATGGATGGATATTCCGTGTATAATCAAATATGAATAGATCCATAAGATGAAGAATCTACAGCCTTGGGATCCCCTTAGGGTGTGTTTTTCTATTGGGTAATGCCCTTTGGCCTGAAGAATGCATGCACAACATAGAAGCATGCCATGCATCGTATCTTCAAACCCTTTTTATGGATGTCTGTTGAATGTTATGTGGACGATTTGGTGGTTAAATTTAGAAAATGTCCTAATCACTTGGCTGATTTGGAAATCATATTCCATAAACTTCGACAACACGATTTTAAGATAAACCCCTTAAAATGTGCTTTTGTGGTAACCTCAGGAAAATTTCACTAATTTTTTGTACACCATCGTGGTATCGACGTAGATCCTGAGATGACAAAGTCAATCCTTTCTATGTTAGCTCCTCGAAATTTGAAGGAATAGAGTGGAATTCAAGGACACTTAGCCTATATTCGGAGTTTCATCACCAATTTGGCAGGAAAAGTTTACCCTTCACCAAATTGATAAAGAAGGGAGTCACATACAAGGGTACTGATGAATTTCAAGAAGCGTTCAATATTATCAAGAAATATCTCTTGATTCCACCAGTATTAATGCCACCTATTAAAGGAAGACCACTTATTCTTTATGTGACAGCTTTAGAGCAATAATTGGGTGCCTTCCTTGCCCAAAAGAATGATTCTTGGAATGAATACTGCCTTTACTATCTCAGTCGGACTATTCTTGAAGATAAAACCCAATATTCAAGTATTGAAAAGTTCTTCCTATCATTAATATTTGCATTTAAAAAATGAGAAACTGCTTGAAACATTATGAGATCCAATTAGTATCTCGCAATAACTAGCTCAAATTCATCTGTACTCTTACAATGCTTACCGGAAGTCTGGCAAGGTGGGAAGTTATTATGCTACAATTTTATATCCAGTATGTGTCCCAAAAGGCAATAAAGGGCCACGATCTGGCTGATTTCCTTACTAAACACCCTTTAGTAGAAGATACATCCTTAGATATTGAACTTCCCGGTTAGGAATACTTTTATATTCATGGTAATCATTAAACATGGGAAATGTACTTTGACGGTGCTTCCAGAAGTCCAATAGGGAAGAAAATGGATGTAGAGACCCGAAGCCTAACGTACATGAACATTACATTACTTTTGCAGAATACTTAGTACATAACAAAAACACACACAAAAGGATCGTAATAGTTTAGTGTCTTTGAAAACTCGGAACGTAATCTTCTAATCGTGGTGAAAGATCTTCAACATCTCCTATAAAGATCTTCCCTTTTTTACCTAAAACCTTTCTTTATATATCCTGGGGAAAAGAAAACATAAAAGGGTGAGCTCAAATGCTCAGTAAGGGTAAACAAATGAAATATCAATCACATAATTTTCATAAGAACATAACATTTTTGGAAATCTTAACCTGCAAAAGAGAGCATAATTTCATAACATGGGATAAATCATAATAGTAAAAATGAAACCATAACATAAAACATTACTCATTGTGGCATACACACATAATCATAGAGAATCATTTCTTATTAGTCAAGACTCATTTCCAAGACTATCTTAGTGGACAAAGTCCCTTTCTGAATCGAGTAATCCTCGTTTCAGTCCTGTTTCACTGAACCGGTATAACCTACCATTCCAGCCATGTCTATCTCATGAGATATGAAATACCCAATGCATTGGAGGGAGATATAGGTCCCACCCATCTCATAATGATACCATTCTTATGTGTGCCACAAAATCATAAATCATACATCATTGCATAACCCATGTAATAAAAATGGGATTCTTAAACAACATGACATCATAAAACCATTCATATAAGATAAAGGAATTCATAAACATAATTTCATCACAACATAGTCAAATCAATGTAAAAATATGGATAGAAACAGAACCCTTTATTATCTTAGATGGAAAATAATTTTGATATAACACTTGAATTGAATTCTTGAGGAAAATATCCTTTCTTCTTCAAAATCAATTTCTTTTCACAAAACATCATGCAATTTTAAAAGAAAGAGATTTTATTGAAAATAGTCATGAAAACATTTATAGGAAGCTTCATGAAAATAAGGCTTTATAAAACAGTATAAATCTGTTCGTTCCGTATAAGTTAAAAAAACATTCTTCGTACTTTTGTCGGAAAAGTCAAAAAGTACCTCGTACGAAAAACGAAAAAAAGATTCCTTTCATATCCTTTACTAAAAACTCATAGAAGGGTAAAATTGGATTTAAACAATTGTAGGTGGATGGAAATAATATTACATATTGAGGGAACATGGATGTGGATGATAAAATACACCCCAGTAAATACTTACGAATAAACAATCTCGGATAAAAATGAGATTGTGATATTTCCCTTACCTTAGGTCCGATTTGCTTTGTTCGTGTCCGAAGCTCCTGTATAATGGTTTAAATAATGTTATTGACTTATTACAGAATCATATTCATTGTTATGATATCATATATGGTTCACTTATGACATTATATTACCCGTTCTTTTGTAAATTCCATGTTAAAGAAGCGTTTTGGGTAAAATCGTTTCATTTATCGTAGGTGTTTTGACTTGTTGTTCTTGACATCATTATTACTTATATCATGATTTACTTACTTCCAGAATATAAAATATGATTTATATATCATATATATTCAGTATATATATATATATAATAAAATGAAAAACACCGTTCATGGAGACGGTAGTCCGTACGTACGCATGAACGCTGTTTTCCTTTCCTTATTGTCTTGAAATGGAAGTAAGTAGATGACATACATATGTATATATATACATAAATACAGTAGCTTTATAATGTCATATATTTCATTATTATTTCTTATATATACATTATAATCATTCTTAAATGGTTAACATGGAGAATGAATCTCATCGCGTCGTGGAGACGGTATTCCGTACGTACGCACGAGCGATGATATCATTTCTATAAATATTGAATTGAATTGGAGTGGATTATAAAATATATCAGAATCAATATGATGTTGTAATAACTATTTATAGTTATTCTTTACACCATTATACCCATCCATGTAAGGTGGTGGTGGAAAATAGATTACACCACGGCGTGGAGACGGTATTCCGTACGTACGCACGCGCAGTGATTTCTTTTTCCGTAGGATGGATAGATGATGAAATAGGGTTGTTTCATACTTATAATAACATATCAGTATATGAGTGATACTGATGTTATTACTTCATAATGAAACAACCTAAGAAGAAGAAGTGGAAGAAGAAATAAAGATGAAAGAATTGGTAACGGTAATTACCTCTTCTTTGAAGTGCCTCTTTGAGACCTCCTCTTAGGGAACTAGAATTGGTCTTTGAGGAAGACCAGAGCCTCTAGGATGTTGCTAGGGAAGTGGAGAAGAGATTTTGGCAGGGGTTGGCCGAGCTTGAGTGCTCAAATTGGTGTGAGGAGGAGGGGGAAGAGGTGTCCTTTTATAGGGGAGGAGAGGGGCACCTTAGGAATATCTCAAAATATTATTTTATATTAAAGTCAAAATCGATTTATAATGGTTCCAAAGGGTCTTATTTCGAAGCTAAAGTGGGGATGGGTCTAAATCCTATCAACCAATAGGATTTAGACAAGTTTAGGGTATTATTTTAACCTTATCAATTATATTTAACTCTAAGTTAAATAATTTAACTTTAACTGTGTCTTTTTGTTTTCTTTCACTATATGGTTAATAAACTTACTATAACATGCCAAAAGAACCCCAAATTGTATATTATTAATACATATATCCTTATCTAAGTCATTTGGCCGAACCTTAGATTTTTAGGAATAAAATAACAATTAATAATATAATATTTTATTTAAAAACTATTTTGTGTCAATTTTGACACTATTTGATATATGATTTTTGTGAAAGTCATAACAAAATTATATGTTCGAACCAAGTTGATTAAATCAACACTAATATATCATAGTAACCTAGAAAATTAGTGGAATTCATAAAAAGTCTTAAATTACATTTATTTTGGTGTTTATAACATCAATTATGTCAATATTTCATTAACAAGATAATTACTGCATCATATTTGTGTCATAAATAAATTAAATTATTTGATGTCTAAAAATTACAAATAAAATACCATCATGTAGTAAATCTTTTTAGCTTTCTAATGAATATTTACAATCGAATTTATCTTATGTATAACCCCATATTAGAAATGATTTACTTATTAAACTTTGATTTTAACTATTTTAACCCTTCTTTAAATAAATTAATAATAAATGTCCTAATCTAATCCAAGTGGGCCTAAATGGTCATATTTTATTCCTAAGTTTGTTTTTGGTCGAATTAAACTTGTCCAATAGAATTAGGACATGTGTTAGGGTAATAGTAATATCATATTTACCCTTAGTTACCCTATTTACTATTAACCGCGGTAAAAAAAGTAAAAAGTTACTATTCACCAAAAAATTATTTTCATCTCATTGAACCACATTTTAGTCCTTGATATTAACCGTGTGTCTCGGATTTTCGAAATTCCATTCACAGAAGCGGTAAAATTAAGTTTTATGCAAAATTCAGTTTTTAACCTACCACTTAGTAGTTTCACTATTCATCAAAAATTGAAGTTTTTCAGAACAATGCCAAAATTTCATCCCAAGCTATATTTCATATTCCGAATTCAAAAATGAAGTCTATTTTACCAAATTCATAACATAAAAGTTTCATTAATTAATTTTGTAATTAAATCCCGCTGTTAAATCAAATAGCGTGTTTTTAAGAAACAATATCTATCAAAAGATTGACACTTGTTTATGTCTAGTTTAAACGTGAAATTACATCCAATGACCAACATTGTATTAAATTGTAAAAATATATTCTAAATATACTTTAAAACCACTCAAATTAATGATTTATCACTATTAATTATTTCGATTAAAAAAGTTGTTTTTAATTATAATTTAGTAATTTTCACTATTCATCAGAATATGAAAGTTATCCGAAAAGTACCAAAATTTCACCTTAGGCTAAATTCGATACTCCGAATCCAAAAATAAAGTTCATTTTGAAAAATAAGATTTACAGAATTTTAAAAAGTGGTTATTACTATTCATAACGGCTAGTTTTAATAATATTTTAATAGCACATCGTTGTTTAGTGAAACTCGGTATTGCGTATTACACACGCTATCGAGGAAGGTCGCGATTGCGTGTAATGCAAGGCAAGACAAGGATGCGTGTTGTGCAAGCTCCTTTTGGTGTAGCGTACAACACAAGACATTAATAAAATTAAAAAGAATATTTTTTTATAAAATCATGGGCTGTTACAATGGAAGATCCTTAATTCAACAAAGTTAGGTTAGGAATCGTTCTTATTTCCCCAGAAATGGTAGTGTTACCCTAATCCCTTTTATTGTGGGAAGGAGATACAAAAAATGAAGCAGAATATCAAGCTCCCATCATAGGATTGGATTTGGCGCTTCAAGCACAAGTGAATCACTTAAAGATGAAAGGTGATTCAGACCTGGTAATCAAAAAAGTCAATGGGGATTATGAAATCAAAAAAGAAGAGTCAATCCCTTTGTACGATTACGTCAGAGAATTAATGGAGGAATTTATTTTGGAACTGACATTTTCTAATGTCCCGCGATCACAAAATGCCCAAGCTGATGCACTAGCTAATATAGCCACAACCCTGGCAGATCCAATTTGAGACGAGACCATCATCAGTGTTGCCCATTGTCGTAAGATTTCACCTTATGTTCAATCTATAACTGAGGAAATCAATGAAATTAGTCCTATTTATGAACCATATGGTCATACTACAGGATGGATGCCACCTATCAGGGAATACCTTCAAAATGGAACACTTCCACATGATAGAGCTGGGAAAGAATAAATCCAGCAACGTGTTTTCAATTTTACACTTTATGATAGCCCTGATCACCTAGAAAAAAATATTTACAGTAGAGGTTTTGATGGAGTTCTTTTCATATTCATTGATGGTGAAGAGACAATGGCTGTCATGAATGAAGTACATGCAGGATTCGGTGGTACCCACCAGTCTAGACATAGACTATCTGATCAAATTCGAAGGCTTGGATACTTTTTTCCTTCAATGATACAATATTGTGTTGATTTCACTAAGAAGTTTCATTCATTCCATGGGCATTCCAGCTTCATTCATCAACCCCCAGAGTTGCTTCATTCAGATAAATACTCATTGTAATTTTCCATAAGGGAAATGGATGTAGTGGCACCATACCCTTCAGCTACATCCATGCAGTTCAAGTATATTCTAACTACTACTGACTTATTTTCTATATGGGAAGAGGCAATACCTATAAATGATGTTAGTTCTAAAAGTATTGTTAGCTTCATCAAGTCTAAAATCATTACTAGAATTGGTGTCACTCATACCATATTGTCGGACAATGGCACCAACTTCTGTTGATATGAGGTAAGAAAGTTATATCAATAATACAACATCAAATCCAATTATTCATCTCATTATCATGTAGCGGTCAATGTCCAAATAGAAACCTTCAACAAGACTCTTTCAAACATATATCAAAATATGGTGGATAAAGATAAGAAATCATGGCCTGATAAACTCTTTCATGCTTTATGGGATTATTAGACCACCACTAGCACTATAGCGTGGTCAACTCCATATTCATTTGTATATGGAATATATGTAGTCATTCCCATTGAGTTTAAATTACTCTCGGTCAGAGTATCCATTTGTGATTAGTCATCTACAATGAAGAATCTCAAAAGAGATTGGATGAATTAGAACAATTATATGAAAAAATATTGTGCACCCTGCACCATTTGGAAGTCTATCACAATCGAATAACACAAGCGTTCAACAAAAAAGTTCATCTTCGTTCATTCATTCAGAGAGAATTGGTATTGGTTCTCAGAACTCCAATGATACCAGTAATGAAACCTCCCAAGCATGAGCTAAAGTGGGAAGGACCTTTCTCAATACATAAGGTATACTCTAATAGATATTATTCGTTAATCTCAATGGATGGAGAACTCATCACGACTCCGACCAATGCAGGATTCGTGAAGAATTATTTTTTGTAACAAAAATACCCTAATATGACCAATATGATGTTAAACTGTATCATCCGTTCTATATGAAATTAAACTATATAGTCCACATCCAGCAAGATGCTAAACTGCATAACCATCGTCCTAGCTAAATGACGTTAAACTGTGCACCTCTTTGTCCCACATGACGTTAAACTATGAAAAAGTCCCTAATATGTCTTAGCTACATGATTCTAAACTTTACATCACTTCTTCATCCCACATGACGTTAAACTGTATTGTCCTTAGTTCAAGACACAAAACTGCACAGTCCCCAATATCCTTACTGCAAGACATTAAACTGCATAATCTTATATTTTGTCCTATCTATATGATTATAAAATATACAGCCCCCTCTTTTTTCCTTACTGCATGACATTAAACTACACAATCATCTATTGTACAACATGACATTAAACGGTGCTCAGTCCCTTATACGTCTAACATGACATTAAATGGGGCATCATTATTGTTGTTGCTACCTCTTGTTTCCCGCACCGAGTATTCCTCGCATGATATTAGAGTAAACTTCAACTATAACACCCACTCTGGGCCTCTACACATGCGTAAGTCCCAACACCATTTTTTAGGTCGTTGTCCTCAAGAACAACTTGATAACCAATTCATTCTTCAATTAAACTATGTAGACTTTGATCCTTGCCTTCTAGGATGGGTAAGTAGGAAACCTCCAGAGGTTCAAGCCCAAAACAAATTTCTTCACATCAGTTCACCTCTGTCTCATACGTTGTTGATTCATGAAACCACCCCCAAAACCAATATTTTTTACATTGGTTCACCATCGTCCTTCCAATATGACGTTAAAATAATCACACTTTTGTCATGTAAGACAATAAACTACAATATTCTTTGACACCCTCACCTGAGAGTGAATCAGTAATTACATTGATCACAAATAATGATATATTCCAAAGATTATGTGCATACATGGAAATCCCAAACCTTTAATCTTAGGTCAAACCATCATTGCACTAAAGTCCCCTTTTACCCTTCATATGTATGAACAAAATCTGTACAAATGGTATTTCTAGAACTACGTGAGGCTTGATTTTCATCCTTATAGGATACGTAGGAACATTCGAGCGTCCCTCAAATCCAGCCCCAAGTCTTTGGTCCTAACCCCAAATTCCACTTTCAGTCCCTTGGATGGAAAGTCCCCCTGTGAAAACATGAATGTGGTATGAAAACCCAGGTTTTCATTCACATCGGGTTTATAAGACACACACTGTGTTTTCATTATTATGGTCTGAGCTCTGTGACCCTAAATTATGATTTCATATACTCTCATCCCACATGACATTAAACTGTATTTCAAGAACTACATTTGGATTGATTATCATTATAATGAGATATGTAGTGAAGTCCAACATCTTAATTTAGGACCCATCCACAACATTATTATGGTTAGAATTGGTCTGTGCATCTATAAATGCATTAAACAATTCCCATTTTTATGTGTCATACACCTATCCATAAATACTTCCCGATCTCCACAACCCTTTTCTTGAAATCTGGTCACAAAATGTTTGATACTCGGGAATTATTTTGATTGACTATGCAGCATGATCCCTTAGGTAGCCATGCATAAGTAGTCTACATAACGGACCTATCAATTGAAAGATGTTATTATTTGACTATGCAGCCAATGCCCTTAGTTGGTACTGCATAATTCAAGCCCCTAACGGGTTTTTTTAATAATGGCAACTTCATTCTTGGGAAGAAAAACATTTGTCTCCTTAGTTGTCTTAATGAAAATATTTAGGGATCCACAAAAATATCCATCCTTAACATATTTTTCCCATTCCTTTTTTCATGATCTGAAAGTATTCACTTATATGGTTTATATTTACCTTCCTTACGTTTGGGTCAGACCTTTGTAGGAGTGATATTCATCAAATTCTTTGACAATCGTGATTGGAAATATCCTCTCCATATTCAAGTACCTCTCTCCATACAACAGACTCTATGATTTGGAAAATATGAATCTCCATAAACTTTCACTGACTTTTTAGTAATATAAATGTAAAATTTCTGAGTGTTCTTTTTCCTGACTATGCAGCACGTGCCCTTAGGTGGCCTTGCATAAGTAGTCTACATAACAGACCTATTATCCAAAAGATGTTGTTATTTGACTATGCATCCAATTCCCTTATGTGGCCCTGCATAATTCAACCCCTTAATGGGTTTGTTAAATAATGGTTAATTCACTCTTCATAATTACTTCTTTTAATGCCTTTTAGCCCTGTTTTCATATCAATTCTCAGATTCAAAATTTCTTAAGTCATAGTTTACATTTTCCCCCCATATTTGAGTATGATAATATGTTTTCAGATAAATTATCATGGAATTGAGTCAATTTTAATCCATTATCCTTTCGGTCAAAGCTATTTTGACGATAAACATGAGCCTTTTTTATGTCCGACGTGCATGACTTTAAACATCACACAAAAGACAAGGGAACTCTGAACAAAAGTCATGTACCAGCTCACTAAACATACATTTTATATGATTTAGGTAATATTGAGAAAATAAAAATATTCAATGTTTGTAGGGTTATTTTTATAATTCTAGCAAAAATCAAACTATGCTTACTAGGCCCATTGGCTTAGGAAAAAGTTTATTGTAGGTAGCAAGACAAGGAATTAACAAATGATTGATGATGAATGTGTCTTTCATTTGATTCACAAAATATAGAAGGACATCTACAGACTGGAGGCTCTTCTCTTTTTTCGGGGATTACAACATACTTTCAACATAAGTCTTCATTTGATTTATGACATCCCGAGCTTCATCAGATGCCACTTGAAGTTCATGCACTCGACCATCTTCACAATTTTCAGCTTGATTGAGTGATTTATTGGCTTCAGTGATGGATTTCATACCATTATATTAAACTCCTTCAAGTGAATTGTTAAGCTGGTCATGTTCCCCAGCAACAATATCTAACTATTCCTGAAGGTGCATATGCTGGACAATTTTCTTCTTTACCTCATAGTCAAATCCTCCTACCTTTCAGTTCCAACTCTGAGGGGGGACTTTTGTTGATGATCATTTCCTCCAGAGAGTATAAACGACTTAAAAATAAGAATACCTTAGCACAGAGAGATCCATCCTTTGATGAAACATAAAATATTGACAAAGGCATGAACTGGGATTTTTTACACATGGGTCGCGCAAGTTTCATCATGGTATCACAAGTATACCTGTGCTCCACATATTGGTCGTGCATGTGACTTGCATGCCCTATTTTACTTTCTCCCAAGGTCTTCATTATCCTATAAATACCCCTTGTGGGCCCCCCATTTTGGAGATGAAAAATTCCAAAAGTCAGATTTAAGCTCCCAGCGCCCTAGTATCTACTTGACGTCTACCAAACACTTAAAAGGTAATTTATTACCTATAATAGAAGATATAAAGAGGGGGAACATAGGATAAGTGTTGAAATTCACCAACACTTGCGCACCTAAGTGTCTAACCCTTAAGTGAAATGAATACACATGCACGCCACCTTATCCCTTCACCAAAACTTGCGCGACACACTTTTGGAATCCATTAGGGATAATACTAAGGGCTTGAGCCTAGTCTTTCCCATGTATTACCATATGGGTTAACCGTCACACAAGTACACATTTGTTTCCCATGTATACTTGCGCGACCAGTAATTGAGCGCCAATAACAGGACACGCACGCCTGCCTCTTTTTGGGTTCCCCTTATATCTATTCAATTTATTTCATCAAATCCACTTGTCCTCTTAAAGATTTAGCCTTAAAAACCCTTTTGAAAGTCATTTATGTCATGGTTCCTTTGTTGTCATCCTTATTTGTAAATAATTCTATGGAACATCTCTCAAAACCTAGAAATTTACATATCGTTATGTAACTAAGGTCAGAGATTTAATTTCATTTAACCTCAACCTTTAAGATGATATTGTCATTAATATGAGCATCCTCATTAGGAGTAAGCCCTAATCATAATTTTCCTCCTAAACTGGGACACCTTTTCAAGGGTAATCCCAAGTCATAATTCCCAAAACCTGGGCCTCCTTTTTAGGAGTAAGCCCCAGTCCATGTTCCCTTAATATCACCATACTCCTCATGAGTAAGCCCCAAGTTCATAAATCTGGTCACCCTCTTTAGGAGTATGCCCCAAATTCCAAATTTCCATTACCTGGGCCTCCTTCTAAGGAATAATCCCCAGTCATAATTTCTTTTAACTTGGGTCTCCCCTTTAAGAGTAAGCTCTAGTCATGATTTCTTTTGATATGGGCATCCTTCTCAGTAATAAAACGCAATCATAAGTCCCCTCTAACATGGGAATCCATCTCAGGATTATGTCCTATGTTAAGTATCCAAATATCCATAAAGAAAATATACCTTTATGGGCCTTGTTCTCTGGTTTCTTCCCTAATGTAAATCCTAGTCCTCATCTATCGTGGGCATTCATACATACATAAGCCTCACATTAATTATTATGATTACATCTTTCATGGAACAATAGTCAGGTTTTACTGATACCTCTTGTTTCTCACACTGATCATGAATCACATGAGATAAGAGTGTAAAAGTAACTATGACATCTTTCTGTGGTCCATAAATCATGCATAAACCTCATACGTCTTCACTCAAACTACATGGGTTCTGATTCCTTTTCTAAACGAGGATACATAGGTAGCCCATCGGTGGGTACGATCCCAACTCTAAAATAATCCATGTCCTTCTGAATGGAAATAATCTTCAAGTGCCCCACTGAGTGGCTTTAAAACCAGTAAGGTTATCATAATTACCAAGATATTTCAATATAATCTATTAAAGGATTCCATTGACTATGAATCTCTAAACAAATACAGATGATTCTCTATCGATAAAGAACCTCAAATACATATAAAATATTGTCTAAATTTCATACATATTAATCATTTATTGTCATATATAAAGGAATTCACATTGTAATAATTTTCAATTTAATAAGGATTCATGAACATAACTCAAATCTATAAGGAGAGTCCCGAAGTAGACAATAATTCCCCCCAAAAAGGTGTGATGAGTCCGACCTCCCATCCTCTCGACCAAAGAAAATTATTAAGCCTCATTGGTCCACAACTAATGAGCACCTACCTTTGGAAAGTTGGTCCAAATGGATATAGAATCATTGGATGTTTTCGGTTCTACGTATAAACCCATTAGGAAACCGATTGGAATGTTTAAACATTAAATAAACAAGGTCATTCCCATTTCCAGAGGAAACAACGTGTATGCATCATTCCCCTGTTCCCTAGGATTCAATCTAAGTCCCCTGTGCTACCCCACCCTACTAATACATGCACTATTTACGAGATGATCCACATCTAGTACATCTTTATACATGGCTATTATAACTCCAAATTCCAGCCTATTATGGTTTAGAAGATCCCTGTATACAATATGATTCTTCTTAGTCGTACCCTCACTACCTGTCTGTCATTAGGTCCTGCAAAACATCTATATATGTCCTGTATTACAACAAGACCATCAATACATTTGTGGTCGGGAACTATTTCTATGACAATGGCCCGACATACCGCACTAATGATAGATCACCCTATTATGTTCTTGTCCAAACGAACCTCCTAACTGGACACTCATCATTCCACTGCCCTGGATAAAACACTCATAAGGATACATTGTTCTCTCAGAAGTCGTATCTTCTTACCATCTAGTTGGAACCACTTTTCCTACACTGGAAGCCTCATTCAGGCTCCCCACATCATTGAGATCCTGATCTACCACCTCAGAAAACCTTCATATTTGAAAGTGGTGAACCTATAACGTAATCTCAAATTTATGTTCATCCTGCAAACACATCTTCGTAAGTGTCTCATCCCTTTCCAGTGCTGGAGAAAAGGACAGTAAATATGTAAAGTTCCCAGTACAGTCAATCATGAACATGCTCCTCTAAGACAACTACATGAACTCATCGTCTCTCTACTTCCTCAGTGTCTCTAGAAAAAAGTTATCCAATAACTTCTCGATGAATTCATTAGATAACATGCCATCAGCCTATCCAATCCATGCTTGAATGTCTAACCAATACTTCACCGATCCATGTAGCATAGAAGTATCAAACATGACCCTCCTCTAAATAAGAGTCTCCAAATGGTCAATATAGTTTGGATGGACTCAATCCATAACTCATCTCCCTCAGGACCACCCTCTCCAGTAAAAGTCAAAGGGTGTTGTAACTAAAACTCCATAGTGAAGTCAGACATAATCCTCATAACCCACTATAGGTATCCTTCCCTTAATTTCATGAAGTGAGTACTTTTTTCTCCAAACATCTCCCTTGCTTCCTCACCCATCACCATTAGTGCCTCTAGTAACACTATTGGTAGATTATCTCCAAACATATCCTCTTATCGTTCTCTCAACAAGCGTCGTTATTCTAGCATATCTATGTAATTCAAAAAACATTCATTATGTCACATAACACTGGTTAAAACATTAATTTGAAACCCAAAATGTTACAACAATCCATTTCCCCAAACCCCAACACATGGTCAAAACTGATGCTCTATCACTACCCTTACCATCCTACACCTCGGTCTTGGCTAAAAAATGTAAACACATTTTCAAATTCAAAATTTTCATTACACAGCCATTATTCTCATCTTGTTTCATTTTAAAAACATATTCAATTTCATGTTAGGAATATTATAATTTCAATTTCACAAGAAGTGAAAAATATTTTGACTTCAACAAATTACACATAACCTATTTTTCTCATGATTGACTCAAATTATGCATGTCACAATAAATATGAGTGCATAGATTGATTCATGTGACTCAAATATCATGACTTAAAAGGACACGAGTTAAATGTAAAAAAAATGATCACGTCACAAAACAAGTGAATCACCCAAGGTGAAATCACAACCAACTATAACATAAAATTCTAATAACAATCATACCAACATGGGTACTTGGGTTTCCCCCCATACATGAGGTAGATACTCCAATGAAAAATCTCATAACCAAAACTCGAATCTTCCTTGTCCACTATAAAACATTTCAAAATTGTTACAAAAATAATTGTGCTCTTATACCACTTTGTAACATCCCATCCTGGGTTCCACACATCGGTGCCCCGATTAGGTTGGTCACATGACCTACAACATGACTCCATGTGTTCTAGAGGATATCGACTAGCAATGAGGGTCTTATATTAGTCATGGGTAGAGTATACCCTCTTTATTAAAAAAATACACTAGTGGAAAGTAAATAAATAATAACAAAATAATGATATAACCTAACCTGAAAAAATATAGTATCACAAGATGAGAATGACCAAAAATAATAAAATAAAAAATAAAGAATAGATATGCCTTGATAACGTTTGTTCCAAGTGTCAAAATGAAACTCAAAATTAAAAACACTGACAACTCCGATGAGGGTCCCGAACCACATCTAGTTCTCTATTCCATACTCCATCCCAACTTATCTATTTTACACATGGCCTTTTCTATTATACTATCCGAAATCATGAAATCTATTCGAGTACTAATCAGACAGCTACACTAGAGTGTGAGTACAACTCAGTAGGCAACCACTATTGATTTCTAAAATAACATCCAGTCAATAAAAAGTTTATTAATTTTGATAAAGAACAAATTCCAGTAATAATTTAAATATTTTACATTTTTTCAATTACTACTTATTTAACTACATAAACACCCAGTTCCTAAAGACACCCGGACCTCAATACCTGCTTCAACCCATGGTAGAGTTTGAACTATCCCCACAGTATATCACTTGTATAAATGTTCAAGTTACCATTCACTATCACTATTCATATTCTAATTCTCATGTTACCATTCATCATCACTATTCATATTTCAACATCCATGTTACCATTCATTATCATAATTCACATTTGAATGTCAATGTTACCATTCATTATCAGAATTCAAATTTCAATGTCCATGTTACCATTCATTATCAAAATTCACATTTGAATTTCCATGTTTCCGTTCATTATCACAGTTAAAATCCATTCCACTAATTAATTAAGGATTAATTAATCACATCAAGACCATTAATAAATTCAAAAATTAATCACTCCTTACACATTCTCATTACAAATTCAATAATTAGTATATTATATCAATTCCCTTAATTAATTACCTAATTAATTAAGCACTTCATTACAATGATTTTATTTTAAAATTAATTAATCCGTATACACAAACCAAATAACCCATAATTTATTTTACAATTAATTATTCAATTCATAATCTCATTATCCAATAATTAATGTAATAATTAATTATCCCCACAAAAAATATTCAATATCTCATAATTAACTCAAAAATTATTTATCCAAAACAATAATATGAATATCTCATAATTAACTAAACAATTATTTAACCACAATGTATAATTCCAATATCTTTAATTTGACATCATCCTCAATTGATTAATCCACCCACTTAATTAATTAAATATAGGAAAACTAAATTTCTAATCAACCAATACAAATTATACAATTACATAGACATAAATTAAATCAAAACATTGGGATTTGAATGATATACCACCCATCTCAATTCACTGATGAGCGATCACCTAATGAAAATCACCAATTTGAATGGAATAATGACATAGCGTGAGATCTGGAACTAAAACCAAAATCCATGATTGAAAAAAGAATGATCATTTATTTATAGATTTTGGATCCACAAACCCTATTTATATATCCTAAAATAGATCAAAATCCAATAAAAATAGGGAATAAAAACCAATAATGGATGGAAGGAGAATGGGAAGTAGAAAGGAAACTACACGTGATGAGATCCTCTTACTAGGAGGGGTGAGGATCATTAATCCATGCTTCGAACAATAATGAACAGAGGATTGAATGGCTTGGAATCTATCTGGAGGTCTCTAAAACCATTAAAGAAACACTAGGGTCTGGCTAGGGCTGAATTGGTGTTAAAATGGGGGTTTATGAATTTTTAAAACTAATTTTTGCGTTAATGTAATTCCAGTACATTATTTGCTGGGTAGGGGTGGATATTTACCCCTAACCATACTCCATAACCATACTCCTCTTCTAGGGGGTTCATAGTGTAGGACCCCGGGACACCCTGAGAGGGGAGGGGTGAATCAGGGTGACAACTTTTTCTTTTAATGTGAAGGATCTTGTTCCCACGTTGGTAAGAACTTGTTAAACCTGTATGATGAAAAGAATCAGAACGAAAACAGTCACATGTAGAAAAATGACACAACACTTTTTACTTGGTTCACCAATAAGGGCTACGTATAAGGATCATACGCCAACAGGTTTTCGGTCGTACCAAAATCCACTATGCTTCACTAGCTGTAGATTACAATGGTTCGGGCACAGTCACTCTATCCCAGGCTCACTGCCTTTACAAAATTTTAGGGATGGCTCACTGCATCCCCTGGGTAACTCCCATTGACTCCCCATGGCTCACTGCATTTGTAGAAGTCCAACTCAGTTTATAGACGTGAAAAACTCTTCAATATATTTTCATTGACGTCTTTGTCTCAACGTGGCGTGATACTATGCTTGCATCCAAGTCCGAAATTGATGCACAAGAACTCACAGAACCACTGAAGCGGATAACCAGAACGTGCAGACAAGCTTCACTGACAATTGCACGCAACACCATCCCTTTGCGTGCAAAACCTTCCTATTGCGTGCAACCCCAACCCTTCGCATGCAAAACCTTCCTATTGTGCGCAAAACATCCTTTTTCATGCGGAAAAATATTTTGATCCACAAAACCCGTTTTTATGCAACATAATCTTTACACGCAACCTTAAAATTTACGTGCAACTCTTCCTTTTTGGCGCATCCCAGAATTTTCCACGCAATCCAGAATATTTCGTGCAATCCCTTTACGTGATCCTTTTTTGCGCATTAGACCTCGAATAATCTCTAAGTATTCAACCCTTCAGAATGAAGGGGGTCACCTTATATTTATAGGCGTCTGAGACCCCCATGCGCAAAATCATCTATGGTGCGTAAAACCTCTCAACTGGAGCATAATCTTTTGCGCTGATATCGTTTTTCATGCACATCATTAGAAATTGCGTACAACCCATGCCTTTTTAATTTTTCGACGTTCTTTTTCTGAAACACTATTTGCACGAAAAAACATGATCCTCTATTTTCCACATCCCGCTCTTTTTCATGCCCAACTCAAATATTTTGCGCACAACCCTTCTTTTTCATGCACCACATCCTCTTTGTTCACACCTCATTTTACCAACAATCCATGTCTTCATTCTCGGATTTTGAGGCCCAAAAATTTGGCAAACACTGGGAAATGACACCACCTTCAATACTGTTTTCTGCTTGAACTGTATGATCACTTTTCTGGTTCACATTATGAACTTTCACTGAGGATTGACAACAAAAACAAACCATACTCAAATTCATCCATTGAAAACCATGGTTCCAACAATCTCCCCCTTTGGGTTTCTTTGCAATCAGAAAATAAATTCAATAGATCCCCATCCATGGGAAAACCAAAAAACACAAGAATCAACTCAGCCAACACTCTAAGTCTACGTGAGCAATGCTCAGTGTAGAAAAAGAGAGAGAAAGATTGAATTGGGTTCCTTTGTTTTGTAATTCTCAATGACACCCAATAAATTTTCTTATAGAGTCATAGAAGAATTACATGTTCAATGAATTCCTTCTCATCCTATCACCGACACAAAATTCTCATCTTGTAACAAAATCATTACATGTCCACTGAGAATCCTGAATTTATTCCTTTCTCACCCATTGTCAATAAACCCAAAGACTAGTGATTTGTTCATTGTTCATCTCAAGCCATACTCCCCTGGATAGTATCTCCCCCACAAACCACCATCACATCCATAAACAGATAAAAACAATTATCATAATCGAGGAGAGGGGTATTGCGTAACCACCTTATACACTGGGAGGTGTCTGAACACCGGGGATCAACCGATGCTTCTCAAACACAGCCGATGACAGGGGCATAGTCAGGATATCAGCTACTTTCTCATCAGTTCCCACGTGATCCATCTAATCACCCCTTTCTCAACTTTTTCTTTGATAAAGTGATAGCTGATTTCAATATGTTTTGTACGAGAATGATGAACAGGATTCTTTGTAAGATCAATGGAACTCTTGTTATCAAAGTAAATTACCATTGGTTGCTTTACCTCTTCACCAATATCTATTATTTGTTGCTTCATCAATAGTAGTTGAGTGCATGCCTTTGTCCCAGATATAAACTCAACTTCAGCAGTACTAAGAGAAGTAATTTCTTGTTTTTTTATCAACCAGCCAACACGGTTAATCCCAATAATGAATGTTCCGCCACTGGTGGACTTTCTGTCTAAAACATCGCCAGCCCAGTCAGCATCATAAAATGCTGATAATTCACTTTCCCTTCATGTATCAAAGTATAATCCACAATTGTGAGTACCTTGAATATACCTCATGATTCTTTTTACTGTTACCATATGTTCCTCCTTTGGATTACTCTGAACGTGGGCTACAAGAAATGTGGAAAAAATAATATCTGTTTGTGTCACTGTCAGGTACTCTAGGATCCCAATGATCCTCTTATAGATGGTGGTATCTACAGATGTCCCATCCTCAGGCCTTCCATGTTTGGTTACAATTGCAATAGGAGTTGGAATTGCTTTGGAGTCCTTCATATTAACCTTCTTCAGCAGCTCTCTTGCATACTTTTCCTGAGAGATAAAAGTATCGTCTTTCCTTTGAGTCACCTGAAGTCCCAGGAAATATGTGAGCTCCCCAATCATTGACATTTCAAATTCTGATTTCATATGATTGGAAAATTCATCCACTGATTGCTGCTTGTTGCCACCAATTATAATGTCATCGACATATACTAGAACCATGAACTGATCTTTCAGAGAATTCTTCACATAGAGATTGTGATATACTCCTCATATTTTGAATTCTAGTTTCATGAGGTAAGAATCCAGTGTGGAGTACAATTCCCATGGTGCCTGTTTCAAGCCATAAAGTCCTTTCTTTAGCTTGAAAATCTCTGATTCATCAGCACCAATAAGAAAACCCACTGGTTGTTTAATGTTGACTTCTTCTTCGAGTACACCATTGAAGAATGCTGTCTTGACATCCATTTGATATACTTTATTTCCTCTTTGGAGAGCCATGGAAAGGAACAACCCGATTGACTCTAGTCTAGCCGTTGGGGAAAAGCTTTCTTCAACATGAACACCTTCAATCTATGAATACCCTTTACATTACAATCGTTCCTTGTTTCTGATAACACTTCCATTCTCATCAAACTTGTTCTTGAATATCCATTTTTTTCCAATTAGATTGTGACTTTTGGGTCTCTGGACAAGATCCCACGTCTGATTCTTTTCAATATGATCTAACTCTTCATTCATGGATTTAACCCATGATTCATCCTTTACAGCTTCTTCAAATTAGGATGGCTCCACTACTGACAGAAATGAAGATTGTTTGTTATTCCTCATCCTACTTGTTTGTGTGGGCGCATTCCTGTCTCCAATTATGTGAGAAGGATCAATCTTTGCCCGTCGATTTCTCCTATGGGGTTCAGTCACATTCTCACCATCCAAGATTTGCTCTTTAGATTCTTCATCTGAGTCAACATCATGATGTGACCCCTGGGTGTTTTTTACACATTCCTCTATTTCTTTATTTGTATTTATTCCATGTTCACATTCATTCTCATCTTCAATATCATCAACATAGGTACTATTTGAAGAATTCAGGGTTTTTCCTTCAATGATCTTAACATCATTTCTTTCCACAATCCTCCCCAAGCGTTTAATGAAACACTTGTAAGATTTTTTGTTCATTGGATATCCATGAAATATTCCTTCATCAGCATTGTCAACAAACATTTCTTGGATTCCTTCTTAATTCCGGATGAACCATTTGCTTCCAAAAACACAAAAGTATTTCAACGAAGGCTTCCTTCCACGCAACAATTCGTATGGTGTCTTCGTTTCTCCCATATAGAGCCATGTTCGATTCGGAATGTGAACTACAGCTTCAACAGCCTCCTTCCAGTAATGGCAAGAGATACCATTCTCAATATATTCATGACCATATTGTTGACCAGTTGATTCCGACGCTCAATAAATCCATTTTTTTGTGGAGTTCTCACAGTAGCTACCTCATGATGTATTCCATGTTTTTTAAGGTAATTTTCAAATTCAATGGATTTTTATTCCCATCCATTGTCAGATCGATGGACTTTTATAGTCCATCCAGTATCATTCTCGGAAATCTGGCGATATGTTTTCATGTAATCACATACTTGTCGCTTCCTATGAATCACCATTACACAAGACATTCTGTTATAATCATCATTGAAAAGGAATAAGTACCTTTATCCATGGGTTACAACAACATTTTTTGGGCCCCATACGTCTGTATTAATGAGATCAAGAAGATGCAATGCCCTTTTCTTCTTTGGCTGATATGAACTATAGACCAACTTCCCACGAAAACAAGCATCACAAGACTTTTCCCGTTCATGTTTTAGGATGCGAATATACATGATTATCATCACCTTAGATATCTTTTCCATGTCTTGTTTGTAAATGTGCCCCAGCCATCGATGCCACAAATTGTTTTCTTCTTCAACAGAAAAATAGCAGGACTTCACTTTGTTGTCAACCTGATATAAGTTTCCATCTGTTCTACAGCCTTTCATAAGATAATTCCTTGTTTTTCCTTTTATAGTACATCCTTTTTGGTTGAAGGTTACTATGAGCCCTGAGTCACAGAGTTGGCTTACACTGAGGAGATTGTGGCATAGACCATTCACATACAGAACTTCAGTGTTCTTCATCTCCCTATTGGAGAGAGCAGTATTCCCACTGTAACAGCCCGAGATTTTATGAAAAGTATTCTTTTTATTAATGTCTTGTGTTGTACGCTACACCAAAAGGAGCTTGCACAACACACATCCTTGACTTTCCTTGCATTACACGCAATCGTGACCTTCCTCGATAGCGTGTGTAATACGCAATACTGAGTTTCACTAAACAACGATATGCTATAAAAATATTATTAAAACTAGCCGTTATGAATAGTAATAACCACTTTTTGAAATCCAGTAAATCTTATTTTTCAAAATGAACTTCATTTTTGGATTCGGAATATCGAAATTAGCTTAGGTTGAAATTTTGGTGATTTTCGGATAAATTTCATATTTTGATGAATAGTGAAAATTACTAAATTATAATTAAAAACAACTTTTTTAATCGAAATAATTAATAGTGATAAATCATTAATTTGAGTGGTTTTAAAGTATATTTAGAATATATTTTTACAATTTAATACAATGTTGGTCATTGGATGTAATTTCACATTTAAACTAGACATAAACAAGTGTCAATCTTTTGATAGATATTGTTTTTTAAAAAACACGCTATTTGTTTTAACAGCGGGATTTAATTATAAAATTAATTAATGCAACTTTTATGTTATGAATTTGGTAAAATAGACTTCATTTTTGAATTCGGAATATGAAATATAGCTTGGGATGAAATTTTGGCATTGTTCTGAAAAACATCAATTTTTGATGAATAGTGAAACTACTAAGTGGTAGGTTAAAAACTGAATTTTGCATAAAACTTAATTTTACCGCTTCTGTGAATGGAATTTCGAAAATCCGAGAGACACGGTTAATATCAAGGACTAAAATGTGGTTCAATGAGATGAAAATAATTTTTTGGTGAATAGTAACTTTTTACTTTTTTTACCACGGTTAATAGTAAATAGGGTAATTAAGGGTAAATATGATATTAATATTACCCTAACACATGTCCTAATTCTATTGGACAAGTGTAATTCGACCAAAAACAAACTTAGGAATAAAATATGACCATTTAGGCCCACTTGGATTATATTAGGACATTTATTATTAATTTATTTAAAGAAGGATTAAAATAGTTAAAATCAAAGTTTAATAAGTAAATCATTTTTAATATGGGGTTATACATAAGATAAATTATATTGTAAATATTCATTAGAAAGCTAAAACGATTTCCTACATGATGGTATTTTATTTGTAATTTTTAGACATCAAATAATTTAATTTATTTATGACACAAAGATGATGCAGTAATTATCTTATTAATGAAATATTCACATAATTGATAATATAAATACCAAAATAAATGTAATTTAAGACTTTTTTTGAATTCCACTAATTTTCTAGGTTACTATGATATATTAGTGTTGATTTAATCAACTTGGTTCGAACATATAATTCTGATATGACTTTCACAAAAATCATATATCAAATAGTGTCAAAATTGACACAAAATAGTTTTTAAATCAAATATTATATTATTAATTGTTATTTTATTCCTAAAAATCTAAGGTTCGGCCAAATGACTTAGATAAGGATATATATATTAATAATAAACAATTTGGGGTTCGTTTGGCATGTTATAGTAAGTGTATTAACCATATAGTGAAAGAAAAACAAAAAGACACGGTAAAAGTTAAATTAATTAACTTAGAGTTAAATCTAATTGATAAGGTTAAAATAATACCCCAAACTTGTCTAAATCCTATTGGTTGATAGGATTTAGACCCATCCCCACTTTAGCTTAGAAATAAGACCCTTTGGAACCATTATAAACCGATTTTGACTTTAATATAAAATAATATTTTGAGGTATTCCTAAGGTACCCCTCTCCTCCCTTATAAAAGGACACCTCCTCCCCCTCCTCCTCACACCAATTTGAGCACTCAAGCTCGGCCAACCCCTGCCAATTTCTCCTCTCCACTTCCCTAGAAACATCCTAGAGGTTCCGGTCTTCCTCAAAGACCAATTTTAGTGCCCTAATAGGAGGTCTCAAAGAGGCACTTCAAAGAAGAGGTAATTACCGTTACCAATTCTTTCATCTTTATTTCTTCTTCCAATTCTTCTTCTTAGGTTGTTTCATTATGAAATAATAACATCAGTATCACTCATATACTGATATGTTATTATAAGTATGAAACAACCCTATTTCACCATCTATCCATCCTACGGAAAAAGAAATCACCGCGCGTGCGTACGTACGGAATACCGTCTCCACGCCGTGGTGTAATCTATTTTTCACCACCACCTTACATGGATGGGTATAATGGTGTAAAGAATAACTATACATAGTTATTACAACATCATATTGATACTGATATATTGTATAATCCACTCCAATTCAATTCAATATTTATAGAAATGATATCATCGCTCGTGCGTACGTACGGAATACCGTCTCCACGACGCGATGAGATTCATTCTCCATGTTAACCATTTAAGAATGATTATAATGTATATATAAGAAATAATAATGAAATATATGACATTATAAAGCTACTGGATTTATGTATATATATACATATGTATGTCATCTACTTACTTCCATTTCAAGACAATAAGGAAAGGAAAACAGCGTTCATGCGTACGTACGGACTACCGTCTCCATGAACGGTGTTTTTCATTTTATTTATCTACCTATTATATATATATATACTGAATATATATGATATATAAATCATATTTTATATTCTGGAAGTAAGTAAATCATGATATAGGTAATAATGATGTCAAGAACAACAAGTCAAAACACCTACGATAAATGAAACGATTTTACCCAAAACGCTTCTTTAACATGGAATTTACAAAAGAACGGGTAATATAATGTCATAAGTGAACCATATATGATATCATAACAATGAATATGATTCTGTAATAAGTCAATAACATGATTTAAATCATTATACAGGAGGTTCGGACACTTACAAAGCAAGTCGGACCTAAGGTAAGGGAAATATCACAATCTCATTTTTTATCCGAGATTGTTTATTCGTAAGTATTTACTGGGGTGTATTTTTTCATCCACATCCATGTTCCCTCAATATGTAATATTGTTTCCATCCACTTACAATAGTTTAAATCCAATTTTTCCCTTAGGTGAGTTTTTAGTAAAGAATATGAAAGGAATCTTTTGTCGTTTTTCCGTACGAGGTACTTTTTGACTTTTCCGACAAAAGTACGAAGAATGTTTTTTTTAACTTATACGGCACGAACAGATTTATACTGTTTTATAAAGCCTTATTTTCATGAAGCTTCCTCTAAATGATTTCATGACTATTTTCAATAAAATCTCTTTCTTTAAAAATTGCATGATGTTTTGTGAAAAGAAATTTATTTTGAAGAAGAAAGGATATTTTCCTCAAGAATTCAATTCAAGTGTTTTATCAAAATTATTTTCCATATAAAATAATAAAGGGTTCTGTTTCTATCCATATTATTACATTGATTTGACTATGTTGTGATGGAATTATGTTTATGAATTCCTTTATCTTATATGAATGGTTTTATGATGTCATGTTGTTTATGAATCCCATTTTTATTACATGGGTTATGCAATGATTTATGATTTATGATTTTGTGGCACACATAATAAAGGATTCATTAAGAGATGGGTGGGACCTATATCTCCCTCCAATGCATTGGGTAAAGATTTCATATCTCATGAGATAGACATGGCTGGAATGGTAGGTTATACCGGTTCAGTGAAACAGGACTGAAACGAGGATTACTCGATTCAGAAAGGGACTTTGTCCACTAAGATAGTCTTGGCAATGAGTCTTGACTAACAAGAAATGATTCTCTATGATTATGTGTGTATGCCACAATGAGTAATGTTTTAAGTTATGGTTTCATTTTCACTTCTATGATTTATCCCATGTTATGATATTATGAGCTCTTTTGCAGGTTAAGATTTCCAAAAAGCTATGTTCTTTTGTATATGATGTGATTAATATTTCTTTTGTTTACCCTTACTGAGCATTTGAGCTCACCCTTTTATGTTTTCTTTTCCCAAGTCAGAGGAAAGGTTTAGTCAACCTTTGGAAACTAGGATGTGAGAACGTTAGTGAGATCCCTAGAGATATTTCTAATGTATGTCTAGGGATGTCTCTAAGGTTAAGTATACGTATAGGTTATAGTAATAGAATTACGCTAACGATCATAGAATTAAACCTAAGATGTTAGATATTGAGGATACTAACCTTTTATTATGTTGTTTTCCCTAGCATGATTTTTGCCTCTCACGCTATTCTTTTTGTGTTTTAGAAAATGGCTGGAAACAAGGTGATTCACGATAATGGAGGAAATGATGGACAATGGAATGATATTTTTTATGAGCAACCAAATGAAATGGGATTTGGAAGTCCAAACATCATTATTATGCCGAATCAGCAATCTCATAATATGATCAATAAAGTAAAATTTGGTAAGTTTCCTGACTCGGCTAATAAGAGAAAGATGGAGTTTCATGATGATCATAGAGGAAAGAAAGTTCAATTTCCCCTATGTAAATCATGTGGGAAGAGGCATCAAGGAGAATGTTTCAAGGGAACTGGAAGATGCTTTGGGTGTGGAAAAGAAGGACACAAAGCAAGTAAGTGCAAAGGAAAAGGTTCGGTTAACACCATGGATGAGGATAATGGTATTGCTATGACATCAAAAATGGTTAAGTGTTTTAAATGTGGAATGTATGGGCATTATGCAAACAAATGCCCTAAGGGAAAGACTCATGAAGAGAATCAGTATGGTCATATGGGAAGTATTTATGTGGATGATGATGAAGAGACTACCAATGGTATGTGAGATGAAAGAATTGTTGAAGCTCGGTCAATGGTTTAAGAATGTAGTGAAATGATTACATGTTTATCATGTGTAATGTTGTATAAGTAATCTCATGGTACTATGGAATAAAGAGACATGTAAGGATTGTAACATTGTTGTCTGATTAATGTTACCAGTATCCATGAAAGGTTATTCAGATATTTTTGGAATGAAGATGATATGCACATAATGAAGGGATAAGGGGAAAATGAAATGTTTGACAGTATTCATGAGCTCATGATTGATATAAGGACTAAGTGATATCATGGTTTGAGTATATAGAATTTTGAGGATTTCGGTATGTGAAAAGTGTTAACTTTTAACTGCATTCAAGTTTTCACTAAGGTTCAATGGGTATTCAAGAGAGTACAAGATTAAGGACTTTGAATGTTTGGAATGTGACCAACAAGACATATCTTATGATATGTGGGGATCAACGACAGTATTAAATCTCTGGTAATCGATGTCACTATATTATGAGAGTGGACTGCAGTATTATGTATAAGCCTAAAGATTAGACTGGATTATGTTGGACATAAGTTAGTATTGTTTAAGGATATAAGATTTTCGATATTATTGATGGGATGTTATAGTAACGTAGTTTTAGAAAAAGGGACAACCTGCAGGACGGGCGACAACCCATCGCTTCGGACAAGGCTGTAGGAATCGAACCCACAACCGAAGTGCGACTGGCCTTTATCGCCTACCACTGACCTACAGGAAGTCCCTGTTTAGTAGAAACTAGTTTTATTATATTAAGCAGTATGATATATGAAGTATAAGTCCATTTTAGGAACCATATATGATTAATCTCACTATAGATCGACTTATGCATATAATTTTTGCTAATCTTTTGTTTGAGACAGATGGAATGACTCGTCATTCTATCACATGATCTGCTAACACTTCATGAATGACAAATTCAACTTCATTTATTTAAGAGATGAAGTGGAAATTATTCAAGGCACGAACAACAGTGAGATTGTACCAAAATAAAGTAAGTATTTATTCTAATTCAAATTTTCAACTTTAGGGAAATGATCTTGAAAACCAAAAATGTCGTCCAAGTGATCTTATACCTGATGAATAAGATGGTACCTTATATCATCACAAATCTATGGATTTGTGATTACTGCCTTTTCCATAGCCATGTTCTCTACCACTCTCCATCAGAACATGATGGTTAGATTTCTCTTCCATATCCATATTTTCACCTATGTGGAAACCCAGTGATTAGTTTATTTGGTTAATCGTTACATTTCATACTTTAGTTTTTAAAGCCAAGTTTTGGTATTCCCTTTTACGATGTGGGTTTCTATTAAAGAAACTTTCGAATAGTAAACCATTTATAACCCCGACGAATTTCGAGGGCGAAATTCATTTTAAGGGGTGTAGAATGTAACAGCCCGAGATTTTATGAAAAGTATTCTTTTTTATTAATGTCTTGTGTTGTACGATACACCAAAAGGAGCTTGCACAACACACATCCTTGACTTGCCTTGCATTACACGCAATCGCGACCTTCCTCGATAGCGTGTGTAATACGCAATACTGAGTTTCACTAAACAACGATATGCTATAAAAATATTATTAAAACTAGCCGTTATGAATAGTAATAACAACTTTTTGAAATCCAGTAAATCTTATTTTTCAAAATGAACTTCATTTTTGGATTCGGAATATCGAAATTAGCTTAGGTTGAAATTTTGGTGATTTTCGGATAACTTTCATATTTTGATGAATAGTGAAAATTACTAAATTATAATTAAAAACAACTTTTTTAATCGAAATAATTAATAGTGATAAATCATTAATTTGAGTGGTTTTAAAGTATATTTAGAATATATTTTTACAATTTAATACAATGTTGGTCATTGGATGTAATTTCACATTTAAACTAGACATAAACAAGTGTCAATCTTTTGATAGATATTGTTTTTTAAAAAACACGCTATTTGTTTTAACAGCGGGATTTAATTATAAAATTAATTAATGCAACTTTTATGTTATGAATTTGGTAAAATAGACTTCATTTTTGAATTCGGAATATGAAATATAGCTTGGGATGAAATTTTGGCATTGTTCTGAAAAACATCAATTTTTGATGAATAGTGAAACTACTAAGTGGTAGGTTAAAAACTAAATTTTGCATAAAACTTAATTTTACCGCTTCTGTGAATGGAATTTCGAAAATCCGAGAGACACGGTTAATATCAAGGACTAAAATGTGGTTCAATGAGATGAAAATAATTTTTTGGTGAATAGTAACTTTTTACTTTTTTTACCACGGTTAATAGTAAATAGGGTAACTAAGGGTAAATATGATATTAATATTACCCTAACACATGTCCTTATTCTATTGGACAAGTGTAATTCGACCAAAAACAAACTTAGGAATAAAATATGACCATTTAGGCCCACTTGGATTAGATTAGGACATTTATTATTAATTTATTTAAAGAAGGATTAAAATAGTTAAAATCAAAGTTTAATAAGTAAATCATTTTTAATATGGGGTTATACATAAGATAAATTATATTGTAAATATTCATTAGAAAGCTAAAACGATTTCCTACATGATGGTATTTTATTTGTAATTTTTAGACATCAAATAATTTAATTTATTTATGACACAAAGATGATGCAGTAATTATCTTATTAATGAAATATTCACATAATTGATAATATAAATATCAAAATAAATGTAATTTAAGACTTTTTATGAATTCCACTAATTTTCTAGGTTACTATGATATATTAGTGTTGATTTAATCAACTTGGTTCGAACATATAATTCTGATATGACTTTCACAAAAATCATATATCAAATAGTGTCAAAATTGACACAAAATAGTTTTTAAATCAAATATTATATTATTAATTGTTATTTTATTCCTAAAAATCTAAGGTTCGGCCAAATGACTTAGATAAGGATATATATATTAATAATAAACAATTTGGGGTTCGTTTGGCATGTTATAGTAAGTGTATTAACCATATAGTGAAAGAAAAACAAAAAGACACGGTAAAAGTTAAATTAATTAACTTAGAGTTAAATCTAATTGATAAGGTTAAAATAATACCCCAAACTTGTCTAAATCCTATTGGTTGATAGGATTTCGACCCATCCCCACTTTAGCTTAGAAATAAGACCCTTTGGAACCATTATAAACCGATTTTGACTTTAATATAAAATAATATTTTGAGGTATTCCTAAGGTACCCCTCTCCTCCCTTATAAAAGGACACCTCCTCCCCCTCCTCCTCACACCAATTTGAGCACTCAAGCTCGGCCAACCCCTGCCAATTTCTCCTCTCCACTTCCCTAGAAACATCCTAGAGGTTCTGGTCTTCCTCAAAGACCAATTTTAGTGCCCTAAGAGGAGGTCTCAAAGAGGCACTTCAAAGAAGAGGTAATTACCGTTACCAATTCTTTCATCTTTATTTCTTCTTCCAATTCTTCTTCTTAGTTTGTTTCATTATGAAATAATAACATCAGTATCACTCATATACTGATATGTTATTATAAGTATGAAACAACCCTATTTCACCATCTATCCATCCTACGGAAAAAGAAATCACCGCGCGTGCGTACGTACGGAATACCGTCTCCACGCCGTGGTGTAATCTATTTTTCACCACCACCTTACATGGATGGGTATAATGGTGTAAAGAATAAATATACATAGTTATTACAACATCATATTGATACTGATATATTTTATAATCCACTCCAATTCAATTCAATATTTATAGAAATGATATCATCGCTCGTGCGTACGTACGGAATACCGTCTCCACGACGCGATGAGATTCATTCTCCATGTTAACCATTTAAGAATGATTATAATGTATATATAAGAAATAATAATGAAATATATGACATTATAAAGCTACTGGATTTATGTATATATATACATATGTATGTCATCTACTTACTTCCATTTCAAGACAATAAGGAAGGGAAAACAGCGTTCATGCGTACGTACGGAATACCGTCTCCATGAACGGTGTTTTTCATTTTATTTATCTACCTATTATATATATATATACTGAATATATATGATATATAAATCATATTTTATATTCTGTAAGTAAGTAAATCATGATATAAGTAGTAATGATGTCAAGAACAACAAGTCAAAACACCTACGATAAATGAAACGATTTTACCCAAAACGCTTCTTTAACATGGAATTTACAAAAGAACGGGTAATATAATGTCATAAGTGAACCATATATGATATCATAACAATGAATATGATTCTGTAATAAGTCAATAACATGATTTAAATCATTATACAGGAGGTTCGGACACTTACAAAGCAAGTCGGACCTAAGGTAAGGGAAATATCACAATCTCATTTTTTATCCGAGATTGTTTATTCGTAAGTATTTACTGGGGTGTATTTTTTCATCCACATCCATGTTCCCTCAATATGTAATATTGTTTCCATCCACTTACAATAGTTTAAATCCAATTTTTCCCTTAGGTGAGTTTTTAGTAAAGAATATGAAAGGAATCTTTTGTCGTTTTTCCGTACGAGGTACTTTTTGACTTTTCCGACAAAAGTACGAAGAATGTTTTTTTTAACTTATACGGCACGAACAGATTTATACTGTTTTATAAAGCCTTATTTTCATGAAGCTTCCTCTAAATGATTTCATGACTATTTTCAATAAAATCTCTTTCTTTAAAAATTGCATGATGTTTTGTGAAAAGAAATTTATTTTGAAGAAGAAAGGATATTTTCCTCAAGAATTCAATTCAAGTGTTTTATCAAAATTATTTTCCATATAAAATAATAAAGGGTTCTGTTTCTATCCATATTATTACATTGATTTGACTATGTTGTGATGGAATTATGTTTATGAATTCCTTTATCTTATATGAATGGTTTTATGATGTCATGTTGTTTAAGAATCCCATTTTTATTACATGGGTTATGCAATGATTTATGATTTATGATTTTGTGGCACACATAATAAAGGATTCATTAAGAGATGGGTGGGACCTATATCTCCCTCCAATGCATTGGGTAAAGATTTCATATCTCATGAGATAGACATGGCTGGAATGGTAGGTTATACCGGTTCAGTGAAACAGGACTGAAACGAGGATTACTCGATTCAGAAAGGGACTTTGTCCACTAAGATAGTCTTGGCAATGAGTCTTGACTAACAAGAAATGATTCTCTATGATTATGTGTGTATGCCACAATGAGTAATGTTTTAAGTTATGGTTTCATTTTCACTTCTATGATTTATCCCATGTTATGATATTATGAGCTCTTTTGCAGGTTAAGATTTCCAAAAAGCTATGTTCTTTTGTATATGATGTGATTAATATTTCTTTTGTTTACCCTTACTGAGCATTTGAGCTCACCCTTTTATGTTTTCTTTTCCCAAGGATATAAAGAAAGGTTTATAGGTAAAAAAAAGGGAAGATCTTTATGGGAGATATTGAAGATCTTTCACCACGATTAGAAGATTACGTTCCGAGTTTCCAAAGACACTAAACTATTACGATCCTTGTGTGTGTGTTTTTGTTATGTACTAAGTATTCCGCAAAAGTAATGTAATGTCCATGTACGATAAGCTTCAGGTCTCTACACCCACTGCCTTTAATCATTAAAGCATCATCATTAACAAAATGTACTATTCCATCAACCTTATTTTCAATGTTCTTCAAGAGTTCATCATTTCCTATTATATGTGAAGAGCATCCAATATCAAGAATCAAGGTTCTGCTGCTCTTTGTGGCTTTGAAGGCAACTTCTACAAGATTGGATTTTTCGATCTTTTGTTTTTCTTTCAAAGAGATATTGGATTGAGTGTAAGACATTGACGGCATTTTAATGATTTCTTCCACATAGTTATATTCATCATACCCATAATATTCTTCCAGAGGAGAAAACCTATTTGTGAGATCAACACCATCAGGAGGATTAACAATGACCCATTTCTGAGAGTTGTATGAATCACTTTTATAAATCCTCTACCAGCAATACATAGCTTTATGGCCAAAGTTAGAATAATGAAAAGAGTATCCATAGAAACTATTTTTTCAATAAGACAGAGGATATGAAGTCAGTCTCCTTTGTTGACGTCCCAGATCTTCCCCATTCATGTAGCTCCTTGCCTCTTCACAATATGTCATGGTATGCCCCAGATAGCCACAGAACTGACACTTCATGAAAGTAAATGACATTTCAATTGAATTTCTCTTCATACCATCATCCTTGGGAGAATAGTTGAACTGCCCGACATTTCTGAATGTTTGAGGATAATTGTCAGTTCACCTTTTAGTTTGGATTGGGGGTTTCTTTTTCAGAACTTTAGGCAACGTTTCAACATGTCCAAACTTTGTTTTATCTTTCTCTTGGCTCTCTTTATTTCCAGAAGTTGATGTCTTAGCTTCACTGCCAATTCCATTATTTCCCATGAAAGTGGGTCTTTGATCACTTATGATTTTTCGAACCCCATCTGAACCACACTCAGCTCTTTCTAGTAATTTTGCATCTAAGAATCTTCCAAACTGTATTTTCTTCCTTGATTATTTTGAAATTAATTTAGTCTCAAGTTTACTCTTAAGAGTAACAACTTCCTCCTCATGACCCTCAGCAGTCTTGGACTTTTATTCCAGTCTAGATGTGAGGTCATTGATGACCTTTACCTTCTCTTCAATTATCAGCTTTAGATCTACTACATCATCATTTCGTTCAAGGATTTTAGACTGTTCTTTTACAAATTCTTCTAGTCGTTCAATTTCATCTCCATGTTCATCAACATATTCTGATGATTCATCCACCATTTCCTTCCACTTATTACATCTCTTAAATTTATTCTCAACCTTGGAGAAATCATCCTTAAATTGAATCTTTGGATCACCAATAGTATTAATCTGATTATCTCTAACTTTATTGATTGAGGTTTTTGATATTTCAGTGGTTTCCATCATGGAAGCATGGTTTCCGGTTTTAAATTGTTGTTCTTCTTCCTCACAAAATTCAATATCATCATCATCTTCTTCACATAAAAAACTCTTCCTCTGCATTTTTTTTCTAGATTTGAAGTCACCCTTTTTGAAAAACATTTCTTGAGGCTTCTCGATGTCTTTAGCTTCGCTCTCATCATCATTAATCTTTCTTTGGCACTGAGAGGCAATGTTCCCAATTCTTCCATAATGAAAACATGCAAGAGGTAGCTTACCTCTAAATTTACCTTTTCCCTTCATCATCTTCTTGGCACTGAGAGAAAGAATTTCATTTTCCTCATCATCTTCACAACCACTACCTTCTAAAATTTTTAGTTTGTCCATGTCTTTGAATGCCATATCCTTTCTCACGCAAGTCGTGGCATCTTCGGTTTTGACTCTCATAACATATTCCACTAAACGACATAACACATCATCAAGAGATAATTTATAAAGATCTCTTTCTTCAAGGGATGACACCTTTTCATTGTACATGGGACGAAGTCTTCTCAATATTTTCTTTACGATATCAATTCCTTTTATTTCTTCTCCAAGATCTTGAATTTCTCCCACTACTTCAGTAATTCAATTGAAGAATGAATCTGCATTCTCATTAGGATGCATCTTTAGATAATAAAACATGTTGTGTAAAACATGATTTTTTGCTTCTTTAACTTTGTTTTCTCCTTTATAACTGTTTTCATGTTTATCCCACATAGAATTTTCTGAGGTGCAACTCATCACCTTTAGATAAATCTTATCTGAAAGAGCCGCAGTGGTAGCATTTAGAGCTTTAGCATCTGCACCAAGAACTTTCCTGTCTGTATCAGTCATAGCAAGCCATGTTGGATCATAACTTGTATTCCTTTGATAGTAGAAAAGAGTACATCCATTACAAGCGATCTTAAATGAAATTTCATTATGTTCTTCCAAATATAAAAATTACTTCCATCGAAGAGAGGTATTCCCCTACCATTGACTGCGTTCTCTGTGATGACAAAGGACAGATCTAACACTAGCAACCTCCCACTGATACCACTTGTAGGACCCCAGGACACCCTGAGATGGGAGGGGTAAATCGTGGTGACAGATTTTTCTTTTAAAGTAAATGATCTTGTTCCGACATTGGTATGAACTTGTTAAACCTGTATGATGAAAAGGATCAGAAAGAAAACATTCACATGAAAAAAGATGAAATAACACTTTTTACTTGGTTCACCACTAAGGGCTACGTCCAAGGAGCATACACCGACAGGTTGTCAGTCGTACCAAAATCCACTATGCTTCACTAGTCGTAGATTATAGAGGTTCAGGTATAGTCACTCTATCCCAGGCTCACTACCATTACAAAAGTTCAGGGATGGCTCACTACGTCCCTCAGGTCACTCCCATTGACTCTCCCTGGCTCACTGCCTTTGATAAAGTCCCACTCAGTTTATAGACGTGAAGGTCTCTTAAATTGATTTGCATTGAAGTCTTTGTCTCTACATAGCATGAGACTCTTCTTGCATCCATGTCTGAAATTGATGTAGAAGAACGCACAGAACTGCTAAAGCGGATAACCAGAACGTGCAGACAAGCTTCACTGACAATTGCGCAAAACAATGACCCTTTGCGCGCAACACTTTCCTATTTCTCACAACACCAACCTTTTGCGCACAAAACCTTCCTATTGTGAACAAAATTTCCTTTTTCGCGCGGAAAAATATTTCTCACCACAACACCCATTTTCACGCAACTGAATCTTTACGCGCAACCCCAATATTTACACGCATCTCTTCCTTTTTCACGCATCCCAGAATTTTCCACGCAATCCAGAATATTTCACGCAAGCCCTTTACGCTATCCTTTTTCATGCATCAGACCTCGAATCTTCTCTAAGTCTTCAACCCTTCGGAATGAAGGGGGTCACCTCATATTTATAGGTTTCTGAGACCCCCACGCGCACAATCCTCTATGGCATGTAAAAGCTCTCAGCTAGCGCATAATCTATGACGCCGATATCATTTTTCGCGGACATCATCAGAAATTTTTCACAGCCCATGCCTTTGTCGTTTTTCGACGTTCTGATTCTGAAACACTATTTGCACGAAAAAAACTCGATCCTCTATTTTGTGCATCCCGATCTTTTTCACGCCCAACTAAAATATTTCACACACAACCCTTCTTTTTAGTGCACCACTTCATCTTTGCGCGCACCACATTTTACCAACAATCCTTGTCTTCATTTTCCGATTTTGAGGCCCAAAAATTTGGAAAACACTGGGAAATGACGCCACATTCAATACCATTTTCTACTTGAACTGTATGACCAATTTGCTGGTTCACATTCTGAACATCCACTGAGTATTGAAAACAAACACAAAACATACTCAAATTCATGAATATAAGACCATGGTTCCAACACATAGTTTCTCGTTTTAGGGTGAATATTTTAATAAACTCTATGACATCCATTCAATTAAACACTATCACAGGTTACATGGTTTTCCATCCCAAGGTGCACGGTTTGGGAAAACCGTGTGCCAACCACACACTACCCTATTTCTTCCATTATTCTAAAATATTAACCGAAACACACCCCAAAGTAAAACTCAAATTAACATTACTAAAAAAAAGGCAAAAGAATACCAATAAACATGATCGAGATATCCCTAAAAATGGATGGGGTTTTATATTGCTAGATTATTTATTTGGGTGAGCGGGATGAGTAAGATGTATCATGGGCCAAAATTCTGAGAGGGTTTCAAGCATGGTTCCTCTCATCAACCAATTGAAAAGGATGGATATTATTTCTATAAAATTGGTTAGTATGTTAGTGTGAGAGTTGGGAATCAAGATCAAGTACCTTCTATGTTTCCCTCCGTATCTTTTCAAGATGAGTATTTTCATGCGAGATGTCTTTAGGAGGCACTATGTCCATCTATTCATTATACGGTTACACCTTTTACATTGAAAACATATTTTAAGGATTAGAAGAAGGTAGAGGTGATCAAGTGATTTCACTCACAAAGAGGTTAACCACAAAAGGGGGGTTAGTAGAGTTCCTGGGGGAGCATGGTTGGCAGTGTCATGTATCAGGAAACAAGACCATTGAGGTTTCATCTTGCAGGAATTCAACCTCATCAGCTTCATTTTCATCCTTTTAGGTCCAATAGTTATAGTTATTTTCCTAGTTATATTAGGTCAGTTTTTTATGCCTTTTATGTTCTCCATCTCTACAACCATCTACATGCAATTTTTTGTTACCTGAATGGAAATTTGGCCAGTTTTGAGTTCTTTAGATTCCTAAGGAGTGTGTGATGTTTGATGCATTTATTCATTATTACCTTCTAGTCCTGGGATTCGTATTGTTGAATCAAAGGGAAGTGATCTCTTATATGTATAGGAAGTTATGTCCCCATTAGAATAACTATGTCACCCATGATATCGATTTATTAGTAGTTTTGTTTTCAATTAATTTAAGGAATCATTACCTCATTGGAGTGCTCTTTGTGGTCTTCATGGAACACAAGAGAATAAGGTATATAATTTCTCATTTTGATCTAAATTTTATACAATATAGGTTTTCAGATTTTCTTCATGATTATGATTTTTATATATCTTACATGCCAAGGAAGGGTAAGGTTGTTCTTGATGTGTTTATATGAATGTCTGAAGTGGATGTGGCGTGGGAGTCTATGGATTAATAGACAGTAATGGATGAGCTTGTAGAGATGCATCTTGACACCAGGGAGATATGTGGATGAGGTTGTATTCAACATATGGTGGTGTAATATTCTATGATTTGGTTGTTGGATGATTCTTTTATGGGATACATGGAGTCATAGGTGTACGTGATCATGTTGTCCATCACAATGCTTTGAGGGATGGTCGAATCCAAATCTTTTTTCATGGTAGGTAGTTTATTCTAGAAGTGATGTGTCAGTCATTACTTATTAAGTATAATATATCACATTTATTATTAAAATCATGATTATACAAGATGTATCATGTATTGAGTAAGTAGTTTTGGTGTCATAGGATGAAACAGGAGATGGAATAGTTTGTGGCAAGGTGTTTGGTTTACCAATAGGTAAATGATGTGAATCATGTTCTTGGTGGTTTATTGTAGCCACAATATATTCTTGAGTATAATAGGGATGAAATATTGATGGATTTAATCATATAATTAACCTAATCTCATGGAGGTTTTGATGTTATCTTGTCGATCATGGATAAATTGACAGAATCATCCCACTTCATAGAGATCAATGAGTCAAATGAAGTGGATTATTTAGCTAAGAGGTTTGTGAATGAGGTGGTGAGGATTCACGGATTTATAAGGTCCATTTCCTCAAATTGGAATGAAATTTTTACCTTGCGTGTCTATAATGGATTAGAACATGATTTTACAACTCAAAAATGCATCTACGTTATATTCACCCATAGAGAGATGGGCATATAGAGTAGACTGTCTAGACACTAGAAGACATGTTGTAGGGATGCATCATAAAAATTGGTGGATCTTGGGAACAATACCTACCTGTTTTGAGTTTCTGTACAATAATAGTTAAAACTCTTCCATTAGTATGAATTAATTTTATGCATCGTACGGGTGACCATGTCATTCTCCATTGTGGTATATAATGGTTGGGGATCCAATAGTTCCTCGACGTGATGTGGTTCATATCATGACAAGAATTATCCAATTAGTTAGTGAGTGGATAAGGAATGTGTGTGATCATCAGAAGGCATATTTTGATCTTCGGTGGAGTAACCAGGAGATCTAGGTTAGGGACCATGTGTTCGTCAAGGTTTTCCCTTGATTTGGGCAGTGTAATTTTGGCGAGAAATTAAGATTTCTCGTAGGTTTTTAGGACATTTTAGGTGCATGGGAAATTTATCAAGGTGTCATATCAGTTGGTTCTTCCACTATGACTAGATTGTATCTATGAAATCATCATAGTCTCTTAGTTTCATTGGTATATTCATGATGAATCTCATGTCATTTATTGGGGATAGTTTGATATTGAGGATGACACAACATTCGAAGAGTAGCCAATATAGATATAGGATCATTAGGAGAAAGAGATACAATAATGAACCATCCATTTGGTTCATATGTTTTTGAGGCATAGTGGCATAACAAAGATTACATGGGAACAAGAGACAAAGATGTGTTCCTAGTACCTAAATTTGTTTTGAGTTTATCCTTACCCTATTTTTCTTTTGATTTGGTGTTTTGATGTTGTAGTATTATTATATTTTTTTTGTTTTCTTGATTTTTTATGTGTGATAAATTTCTGACACATGAAATGGGGAGACTCGATTACTAATTAATACTCATTATACTACGATGCGATCAAACCTATGAGGGTGAGTTTGTACCCCTCAGTGTGGATAGTATCATGACATGGATGATGGAATTCCCTGATTGATGTTTTTTAGGGTGGTTCATTTTATTGGTTATAGAGGTTGTTGGTTTGGGATATATGGAGAATGAGATGGTTGCACAATGATTTTGTGGTAGTATGGTTATGTGAAAGGAGGTGTATTATGTTTGTAAATTTTTTTCATGGGTGTTTTAGAGGGAATTTTTGTATGATGGTAGCATTGAGGAGTAACAAGATCCTTGGGAGGTTTCTTGTAAGGTGGTTGTTCAAACACGTTTTTCCATCATGGATAGGTTTTGTATTCTTGAGGGGGAGAATCCTTTGAGTGGTCTATGATGTAATAGACCATGCCTTCCCAAAACATTAATTTATTGTCTTTGGGAGTTGGATGTGGTTTAGAGGAGTATTAATGAGGTTCCATGGTGGTTTTATGTTCCACATATCTATAGTGGGAAATTCACATCATGAAAGGCTTGTGCAACCTGGATACTGCACGGGTTGCATGTGGCTGAGGGGGAATGCATGAAATGGATTCACGTTGTGAATGAAAATCATGATTTATAATTAAATAAATTGTTAGGAAAAATGAATCTCAATGGATGTTTGAATTTTTGGTAAATCCATGGATTTCACATCATTAATAGAATGCACGACATGAAACAAGTATGATCTAGGTTATTTTTCTACATTGTCAGTTGATTTATTTTCATATGGTCATACATATTTTCTCTCTTATTCTAGAAAAACCCTAGAAAATCACGGGAGATCATTCAATAATTTTCCTCTTACTTCAATCCATTGGTTTTGGTGGATTTTGTTTTCAAATTCATGGTGTGTTTTCCTCTCTTTCCCATGGGGTTTCATCTATTCATGTTTAGAAATATGTTTCAGTGGTATTCTTTTCATTTGGGGTGGGTATGTATTGCGTTTTTGACAACCCATTAGTGTGGTGTAAGTTAATCCATGGGTATTTCATGTGGTTTTGTGTTTTTGGTGTTTAATTCCCGTAAGAAGAACAACGAGTTAGAAAATCTGCTTTCTGGTATGGAATCCCTCATTTATCACTTTTATGTATCATGTGTGAGGGGTTACTCTTTTTTATATTTGGGGGTAGTTTGGAATAGACCATTAAATATAAATTATTCGTTTAATTGAAATTTTAGGGGAAATTGTAACAATTATCATTCTTTTATTTCATTAATATTGTTTTGATGTTTGGTATTTAGGGGATGAATGCCCGGTAAAAAATTCATAGTAGTTCAGATCCTTTATTTACAATATAGTTTTTGTGATATGTAAACCTTGTTGAATGATTTAAGATATCAAACGAAATTGAAATTTGTTAACCAATTATATTTTCATAATTAAATGGTTTCTCCTAAATTTATAACTACAATGATAACACCCCTAAAATTGAGTGAAATATGATAAAATATACATTGATTAAATTATAAAATTTCTTTTAATGTGTTGTAATGTGTGGTCATGATTTTGTGGTGGTGATGTGTGATTTTTATGTAGTGTGGGGTGATGTATGGTTTATTTGGATATACTTTTGGGAAAATAATGTGATTGTTCATTTGGACATACGTTTGGGGAGGTGTGGTGACGGTTTGTTTTGTCATGCTTTTATTGAAGTGAGGTGATGATTTATTTGGACATAATTTTTGTGTGATGTGGTGATGATTTTTTTTGTCACGATTTTGGGGTGGTGAGGTGATGATTCATTTGGCCATGATTTTTGGGTGGTAAGGTGATGGTTTTTTATTTATGATTTTGGGTATTCAAGGTGTTGGTTCATTTAGCTATGCTCTTAGGGTGGTGAGGATATTTGTTGGCTGGACAAGATTTTGGGGTTTGTAAGGTGATGGTTCCTTTATCCATCCTTTTAGGATGATAAGGTGATGGTTTGTTTGGTCGTGGATTTGGAGAAGTGATGTGATGGTTCGATGGGGTGATGAGAAACTTGTGTGGTATCATTTTGTTGTGATATATACTCATTTAGTGATGGAAGAATTGGTTAACAATGTTTATAATATCTAGGGTATGCATTGGATAATGGGAAGAAATTTATTATTGAATTAATAAGTTAATGGTTTTGTGGTTAAATGATGTTATTTCAAAATAATAAAATGAATGATATTGATAATAGAATTGATTGGTGGTGTGAGATGTGTTTTGAGGTTTGTGTGGTGTTATGTATTTAGAGGTGGCTGGGAAAGTGTAGATGTTGTGACTCAGTTAGAGTTTGTTGTGATCCCATTGGTTGGGCTTTTGTGTGGTTATATGTATATACTTGTATATTCTATGTGTTTTTTATAAAACCCCACCTATGTTGAGAAAAAAGTGATGACACCCATATTTTCACACTGTGGTGTTTTTCGCAACATCCCAATGATGAGGATGGATGGATGACTACTAGATCATTTCTGTTCTGTATTCCATGAGAGATGATATGAACATGTTATGATGGTGGGAGGTCATTTAGTGTTATAGGTGATGACCCAAGTATTTTTGGTTGAGATGTGAGATGTTTCCATGTTGTGGGGTGGATTATGATGGGGTCACACATTCAAGGATGAAGGAAAGAGGTTGATTTACTATACGTTCATGTTACCCAAAAACTATATTTATGGTTGTGAGGTGATGGACCAATTATCTGTTAGCTTTATGTGATGTTATCGTGCTGTGGGGTGGTTTTATTTGTTTTTGGAAGATATGGTAGCACTAGGATATATGATGTTGGGGTGTGAGAGCATAAAATCAGTGGGAAAGCTGTGTTGGGTACCCTTTATTGTCATGTTTTTTATTTTGATTATATTATTGGATTATATTACTTATTGATCATGCCTTAGTGAGGAAATGATAGATAATGGACCTATTTTTGTGTTGTTAGTTCTCCTATTTTTTAAATTGTGCATTAGTATGCTTCTTTCACATTTGCATGAGAGACTTTGGTTTTCCTATTGAGTATACATATTTGATTACCCTAGGTATATAAACTGAAATTTAGGTATCTAGGAGGATTACATGGATCACGTAGGATTGTACTAGCTCATACCTTTTTGGATAGTTGTTGTGTCACTATTTTAGCTTTGGTTTTAGGTATTTACATTCATATAATTTTATCTGTACCAGTATTTATACATGCATTATGGGATGGTTTTGGTTTCATGTATATTATGTGATGGGGTTTCTTGTGGATGACTCATTTTATCTCATTATATTATATTATATTATAGGTTAATTCCTCACATTTCACGATATATTTATACACTCAGTGCTAGTCTCCAACTTGGGTCCTAATGGAGGTGGGACTCAAGGGTCATTATCTCTATCCCCTCATCATAGTATCCTTGGTGGGATGTGGTATTGACCACCTGACCCTTATTATTATTCTATTTTTTGGGTTCCTGAACACCTTTTCTCCCATAGGATCTGAATATAATCCCCTTTGATCCACACGAAACTTTTGGAATATTCAAAGTACGTTGGATATCTGAAATAAACAATAATTCCTTATTCTTCCTTGTTCCACTAAGATCTACTCTTCGTATCACTCTCCAAGCTGCAATTCTAGTTTTTTTGTGGATAGATCTATGTGTTATGGTTTGAAACATGATGAGAACTTGTAGGGTCTATTGAAGGAAATTTTTAATGATTCATAATCTAGAAGTTCATAGTGTTGTTATTTTTTTCATCAACCGTTGAGAGGTAGGTGGATTCTATCTCATATATAATATTATAAAACATGATGGATTAAAATATGTAAATGATTTTCTTTGATTTTATATGATTTCATTGTGTTATTTTTTTAAAGGAAATAGTTTTAGTTTTCATTTTAAAATCCAAGAAAACTAAATGTCGTTTGGAAACCCCCCTTTATTAATAAATTTAAAATGATTGTTTTAAAATTTTGATATGGTATTAATGAATGAAAAATGTTTGATGAAACACTTTTAAAGGGTTAATTTTTTATGATAACGAATTGGCATTGAAATTGTCCAATTTTGGTTGGTGTGTGTTCAAATTGGATGGTGTTGGTTGGGAATAACTATAAAAACTGTAATTTAGCAACATTGTTTAGAGTTGTTTCCTTAATAAGATGCTAATAAGCAACGTTTACTAATTTTTTTTTCTAAATTTTGGAGGTTTTCAGAAAAAGTTACTAATTTAGAAATGTTTTTTAGAAAGGTTGCTAATTTAGCATTGTTTTTAAGAAAACGTCACTAAATTAGGAACATTTTTTAGGAAACATTCCTATATATATCCCTCTCTTATTTACCCACATCTATTTAAATATATATTTAGATATATATTAACAATATATTAATATAGTTAAACATATATAAATATATATAATCATATATATAAATATATTTATATTTATATATATAAATACAGACACTAACATATATATATATACACATATTTATATAAAAAAGCCTCGTTTCTAAGAAAATGTGGCTATTTTAGTGTAATTTTTACCAGTATTATAAAACGTGTCTAATTATATATATATATATATTATAATTATATATATGAATATATACACATATATATTTACAAACACACACCCATATATATATATATAAACACACACATATATATAAACATATATATGTATCTCTACAGTATAAACATATATATATATATTAATATAAAGATATGATATATATAAAGTATATATGTAGACATAATATATAAATATATATATACATAAATTATAAAATATAAACATATATAAACATATATATAAATAAAATATAGAATATGGACATATACATATATAGAATAAAATATAATCATTTATATATATAATATAAAAACACAGACAGACAGACACACACACATATATATATATATAATATAATATAAACATATATGTACAATATAAACACACACACACATATATAATATTGATTTTTTATATACTCAGACATATATATAAACATATTTTAATAGAGACACACAGACACACACACATAGATATATATTTCAATATATATAAACACAAACACATATATATAATCATATATATATATATATAGAAAGACACAAAAAAATATTTAAATACACACACACATAGATTTATTTATAAAAACTAATATATTGTATAAATGTAGTCTCATTTTAATGAAAACATGTCTATTCTGATGACATTTTAATCAGTGTTTTAAAATGTATCTAATTATATACATATATATAATTTAAATTATAATTATATTTATGTATACCAACACAAATATATTTATAGACACATATAAATATATATATAATATAAACACATATATATTTATATTATATAAAAATAAAAATAAAAATAATACATAAACATATATATATACACAATAGATAACAATTTATATATATAATATAAAACAAACACACACATATATATAATATATAATATAAACCATATATATGTATATATGTATGAATTTATATGTATAATATAAAATATACGTATATCTGTATAATATAATATAGACATAAAATATAAAATATAAAATATAAACATATATATACATATACATATCAATATGTATACAATGCTTATTTTTTAAACACAAATATATATATATTTGTTTATTTATAATAAAGTACAATAAATATTCTATGTTAATGTGGATGAGTTTGTTTTGTCTACTGGCCGATAAGTGTGCATCCGACATTCAATTCCTAGGAGATGGTATATTTACGACTGATAGTGGGTGTGTTTAGTTATGGCTATGTCGCATGTCGTTTTATGGGGGAACGTGACTAGTGATGAATTGGGATGAATGATGAGATGGTAAATTGATTTCTGTGCATGAATGTGGAAAGAGTTGGAGGGGAACATGATGAGTGATGAAATGGGATAATGGAAGGGGTGGTAAATGGAATTTACATGAAAGAATGGTTTCCGGTTTTGGTAGGGCATTGGAAAGGTTAGTAAATGGGTGGGGAATGAGACAGAATTGGACTTGAGAGGGGTAGTGTAATGAGATCGGCCTATGTATCATATGATATTTATTCATTTTAAAAATAATATTTTAAAAAATAATAATAAATTTAACAAAAATGAAAATTTCCAGTTTCATGAAAAAAAGAAGATTATCAATTTCAAAAAAATAACTCACTGACATTTTTTAGTAATTTTGGTAATTTAGGTGTCATTTACCAATGTTTATTTACCAAAATTTACAAAAATAATCATAGACAAGGTGTCGTTAAATAGATACATTTATAAATATTTCTAATTTAGTGATGTTTATTAACCAGAGTATATAAAAAAATCAAAAATTGTGGGTTCCTAAATAATTATTATTAGAAACATTATTTATTTTTCAATTCTTATTAATATATGTATTTAGTGATGCATATATTCGTCACTAAATTAATGACATTTTTAAACATCGCTAAATTTGGGACACCTCAATTAGTGATGTTTTTCAGAATCATCGGCCAATGAATTAGTGATGTGTATAAATGTTTCTAATGGAAAAAATGCTAACTAATAGTTTTTTGTATTGAAGTTCCATCATCATGATAGGATGGATTATAGTCATGGAGTACCATCTTCAGTGATAACACAAATATTGAGTCTATGTATGAATGTGTTTGTATGTGTGAACATGAAAATTATTATAGGAATTATGAATGAATGGTAACAATTATTTTTTTGTTTTTTACATGGATTTAATTTGTGGCCTTATATAAACTATTTAACTACATTCAAAATGTTTTATATGAAATGTACTAACCAATTCCTTACCAAGTGTCATATGCTAGGGAATCCCTTGAGATTTCCTACAATGTTTATACTCACCCACTTGTTGGGAACTTTAGTGCATTTATATATTTCATATTCTGAGGTACAGGGAAGGGAAAGGTATCGTATATCTATAGTGATTCTAATTAATACCACGGGCTTGAAAGGTGGTGTTGGATTTTGAATCTTGTTCAGGTGGTGTGGGAGATCATGTCACCAGATGTCTTTGAGTCATGTTGTATTCTAGTTTTGATGTTTATGATTATTGTTTCAGAGTCACTGTTATTTTTTTATTCTATTGACTATACCTTTGAGATTTATTACTTATACCCATCCTTTATATAGATAGTTTGGATGTTTGATTTTTGTTTTTCCAGGTTGTTTTACTTCAAAGGGAAAATCATCCACCAACTTTCCTCTAATCCCTTGGAATTTATTATCAGCCTTTTGTGTATTGGGGGTGTCACCTAAGGTTAGTGGAACATCATCTTTTCATAAGCCAATGGCTTGAGGTGAGATTATACAAATGGTATAAATCAAGGATGAGTAGATACAGAGTTCCACAAACCTTAGGTGGAATCCCCAAGACAAAAATGTCGGTATGTTGTAAATTGTAGTTAATATATTTGAATGTTATAACATAAAATTTATAGAATAAAAATACATAGCTAACCTTTTTACATCTAACGTTATGCTAACTGGGTGGTTCAAGTACAAAAGTGTTCTAAGAAAATTATAAGGGTATTATTATATCATCATCATGGGATTAGCTGATGAGTGTTGCATATCATGCATTGATAGTGAGACATTCCACATGGACTGGATTGTCCATTTTTATATTTGATAATTTATGGAATGAGTTAAAATGCTTATAGTTTTTGGATTTTTAAAATAATGAATATTTTTTATTTCTTGTGGCGATTTAGAATTTTCTAAGCCATCTGTTTCTACTGAGTGATGAAGAAATGGAATTTTGATGTCATTATAAAGAATTAAATTGGGTATTCATCGTAAAAATCAACAAGAATGGGTTGATGAAAATGTAGTTGCAGCGAAGACATAGGTGAAACAACATATTTTCCAAAACATCATTCAGGATTTTCAAGATGTTGACAGAGGAAATCATAATGATGAACCCTGAAAAGTGGACCATTCATATCAATATCATAAGTGTAATCCACGAATCATTAAGGGGGTTTCCAAACCTCAAAATGTTGAGGTGGGTCTGAATAGAATGAATTGAATTTTTGATTTCTTTTATACACAAGCTAAGTTGATAGTTAAATTGTAAACTTTTATGATGGAGGATCTTACGCAAAAATGGTGGAATTGAACTATTTAATATATATTCAACTAAGTAAATACATGGGGTGATTTGAATAATTTTTTCATGAAAAATTCCACCCTCACACATTCAATATCACAAGAACAATTTATTTCAATAGCATAATGAAAGTGGATTTATCCATGACATACTATGAAACTATATTTATAAACATAGTGAATTTATTTAGGAAGTTGGTATTAGTGAATCCTTGAAGGCACACATATTTGAGTATATACTGTAATTGTATATTTGTTCTATGATAGTATTTCCTTGTATTACATATTATATAGAGATGGTAAATAGTGCAATGGTGGTTGAATAAGATAATTCAAAAAATATGACTGGTTGGAGTGTGTTTATAACTATAGAAATAGGTGGGAACTAAAACACTATGAAAAAAAAAGAAGACAGAAACTTGCTTCCAAGGTGGAGGAGCATATCAGAAATAGACCATAGGATTGGTTAACATTACTCCATGACCCAATACAAAGATTGATTTTTTCCAATGTGATTTTTATTTTTCATAAGAAGTGAGACTGTATAAAACCACATATAGACTTTCACAATTGTAATCATATGTGAAACCTAAAATGTTATTATCAGGGTGATCCAAAGTCTAGTACTAGAGATTCATATCATGTTTCTTAGACATCTATAATTTTATGGGGTTTTCTAGTCGAAATAACTATCATACATGGAACCAAGCGAGCCAAGGTGATTATATGAAGACAAAAAACCATCAGTATATTCAATCCCAATAAGTAAGAAAGGATCATGGATGATCTAGTAAGTAGATTTATGGTTCCTATAAGATGATCATGGATAATTAATATGGTCATTTAATAGTATGAGGTATGATTCTTTGGAATTATACTCACATTAATGAATTTTTTAATATTGGTGGATCCAAATATGTGATTATTTATCATGTTATTGATCATGTCAGTTAACATGTTGAGGTGATTCTTGTTATATTGAATCATCAAACAACATTAGGACAATGGAAGGGTCAATAGTTTTTGTGTTAAATGTGTTCTGTAACTATATATAAGAAGTAATTGATTTGGGATTTGTTATTTCATGATCTTGATGTCTATGAACTTATTTTGGGAACAGATTGTTTGAAATCATCTAAATGCCACATTCATTGTTATGCCTGAAAAGTGAGTTTCACATTGTCTAATAGTGTTAAACACATAATTAATGGAGACTACGATGTAAATGAAATTAGAGAAGTATACAAAGTATCGATCTATGGAACTATCTCTTATCAATTTTTGGTGGTAGTTGTAGCATCCCTTGAAGAAATTGGACTTAGATACTTTCGACCCATCACTGAACAATTTATTATTGTATTTGTTATAAATTTTTATTGGTTTCTAAATGAAATATATGTGGAATTTATGATTGATCTCCTACTAGGGACCGATCTTATTTCACATCCAACTTATAGTATTGAACCAAAATAATTTTGGGTATTGAAAATCCAACTAGAAGAGTTGGAATGAAAAGGGTTCATTCAACCGAGAACATCTTGGTGGTCATAACCAATTCATTTATTAGTGAAGAAAAATAGATATCTTAGCCTTTGTTTGGATCATTATAAGCTAACCATGTTATTATAAATAATCAGTATAGGATACCCTGAATTTATGATATATTTTATCAATTGATGTGATCCTCATTATTCTCTAAAATTTATTGATGGTTTGGTTGTCACCAACTAGGAGTTACAAAGGAGTATATTCATAAAATATCCTTTAAGAGAAATTATAACCAATATTAATACATAGTTATTCCCTTTTGGTATTATGGTTGCATTGGATATTTTAATGGAATTGATGAATAAGATATTAGATAGGTTTATTGATTCCTTTGTAATGGTATTTTTTGATGATATTCTAGTGTATTCTTCAATTGAGTCTCATCGTGATATACAATTAACTATAGTTTTGTGTATCTTGTGATAGTATTTCCATTACTAATATCTTTAAATGTGTGATTTCTAGGTATTAAAAGTTAATTTCCTAGGTGACATCATTTCGAAAGATGATTTTCCATTTACCATAAAAAGGTATAGTTTGTTATCTATTGGAAACCATGAAAGAATGTTTTTGAGATATTTTGTTTCATTGGCTTACCATGATATTATTAAAGACTTGTTCGCGATTTCCCATTTATTTCCTCCCTTATTATAGGATTATAAAGAAGGGTGTCCCTTTCCAATGAAGGGTCAAATGCCAAAAATCTTTCCAATATTATAAGGTTTACCTTAAATTAGTACATGTACTTACATTTTGAGATTCATGAAAGGGGTATGTGGTTTATTATGATGTATCCAGATTTGGGTTGTTTTTTGTTCTTATAAAGAGAGATTATGTTTTTTGCTTATGGCTAACGATACTTACAGGTGTATGAGAAAAACTACCCAACACATGATTTTGAATTGGTTGTTATTGTAAAATCCTTAAATAATTTATGTCATTATATTTTTGGTGGAAAATTTATATTATTCATGGATTATAAGATCTTGAAACACATCTTCTGACAAAATGATTTAAACCTAAAGCAATGTGGATGGAAAAATTATCTAAAAATGTTTTAATTAAACTTGATGTACACATTGAGAAAAGGAAATTATGATACTAATTATTTGAGCATGAAATAATGTAACAACTTAAATAAATATGAATTAGATAAATGTTATATATCATAAATCATAACTGATATGAATTTTAAATGTCTATATAATGTTGGTGTTGCAGTCTTTTTCCTAGTTTCCATTATTCTTGATTTGGTTCAGTAGGTAAGATAGAATCATACATATGACCATGAATGATTAAACATGATTCAAAAAATTAGTATTTGGTAGACCATTGAGGGATGGAATCTAGATGTGATATCTGTACTATGTTTTAGATATTAGATAGTGGTTCCTCCAACATATTAAAAACAAATTCTTTTTGTTTATCACTATTCATGGTTTTTTGTTTATCCTATAATACCTATGATTTGTAATGCACTAAGAGTATTGTTTTTGTGAGTTCGAATGAATAGGAATGTGATAGTGTTTATGTCTAGATTCCTAACCCGTTATTAGGCCATGTAATGACCTATGTTTTGAGGAACTGTTTAATTCCAATGGAAATTGATTTTTTTTGGTGTTTTGTGGATAGAACAGTCTTTGAACTGATCTTCCTAAAATAATATAGAGATTTTTAATGGTTAATTTTGTTTCTTAGATTTTTTAAAAGGCCCGAGGAGTGACTTGGATGATTCACTGAGTTTCAGGACCATTATCCCCAAGAAAACTCAATTTTGGGTGGACTGGTATGGGCACACGGTTTTTCTGAAACCATATGTCCCACCAATGAAAATTGTGTGACTTAAATAGGTAAGAAGAAGTGATCCACATGATCCATGCATGGATTAAAAAATATTATGCCTATCCCACATTCTTAGTTCTATTTAGGATGTATATGTTCATTGTTCAGTATATGGTTGGTTCCCCGTTAGGGAAAACCACGCGGGATAGCTGTGTGGGGTTAGGGTTCCTACGGAGTGGGAGATGCATGATTGGTATACAGTTTGGCCAACCATGAATCCTAATCATGTGACCCAGTTTTGGAGGGTTAAATTACCCTTTTTACATTATTGAACCTTTTAAAACATTTCCTTCTTTATTCCTTCTACTCCAACCGTGCGAGTCTCCTCCGTTGCATAGTGGGTTTCTCCTCCTTCCTCCACTACAGATCATTATAACTCCCTCATCTAAAGTCCATTTTGAGTATCGTAGGTCATGTTGGATCCAAATAAGTTATCTGTACATTAATATTGAACCTTTATCTATTTAATTTTCTCTCGATGAAGTTATTATGGTGCGACCTCAATTTCCCTATTATCATGGTAGATTTTTGTTTCATTGATTTCTTCCTAACGGGATCAAATAAATCCTAGATATTGGATGACTTGAGTATCCTAATAATGGGGTAGGTGGTCTATATAATTTTCTAATATTTTCCATTGATTTATAGATATTTCCATTGTTTCACAATGACCATTTTTGTGTGTCTCCTTAAAATGATTTTTTCATTTCTAAATTCTTATACGCACCTTGGGTTACTCATGAGGATAAATTTCTAGTAATTCAAGGATGTCAACCACAATCCGAACACCCCATGGGTTTGATAGATTAAATTGAACATTTATAATATAATAAATCAAAGTCCAAAATTCCTTCTAAACGTTTTCTTTTGTGAATAAACATGGACTTCCTTTTGGAAATTTCCAAATTGATACATTATATGTGTCATGTTAAACCTTGAATTTTAATTCTCATGTATGGTAGATTCCCAAAATACATCATTTGGTTAATTGAGTTATGGATCTTGAATTTGATGGTTGGTTATGATAAATGAATTATTTGATAAACAATAAATATTTTTACAATAAAACCCCTTATATAAGGTTCTTTTTTTTCCTAAATTACATAGAAGTGATTGGTGTTTTAAATATTGATTGGTGTTATAGATTTGGGTATTTCTTATCCCTTTTTTATTGTATGATTTAGTGAATTTTTATGACATGGAATTTATTGATGTTCATAAATGGAGTTTTACTCCAACTCAATAAATGTTTATTGAACTCATGGAAACTCATATGTGCTTAGTCCAACTTTTACATGGATTTTCCCATGTAGGTAATTTCATAAATGATAATTTCACTTTATAAGTGTCTATTTGAGAATTTTAAAATATTTTCCTTTGTTAGATAGATTAAACATCCTGTTTTAAATGGAATGACTTGTTCGTGATGTTTTTCCAACCACAAATGAATTAAAGTTTTTACATGAAATGAATTGTAAAGGGTGTCTGGGCCACATCGAACATTTTATTATTTATGAAATGTTTTAATTGAAATTTCATAAATTTACAACATTGGTTATATTGGGATTGGATATTAAAAACTATGATAGGTAATTCCTCTTGGATATTATTATTAATATGATTAAGACTTATACATATTTTGTGGAATGATATTAAGGGGTCTATTGAGTAAGAAAGATTCATGATCCCTTACATTGGATGTTGAGCATAACGTCTAACACCATTGAAACTATTTGGACAGTTGAAATGAATGTCCCCTTTATTGAGAGATTGAATGACGGATCACTCACTATTATTGAGTTTTCAAATGATGGATAACTCACCATCTTGATTGATGATCATGAAGTCTCCCACTCATTATGAGGTATAGGGCATGTATAATTCTTCATGAGCTTATATGATCATTACGAATGGTTATGGTTGTCTGAGTTACCCCACGATCCTGCCTGGACGTAATATTATAGGTATATGGAAAATTATTTATGTACATACATGGTCCATATAGGAGGATTCTATATATAATTATATATATATATATATTATTACTAAATATATAGTTACATATTAGACACTCATTCAGTCATGAGATGAAGTATGTAGAGATGTCATATTATTCTGTTGGAATATAATCCAACTGATATTTATTTATATAGAATTGTTAATAATTATTTATACGCACACACACACTACTTTACCTTATATAGACAGACTATATTTAGCTATATAAACTATGGGTGGTGTCCTACTAGGATTTTATATCACACCCATCTTGAGATGCCATTACATTGGTGTACCCAAGTAGATATCATGTTGTAAGGACCATAGATTATTGATTTTGATGACTTTAATTTACAAGGAGTTAGGATAAAGGGATTGAGATGGATATCAGGATGCTCGTGTAATTCTCCCTCGGGGATTTTATTTTCATTATTTTATTTTTTTATTACATTATATCATGTTACCTGCTATATATCTACTATTTTAGATTATGTGTCACCATATAAAAAACATTCATTGTTTTATATTATAATTTGAAATTTATTTTTTGTTGATATTATTCTCTTGATTCTCTATCTTTCAATTATTACTGCTTCTGTTGTTGTCTATTATTTATTATCAGATGTACCATTATGCTACTCTGATAAGAAGGACATAGTCTCCCCAATATCACCTCTTTAGACCCTTGATGCTATTCAGTCAACTATGGTGTATGGAGAGGCATGCTTGAGGCCATAGGGCGACTAGGCCTGGTACTGGATTAATGGTCAGTTGGGTTGGGATGTTACAAAGTGGTATAAGAGTTTTCTTTTATTAATTTATCCTAATTTTTGGGGCTAGTAGATAAAAGACTAGGAATGTGTCAGTGCTCAGTGAATAGACCTACCTAGTAAAGATCAACCCATGGGTGTGGAAGAGTCTAAATGTCTTCTGCTGGGACTATTGATCATGTTGTTCGATATTAAAATTGATTTTTATTTTAACTTGAGTGAATTTTTTACTTTCTACAAATAATCGAGTTACAGAATTTATGTTAATTTCCCTTGGCCTGGTATGGAAATGATGTAGAATTAAATGAATCATTATAGGCACATAGAAATAAACATGTCATGCATATTTAATTCCATGTAGTTGTATTTGTATGATTCCTAATTATCTAGCATGGTTTGCCCATGTATCATGGTTATGTTCTTGGTAGGATGATTCTATGTATTTATTAAATATAATAACATGCATAGTTATTATTTTGATATATAATTGGTTACATGGGATGAACATATGGGATCCAGTATTCAGTTGTATGGTGTAGGTTAACCTTGTAATGGGGGAATGATAATTGGTATATTCAAACCATATTTCAAGATTTTTAAACTTATCTTGAAACCATTGTATAAATAGAAAATTTGAAAAAGTTCAGATTATATGTTTAATTGGTCATGATTAATGGGATCCAGATTCTAATCTGTTATGTATATGGGATAATTATAAATTGGGAGAGGTAAACCCATAAAATAGAAGCATTATATATGACCATAATATAATTTAAAATGGTTTTAAATGTAAAATCTATTTAATTTTTACTTGTTATGTGATGTCTTCTTATAGACCACTTATGGGACTCAACCCTAGTAGGTCGGTTATGATATTAATATTACTAAATAAAACCCATTAAGGGTAGATTAAAATTCAAAACTGATGATGGTTTCCTTTATAAAGGATTGTGACTTTATCACATGGGCATGATGATCCATGTGATTATGTGTTAAAATTCACAAATGGAACATGGTAGGTTATTTGGGGCATGTTTCTTTTGAGATAACCCACTATGGGTGTTTTCAAACATCTTTAATTAAACAATTACTATTGTGTTTAATTTTGGTTAACCCATGATGGCTAAATATGACCCTTGTTGGTTGCCTTATATTTTACTTAGCACTTTTGTTTGGTAATTTGTACCTGATGTTGTATTTTAAATCATTCAGATGTTTATATATTGAATGAAAATCAATTAAATGATCATAAATGGGAATCATAAATTGTTTTATTACTTTAAACCCTCATCTAGGGGAAACCTAGGTTTCAATTTGATTTTCCATATAATGGAGACCTATGCATTTTTTGTAGGCCTTTTTCGATTTCTGAAAGGGGTTTAATGATTGGTGTAGAGCCTGGTCAAATATCATTGGTGTGACATAGTGATAGGGTAGAGTTTTATGATTTTATGTGGATATTACGAGGTTGGTAGCACCCTCATATCTTAAATTCCTTGCTAAATGTTGTGAGATTTATGACATATGTTGTCATTCAGGTGTCACTGTCCCTAGTAGGGCTCTTAGCTTGTAAATATATCCCATGTTTGGAGAGGGGTCATTGTATCATTGAGTATTTTATAGGTGTGAGAATCTTTAAATAATAGGTTTCAGTAGATTATTCATCCCCGTGGAATGGTCGGCCACATAATATGTTATGTGACCTTCTATTAATCCTCATTAATGGGAGAATTGGTACGTTGTGATCCTCATTAATAGTTATAGGGGACAATTCAACTTTGGGTTTATTATCTTGAATGAACCACCAAATACTTAGATGCATAGAGAGTATAACCTATGGATAGTATCAAGGATGTTTAATTTTGTCACATAATCATGGGGTTGTGTGCATTAATATACATGGTACCCATTGAGTTGCTAAATGATACAATGAACTGGTTGAGTTCAGTGTAATCGTTTAGCATAATATCATTGAGTTTTTTCGTGGGTCTTCTCTAGAGTATGGTGATCCTGTGCGTTAAAGGAATAAAATTCATCCTAATTATTGGGATGGTGATCTAATAGGATCACGTGTTTTGACATGTTAATCCAGTTGGTTTTGGTTTTCATGAAAAATGATTTAATTTTTGTAACCGCAACATTATGAAGAGTAACATCTGTGTTAATGGTGAAGCTAATGTATAATTCTTATGAGTGGCTAGTTTATCACTCCTTTAAATGACTAGAACACCACTAAGGAGGGGATCATCATATAAATTTTGGTTAACGTGTCCTTCTACATAGATAGAACACATCTGGGGAATACCATAAGATAATGTTCAATGTGGGATTCATGTTTCTGTGATGCGGATGACTTTCATAACACCTCAATTCTTGATCGAATACACAATGTTGATGTAGTTTCCTATCTATTAATCCTTTGAGAAACACCATTGGTCATGGATGTAATTTGGTGGTAAATACATCATGGTTGGGTTGGTGATGTTTCTCCAGTTGAAGATGATCTTCTTTCACGATGACGACCAGAAGTGGATCATGTTATCTTCTATCAATTTTTATGTTCTTCTCTTAGTGTATTCATGCTTAGTGATGAGAATATTACTTTTTTTATTTATTCTTTTTCATTTGGAGATAATTGGTTATACACAGAAAAAAATTCAAATTACCTTCTATTCTAATAAATAGTCCTTATTGGAATGGTGCGCTAGATGCATTTTTTATGGAGGGATATTTAGTCCTAAGTGATACTTGGGTTCCCTTATAAAAAGGAAATGGATGGATTATCATACCCCATCCATTTTACAAGGATTTTATCGCTAGGTAGATTCCTCCCTAGGCTCAGACAATGATTTTATGTGGATTCCTTGTCCTTGTACAGACATGTCACTTGCAAACATGGGGTGTGGACTACCTAGGGTTAATACATTGGGCTCTAGTTTACTGAATCCTTGGTTACACTAGACTTACCTTCAGGATAAAAGTTGATGTTTAAATGTTGGTGATTTCAATAGGGTAGATTTGGGCTACACCATTGTTCATGGTGAAGGAAGACAGAATAAATAGTCAGGTGATGGTTTGATCAGAGAACGCCGCCAGAATTCAGGTATGGGCTTCGATGAACATGCTCATGGTAAATGAGAGATGTATTGGAAGAATGAATTTTAGTTCAATATTTAACACACCGGTTGACCGTGAAGGTTTTTTTACGAAATAATTTAGATAGTGTGGCATAACTTTTTATCCTTCTTGTTCAATGTATATAATCAAAATGAACCATTTTAAGCACATAATCGTGCTAAAGAGGGTTTGGTGTAAAAGATGACAGTGTAATCTGGGGAAATCATACATGATCAGTTTTAGTTAGGTCATTTGGGATTCATCCATTTCTTTATAGTGAGATACATGATATTTTATCGGAGTTAATCATGTTCTCCCAGTTAAAGAAAACATGCTAGGAGAGTAGTTAGAATTATTTGGGACATGCTTTATAGGAAATTCTAATAGTGTGGCATATCATGGATTTGAATTGTCCTTTAAATACTAAAACACATGGTGGGGAGAACCATCAGATATATTCTTAATGAGATAGTGAAATGATCATGTCTCTAACTAAATAGACATGGTTTAACAACATTTTAGTATCTAAGTTGGCTTAAGCATTGACTTCTTAAGTTTCAAACACTTAAGTAATTATTGGAGGTGAATTGAGCATTTGGGAATGCAATGTAACCATTTCAATGAGACTTCGTGACCATCATAATTTGGGTGAGGTTTTCCTTATTTACCTTGTCTAATCAAGGATCATAATTATTATGGTGGAGACATTGTAATGAGTTGTGTTTCTATCTAATGTGGAATTCCATGGGAATTTTATTTTTTTCTTTGTTTTGATGGATATTTCTATGAATCGAGATTCAGAATGTTATTCTGAGAGTTGGAACACTTAAAATTGTTTTTTCGGATTTCGATAAATTCTTGAGATGTTCCACAAGTGCTTTATTGAGTTTTGGGAGTGTCGGGCTGTGTAAAACTAAAGATTGGGTGGGCTTGTAAGGGCTCATAGTTTTCTGAAACCGTTGGGACTACCAGTGAAAGTTGTGCAACTTATGTGGGTGAGTAGATGTGATCCACACATTCTGCACTTGGGTTCCCAAAAAATGTACCCATTTTCACACTTAGTTCCATATAAGAAGTGTTTGTGCATTTTTCAACTCATAATGGATTCATAATTATGGAAAATCATATGAGAAAACCATGCAGTGTTATAGTTCCTTAGTAGTCGGACTCGAACGATTCCTGCAAGATTTAGTCAATTGTGTAGCCAAACAAAGTGACCTAGTTTTTTAGGGTGAAATTATCCATTTTTCCTTGATGAAAATTTTAATCATTTTCATTATTTTTTCAATATTCTCTTGTTATGTGAGGCTCCTCCCTAGCATCACGGGTTCCACTTCCTCCCTCCAATAGGGATCATGATATCGCCATCATCTGACGTCAGTTTCTAGTGTTGTCGGTCTTGTTGGATCTTAATCATTAAGCTATATGTTACTCTTGATCATTTATCTATTTAATTTACTCCCAACAATGTTATTTTACTATTATATAATTTTACCTTATTTTATAGTGGAAGTTTGTTTCCACAATTTCTTCCAAACCGGAGTAAATCAAGCATTGATGTTTTGATGAGTAATTTATCCTAAGCATGAGGTAGGTGGTCAATAACTTTTTTAAAAATGTTTCATTGATTCATACATATTTTCATTGCTTGGAGTTTTGACCTTTTCTTTATGTCACCCTAAAATGTGTTCTTCATTTTTTAATTTTTATACGCACCTCGGTTTACTCCCTATGATCATTATTTATTAATTCAAGGATTTCAACCTCACCCATGGACACCCTATGGTTGTTTCATCATAAATTTACCATTTATAATTAAAATATTAAAAGACCATATGCCTTTTATGAATTTGACGTGGTGTATAAATGAGAATTCCCTCATTGGAAATTTCCCAATTGATGGTAGAACCTCCTATGTACAATGTTATTCATTTTATTTGATTTTTTTTATGGTGGATTCCTGAAATACTTCATTTTGGTGAATTGAGTTATGTCTCATGATTTTGAATCATGGTTATTCTAAATTTTTTGTTTGATAATCAATTTCATGATTTATAATAAAACAACTCAAATGAGGTACAATTTCTTCTAAATTAAACAGTATTGATTAGTGTTTTTAATCATGCTTGGCCTTATGTAATTTGTGGTTTCCTATTACAATTTTCACTGTTAAATTTATTAAATATTTAGGACATGACCTATTATGTTGTTATTAAATAGAGTTTCCCCCATTTTATATAATTGTTTATTGAACCCATGTTACCTCTTAATTTTTTCCCCATCTTATAAATAGTATTTCCCATCTAGTTAGTTCCCTAAATAATAATGGAACCTTCTATATTCATCTTTGGTCCTTTTAAAATGAATTTACATTTTTAGATATATCAAACAACATTTTTTAAATATAATTAATTGAGTTTATTGTTTTCCTACCTTAAATGAATTTAAAGTTATAATTTAAATGAATTTTAAAGGTTGGAAAGGCCACACCGATCATTTCATGCTTTATGATATGTTCTAATTTAATTGTGATAAATATATATCCTTGATTATATTGGGATTGGATAAAAAAAGAAATATATGTAATGTCTCATGAATATCATTATAAATATGATTATGCCTTATATATTGGATATGGAGTGATGGTCAGGGTACTTTGGAGCATAATGGAATCATGATTCCTTACATAGGGTGTTGAGCATGAAATTTGATGCCACTGATACTATTATGATGGTGGCAAGAACACCCAACTTCCCTTGCTTTGAGGGTGGGTATGTCAATGGACTCACTATTATCGAGTGTTCGCATGATGAAACACTCAACATCTCGTCTGACGAGCATGGATTTTCACACTAATTATGCTGTGTAGGAAATGTGCCCTTTTTATTGGCTTATATGATCGTTTAGACTAGTTATGGATGTCTGAGTTACACCCTGCTCCCTCCAACTCCTAGTATTTTAGGTTTATGGACACTTGCATCAGTACATATTTTGTTCATATAGGTGGATGAAATATATAACTATACTATATATATTATTACTATATATATATAGTTACTTAATAGAAATCCATCTAGATACGTACCGAAGAAGGTAGAGTCTACCTGGTGTCCTATTAGAACCCAAGATGAAGGTATTTATTTAATAAGAATTGTTTATAAGTCATTATATCTATACAATACAATATAATATATTCATACATTGGATTTAGATTTAGAACCCATCTATAGTGGCTTGCTAGGATTTTATCTCACACTCTTCTCGGTCCACCATTTCACTAGGGTACCCGGTCAGATCACATGTTCCTATGGAAATAGATTTTTGTTGGTTCTGACTTGCTGGTACCTGAGATTTAGGAGTAAATGACTATTCTAGAGCTCAGGATGCTTATGGATTTCACCCTTGGAGATTTTATTTTATTTAGATTATTTCTGTATTTCACTATATCATGTTTCTTTTTGTATGTATACTTTTTTATACTATGTATTATCAAACGGACATGCATGCATTGTTCTATATTGGCATTGATAATTTATTTTTAGTTGATATTATTATTCTAGTGCTCTGTATTTCATTTATTAATTCTTCTTATGTTTTTTATTTATTATATGATATACTATTGTACTAATCTGATCATGAGGCCATAGTCTCCCCACTATATCCTCCATAGAACCTCACAACTATTCAGAAACCTCAGGCATATGGCGAGGCGTGCTTGAGGCCATGTGGAAATTGTCCTGACTACTGGTTTTGTGGCCAGTCAGGTTGGGATATTATATGTCAAGTAGAGCACAAATGGCCTAAAATTATGTTTCATTCTTTACCTATCCACTTGGGGAAACAATAGCATATATACATGGATTTTGTGACAATTGTACCAAGAATGATTTGTAAACATGGTCTCATAAGGTTTAATGTGGATCAAATCAAGAAGTCAACCTAATTCATCCCTATTCACTAATCTAATATGGTTGAGTACATGTTAAAAATCTACATTAAACAAGTTGTAATGATTAATGGTGTTCCAGTTTCAATTGTGTCTAATCCGGACCCCAGGTTTACATCTAGGTTTTGGATGTCCTTACAGTAGGACCTTAGAATCCAGTTGACTATGAGCATATCTTTTTATCCACAAATGAATGGTTAGTCCAAGAACATGGTCCAAATGTTGTATGAAATATTTATAGATTTCATATTATATTTTGGAGGCTCATGGGAGGAGAATTTGTAGATGGTGTATTTTTCATACAATAGCAGTTATGAGGCCTCTATAAACATGGATCCTTTTGAAGTGTTGTATGTTTATCCTTTTCATTCACTACTTTATCAGTTAGAAACATGTGATACTTTACATATCATACGTCTTATGGTGCATGATACAAAAATTAATATTGAGATAATTAGAAATAGGATATCAATGGATCGGAGTCATCAAAAATTGAATGAAGATCCTCGATGATTATTGTTATCATTTGATGTGGATGATCATGTTTCTATGATAATTTCTCCAATGACGGGACTCCATCATTTTTGGCAAGAATGTAATGTTCTATTCCTTGTGCATTGGATGTTTTAAAATACTTTAATATGTTGGAAATGAGGATTATCGATTGTCTTCATCACTAAGTTTAAGTTCTTTTCATAATGTATTTCATATATATCAATTGAAGAGGTGATAGCCTTATCTTGAACACATAATTCAATGGGAACATGTTGTTCTTGAACTAGATTATCTATTGATTCATGTGATGATATATATTATGGATTGGAAAGATAATATCATGTGTGTAAAAATAATCAATCTTATATGGGTCTTATAGAAGCATGGTCAGATTTAATAAGAGACATGAGAGCTTGAAAAATAAATGATGGAGTAGTGGCCTGAGATATTCAAAAGAAGTTTCAGTCATCTACTTTTCAATGATAAAATGACCAATGGTGGGGAGAATGAACCTCCACTTTTTTCATTTACATTACCCCTGTATTGTGTGTTTTAAACTAATAATTCTCTAGTTAGGTTTTGAGAGTATATGGAATGCTTTGGAGTGTTTTGGAAAAGTTTTTGGAGGTTCATGATTTGATCATTGATAGGAGAAACAATGCACTATCTATAGGAAATTGTGCAAGGTTTGGTGAAGAGACATTGGTCTGATGCATGGTTAATGTAGGGTTTTCCAAACAGCGAGCATGCCAGGGGAAGTCCTGCATATGGGGAATGTGGGAGAAGCACAATTGGTACATAATTGTTTAATTTATGTGATCCAACTATGCGAGGGTGTGTCCATGGGATAGTAGCACATTGGGGTTGGTGCATGATTTTCCTAACAGTAAGTCCCAAAACATACGGATCTTTAGATATTGTCTAGTAGTATTCACATAATTGGTGAATGTTTTTAATAATCATGTGACCTAACTATAAGATGTGAAATTAATGATTCAAAAATTGTTCATTAATTTGGATTAAGGACTCATAACCCTAATTAGTCTCCTATTCTTCCGCCATCTCAAACTCCATTCATCCCATAGTATGTGAAGATAATTTCCTTCAATCAGAAAGATATTTTTGGACGATTCAATGTGCATTGAAAATCCAGATTCATTAGTAAGTCATTATTCTTGCTTACTATACATAGATATAATCTTCATTTCTCTCTTAGGGTTATATATTGATTCTATTATGGATAGATATATATTTAATTCCATGAATCATGATGAGATCTTATTCGGTATATTGATGGGAAGGTGTTTTGATCCAAAATATATATGTTCATAGTGTCATTCTTCATTTTTTATCACATCTAGAGAGGTTGTTGGATCCTCAATCATTACCACTATTCTATAACGTGAATGATTGGTTTTATTAAATGAGTTTTATTAGATTTTATATGGTTTTTTTGAATGATTTATTAAAGGAATCAATTTTGGTGTGTGTTTTGAAATCAAGGAAAATTGGATTGATTTTGGAACACCCCCTTTTCTTATATTTTAATATGTTGGTTTTAAAATTATCAAATGGTTTTGGTGTATGAAATTTTTTTAATGAAATTAATTTATATGTATATTTTTTAATAACAATTACATGGCATGGAAAATGACATAATTATATTGGAAAGTGTTCAAAGTGGATATATTTGGTCAACAAGTTCCACTACAATGATAGGATGGATCATGGTCATGGTGTACCACCATTAATGGTAACATGATTTTTAAGGGTATGGATGGATGTGTGTGTGTGTGTGAACATGGTAATAGTTATACCAATGTAAATGAATGGTAATATGATTTTTATTGTTTTCTTACATGGATTTATCTTGGTTCCTTATATAACCTATTTACCAGCTTACCAATCGGTTAATATGAAATGTGATAACAGTTTCTTATCATAGTGTCATGTGTTAGGAAGCCTCCAGGGTTTTCCTACAAAGTTTACACTCACCTTATACTTGGATAATTTACTGTATTTTTAGATTTAATATAACATGATATAGGGAAGGTAATGATATCATATTTCTATAATGATGATACTTGATACCATTTTAATGACAGGTGTTCTTAGAGCATGGATATTGTTAAGGTGGTGGTGGGGATCATGTCAATTGATGTCTATGATTCATCCCATATTTTTGTTTTGTTGTTGATGATTCATTATTTTACTATTAGAATTATTTTTTAATTCCATTGACTATACTTTTGGGTTGTATTACTTCTTCTCATGTGTCATGTAAATATATTGGATGTTTTTTTTTGTTGCTGTGTTGTTTTAAATCAAATGGATAATCATCCAAAAAATTTCTCTAAGACCATGGAATTAATTATTTGTTGTTGGTGTCTTGGAAATGTCACTTAAGGATGGTGTAACTCTGTCTCTTATTAATCCAATGATATGGGGTAAGATGTTAGACATTCCATGACATACATACCAATATAACCCACATAAGAGGATTATAAACTATTTTGAAATATTCTTTATAATGTAATCATTTATTAAGAGAACCAAATTTAGCATGAATAAACTAATTTTTTTGTGAATTGGAGTCCAAACTCAAAATTATTAATGAACTTTTGTCTAAAATTATTTTGGAATTTTTTCATTTTCACATACCATTTTTATAATATAAATATTTTTATACCAACCGTGACATATGACCTTTGAATAATCCCCTTGCATCCATGAACAACCATATTAGCCATTAAATTACAATCCTAAAATCACTAACCACCCAACCCTAAGAAAATTAAAGATCATAGTTGAACTGATGTGGGGGGTGAAATAAGTCTTTTGAGTAGATCCAAGGAGAAAGATCAAGTCTATATAGAGGCTTGTCATGTAGAACTATATCTACGTATAAAATTATCAATTTCAAAATACCATTAACAACACTAAAATGTTATGTGCATTGTGGCCTATCTATTGTAGACTATAATAAAGTTATATAGTTAAATACAATAAAAAATTATTCCACTTATGTTTTTATTTTTAATTTATATAAATCTCTTATAAAATATTTAAAAATAATATAAAATGGTATTTCATGATATTTATTTTATTTAAGAAGGTGATTATAAATGAATAATTAATATGTTATTTATAAATAAATAATTAATTTTTTGGGAAATATTTATGAAATTTGAATTCCATAATACTAATTATTAAGATTAAAATACCGTTTTCAACTTATATGGCATGACATTTAATTTGGATATATAATTTTTAAATATAAATTATAAGTGCTATTTATAAATAGTTTATAAAATACCAAATAATAATTAATATAAGTGTTTATATTTAAAATTATGATTTTTTCAAATTAAGATACCATATCTGAGGATATAATTTAATCCATATCAAATGGTGTTTTGATCGTATTTGAACAAGGTTTAAATAAATGGAATATATGTGATATTTGGATAATGTAAATTGTTTATGTAATAAATTTAGAATGTAAAAATGTTTATATTTAATTTCAAATCATATATTTAAGTAAACACTCATATAAATGAATGATTTGATGTAGTTCACATTGAGAATAAATATAATATGTTTACATTTATCTATTTATGGAATGTACATAACATATTGATGATACAACTTATGAAAAACTAAGAATCACATACTAGAATTCAAAAAGAATAGTGAAAACATTTACAACAATGAGACCACCTTATTAGGGATTGAACAAACCATTATCAATAAAGAATCTCAATTCAAGGTGATTAAATCATTATGTCATCAAAATTCACCCTTAATGTTTATCATCCACTGGGTTTTAGAATCTGAACCTTCTATTATCTCATAGTCACTATGGAATTACCACTATAATATTAACTCAAATTGATCATCACGAAATGTTGTAGGGTATCAATTCATCCCCTCTCTCTATTTTACTCATCTCCTTCTCCAAATAACATTAATTAAACGAATTTAATGTTATTGGTTTATCCCCCATCTCGAGGAATTGATGGTTACAGCAAGGATATGTCCCAAAGTATAGATTTTTTACAAGGGACCACAATTGAGGAAACACCAATAAATTATTTAAACTATGAGTTTTAGCATCACACATGAAAAAACAAAAAATCCAAGATACATGGACAGATGATATCCATGGAACCAATCTATAAGTGAGTTGACTAGTGACCTAAGTGGACACCAAACATCATAACATAGACAAGTAGTAAGGGGTGCATATCCACCATTAAATCCATCCATGAAGGAAACAAAAAAAAAAGTGAAATAAATCCACAAGATAAGGTTTAATCAATTAGGCATGATAAATACAAATAAGTGAACAAGATCAACTGAATCAAGGACCATGGGGAAGGGCCAATCGAATTTCCCTAGGTGGAGTGAGGCTAGCTATAAAAAATAAATAATTTTCTATAAAATCAAATACAGGATTTAAATTTTAGAAAATAAAAGTCATTAAATAACACTGTCTTATCTTGAATAAAAAATCAACTAATTTAAATTTCATATAACTAAAATCAAATAATATTAAATAGTTATTTAATTTACAACAAAACATGAATAATAAAGTATCAAATTACCTAAAAACCTCAAGTGAATAATATAGAGAAGGTCTACAAACCGTGATGATATCCTTTATTATTAACTAAGTATTTATCTCAAAAATTAGCTTTTGGATTTCATGTTGGTTTTATTTTTGTTAAATGTTTTTATATTATAATATTTTTTAGTATTTTATTACCATGTTATTTATTTCCAAATTACATTCCCATGAATTTCAGTTTACAATTTTTATTTCCAAGGTTCGGTTGTGGGTTTCTCTCTAGAGATCATGTACTATAAATGGTACCAACCCTTACATATATAGGATATGTTCAATGTGGTCCATTTTTATTATATTGGATTAATAGAGTGATCATTGTGTATGACTTTGTGTTGTGGGATGTCCCCCACACAGACCTCTACGATGTAGGTGACTCATATGTGTGGATTTGTGCCATGGAATGATCTATACATATGTATTTGTATGGAATCCAACCCATACATATCCTTCTATGATTCTAATGAGACTCTTCCATATTAACTCATGACCCTCAAATGTTTTTTTATATTCCATTATCATAGTATGAGGTTAGTTCAAAAGTTTTGACATTTTTATATATTCTATTATAACATTTGTTTAACCTCTGATACTCTGGTTTCATCATGTTCTCCATATATTATTATAGGTGATTGATAAATCTAGTTTATCATTTCAAAATTCTCATATTCATTAGGAGTAATGATACATATAAATTTGGAAATTTTGGTAAAAATAAATTAAGACAGAAAGAGGATGGTTCTAGAGAGGGGATAGTTTCTTCTTGGATTTGTTGATAGTTCCACTCATGATAGATTCTAGGTTATTTTGACAGATTGTGAGCTTAGAGTAGGGCTCATCGAGGACTATAATGAGTAGTTGAGTTTTGAAATTTTTGATTGAGCCAGGATAGGGGGTCTCAATCTGGTTCTCTTCTTCCATATTGATTATTTTCCCTCTGTATATGTTTTTGATTATTGGAAATTCTGTGGGTGTGTGCCTTTGAGAAGATTATTATGTTTGGTCTGTTTAGGCATGTTCATTCTCATTTTCTAATTATATGTCCATTTTTTCATTGCATAATAAATTTTTTGAGATTTTGTTCTTACCAAGCATATAGAACCAATGTGGTTTGAGGAACATTAATTTTCTCTGTTCTTTTATTATTTAGTTTTTTTTGGTTTTTATCTTTTCATTTTATTATTTTCTTTTTCTATTTCTTACAGGTTTTAGCCTTACAGTTTTCCTTTTGAAAATATAAAACTAAAAATAACATTTTATCTACCTCAATTTATCTATTTTTTGGTGTTATGGTGCCAATTCCCTGATAAAAATTGGTTTTAGAACATTGAGAACAATTTTATTGATGTATTGAAAAAAATTTATAATTGATATGTTTTATAGAGGTAATTAATTATATATTTGGAGTGTAAAGATGGATTATCGTTTTATACAAATAGGACATGAATGTTCTTTAAGTATATCAATTAAAAATATCATCTTCATCTCTACCACTGATAAAATGTCAAACTCTTTATGTGGATGTTGATTTAGATGTTTTGAATAAATGACACTCCTTATTAATATTCAGACTAGGTGAAAAAGTAGTAAAATAAGTGTCCTATGACATGTCTACTAGTTCAATTTGGTTTAATTTTGAGCATGTTTACTAAAACAAATTTATTAATTGTAGGTTTCAAAAGAAAATACATCTTTATAATTTTAAAAAAATTTCAATCACTCTTGATTGAGTACATTTAGATGTTTTTAATAAGACGGTTTTAGACATATCCAATGTAGATGTTAATATATAAAATGAGGATTGGGCCTATTTTTCCGATTTATTTCTACGTTGTATCTAATCCAATTAAATATTTGATGTTGTATTCTTGGAATTCCAATAATTTAGATGAAGTAAAGTGTGTTGTCTTTTCTAGGGGCCATGATTTGCATGGTTTTAAGAGGGAGGGTATTGGGGAATATTCTAATCATGAGTTACTTTATGTAAAGATTCACCTAATTAAAATTAGAAAATAGAAAAATAATGATTACAGGTTTTGGAATTTTAGGTGCTATCCCTATGGAGAAACCAACCACATTAAGAGATACTACCTTGATAATGTATTCTGGAATAGTATGACACAAAATAATGTGGTATACGTCAGTCATAAGAGTTATCATGATCTCTGAGTTTCATTAGAAATTATTAAAGTGGTGTTAGGTATTGATATTAGTTGTCTTACTTCTACTATCTTTGTATTGGATTGGTATGTGATTTTCAAAGGCCCTTGGTTAGAAGGAATTGTGTGAGTAAGGATATTTTCCTGTTATTTTTAGATCCTGATGAACAATTTGACTCAGATTAATGTAATTTGATTGTTTGATGTGTGTTTTTTATAACTTTATTAATTTATATTGATCATTAATATACATATGATTTTAATTTTATTTTATACCAAGGAAATGTCAACATATTCCAGTTTATTGTTTTTTTCAGTTCTTGGTGAAGTGTTTCAAAGGAAATATGATATTATTTCGTTTAGAATAACATAATATCTACTAATTTGGGTGAATAAAATTATATGGAACTAAAAATATAGATCTTTTTACTAAAATACGATGCATCTAAATCGGGCACATCCAAATATTTACCATAAATGCATAATACACTTGATTATAAATACATGCTCATAAATGTTTGATCTATATTTGGATATGACAACTGTGATTCTAAATGAATTATATAGAGAACCCTTAATAGTTAGCGAAACCATTTTTTTTGTTAAATTAATGTAATGGATCATATTTTACAAAATGAAGAACCATGGGTTGTGTTCCCCAGATAGAAAATAACACTACCATTTACCAAAATGGAGTGAGTTGAGTAACCGTAGCTCAACCAAATAAAATGGATTCCATAAAATGGAATGTTTTTATTAACCAAGTGGTATTATCATGTCTGTAATGAAAATTAATTACATGTTAATTTCATTCATGGTTGGTGGATCTAGGGTTTACATGTATAATATTCATAAAAGGTAAAGTTATGGTTCATGGGATGATTACATGACATGGACCCTCGATAATGTGATGGGTGTAGTTTTTTTGGTTTTTGGGAAACATAATTAATTAGTATAGTGTTGGTGGTGATAAACACTATCATTTGTAGAGATTTTGGTTTTTTAATTTATTTTTGTCCATTGGAGTTTAGTTTTGCCGATGAACAAGGGGTCGAGGCTGTTGGAGTCAGATGTACTAATGGTTGGGACCAAGAGGTGGTATTGATCATTAGGTGTTTTTTATATACATCATAGATGAGTGGCCAAGGGTGATTGTGTTAACCACCAAACTGGGAGAGATATACACCATATGTTTCCCTAGAAATTGAGTGGCGACTGTGATCACCAATTGGTAGTGGAATGCTAATTTGTTGGGGCTAATCAATAATGTTATTTTTAGGATGTGTACTCACTTGTTTGTTTATATGGGCCTTATGTATGGGTTTATTTGGATTTAAAAATTGATGAAGTGTGGGGATATGGTTGGTCGATCATGCTTTAGTGACACCTCATTCCCCAGAGGTCATTTATATGGTGATGACTTATTTTCCAATTATGATGAATTGTTTTATCTCAACATGTGTGTAGAACATGGGCACATCACCCCACACATGTATTGGCTGATGTAAATAGGGTGGTCACTTATGGAGGGTCGAGCATGGAATGAAGCAAGTTGAGTTATCTAGGTTCATTTTCATATATTGAACTTTCCACACACTAGTATACATATTGATTCTATGTAGGGACATCATTACTGGTGTCTTACTGAGTTCATAATAACACCCTACATGGGACCTCATGATGTTTTTAGATTTTATGATTCATTATATATATAGGGGAAATTTCAGTGTGACCAGATAATATTAGGATGAGGGTGTAGTGGATAGATGATATGTCATTTATTGATTTTAAGGAAGGACTGGGTGGATCATCAGTGTAAAGTGAGAGTTTTATTCTATTATATTTGGATATTAATTTGTGTTATTGGCCTATCAGAAGTCTGAGTTTTCCTATATGATTAGTGTGGCACTATTAATAATTATTTTTCATGCCATGTGATATATCTCCAGTTGTATTCTTGAGGTTATGTTGGGAAATTTACTTATTTATTTTCATTAATGTGTAGTATTATATACATAGATTATAGTCTCAACTCTATCACCACATAGATCCTTACTACTAGTTTGTATCCTCGTGTATATGTGGATGTGTACATTTGGTCAACGGATCCCTATCTCAAATGACCTTTTGTGATATGGGTTGATGAAATTATTATGTGGTATTAGAGAAAATTTATTACAATATGGTACCAAGAAGGTGTTTTAGTAGAAGTGTTTGTAATTTAAAACATTGTATGGATACTATATACATAATTATTTAAGCAATATGAACCATTATACAAAAAAATAATCATACTTTATGTATACAATATTCATACATTATGCATACTATATATATACCTATAGATGTACAATATACAATGTATACTTTCTGTATATATATTGTAATTTTATACAATATGGATCTGAAATATGTATGGGAGGCATGGGAGTATGGAATTGAATACTTCATATAAAATATTTTATATATATAGGTGTATATAATTTAAAATAAAGTATTCATATTTTATTAAGATATGTGTATTAATTACAATCATTTCATGATATTGTACACAAATTGTACACATATAGGTGTTTAGATATAGTTGTTTTTTAAATTTTGATTATACAAATACATGTTTATCCACAAATATGTTTTTCAACAATGTTCATGTACTTGATAAACAGACGAGAAAAAAATCGACCATGGGTGGAATAATTGGTTTATAAAAAAAAGTGTGAACCATAAATACAAAAAAGGAGGGGGGAAGACGATTAAAAAATAGAAGAGGAAGATGAAATGTAAGAGTGAGAGAAAAACCCGAGACACCCCTAGTTCTCTCACCCAACATCATAGTAGATTTTATAAAAAACTAATTCTCCCCTCTCTCTATAACTTCTCCTTTTAATTGCATATTTTAGGTTATGGGCATAGTAGTAGCATGGAAAGTGTAGTGCCCAATTTTTTTCCCATATTCGATGATCATTCCGAGATCTATGTGACTATGAATGCCATGATCAATAGAATTTAATAAAATAAATAATACAAGGGTAATCTCTCTGAATCCAAGGAGAGGATATCAGTACAAATTGTTTATAATTAATTTGGATAAATAATAAAATAACTCTATGGATTTCTTTCTTCATTGATGAATCTGGTGACAGAATTTTGGTGCACCATTGTTGAATTATAAAAATAAAATGTAGATATCCTCTAGAGGTGATCCACATGTGTTTGAAGAATCTCCATATGTCACCAAATGAGTCTTCAGGTGCTAGAACGGAAGATCCATGTGCTTGCATAGTCTGTCTGGATCACCTTGAGAATCACATCCAAAGAGTTCTTCTTGATCTGGTGGAGGTGGACTGCCCATTATTCATGGCATCATTCTTGGAGAAGGGAGCTCTCTAGGCATGAGAGAATTATCGAAGACTCATTGTGCATAACTGAATTGACTTATGAGAATGTAAAATAATTGGGTATTTATATTTCTAGGGTTAAAATAAAATGATTTCACTTGTTCCGTTATTCTTTATTTAGTCATAGAATTAATCCATGTCGAATAATAATAGTAATATTATTATTTCTCTACATGATATTAACTTGAAAATTTAAAATAAATTTTATTTAATTAAATAATATTCAATATATTCATTTTTTACCAGACCATTAAGCTCGATCATCCATTCCACCAAAATATATATCAGGCCTCAAATAATGTCTCATTATTTATTATATAAATATCACTACATTATTCTCCAATAAATAAGTAATGTTTTACATTTAATAAATATCAAATAAAAATCTATTAAATATTCTCAACACAATATATTATATCAAGTAACTAGTGACAGAATAAATACGGTCAGGAATACATGAGTAATTTTTTAACCATGCACATGAATAATATTTATTCCACCATATATTATTAATTAACAATATATAATTTAACACAGATCCCGGATACATTTATAGTTTGACCCTCAAGGCCTATTTCGTAGTAGAATTTTATCGAGAAACTAAGTGTCCATGGTCAGCATCTATAAATATTACAAGGTACCCATAGAGAAAAAAGATAATGCCATAATGACATGTCACCACATATGGATGCTCATCATGTAATATACTCCCTTTATCATAATATCTATAATCGATACGGTTTCATGCTAGTGACATCAATCTATGTGCCTGATATCTCTTTCCTTGACTTCTTGGAAATAGAAAATTCATATAAAACACGATGACCATGGATTTATTTGGGAGATATTATTTCTATTAAAGGGTATGAAATATTATATATTGTTAATGAACTGAAGAGATAAACTGTTTCTCTCATTATTCATTAATGAAATAATACTCATGACATACCTGATGTATCCTACCTCGCTGGAAACATCTGTCATCACAGTTTTCATCAATATATAAAAGTATGTGACTCGTAATATTCATTAATTATTATATTAAAGTCTATGGACCAATGCACATGTCATAATATAGGGAAATCCAATAACACATATATATGTGGATTTTATACTACAGAGTCCCATTCTCTTAATATCCTACTTGATATTACCAAGGGAAGACACCATGAGAAGGTTCCTCAAAGACCAATGAGTCTCCACCCCTAATATTATGTATCATTTTCATTCATTAGATGATATCATCCAGCTATAAAACATATATTCATGAGTAGTGTCATAGCACTTCCATGTTCTCATCATAGCGGGGAACTGCTATTACATTTTAGTGCAACAACTACTCTTTAGACATTATCAAATTCTATGTCACATTGAAGAATAATCATGATGTGATGAGTAGTTTATTAATATTTAAAACAATGAATACATATTTAGAAAAATGTACATAGAAGTTGGTTCTAAGGCACCAACTCCAACACCAATATCCTCCCATAATTTTCCATGTGGGCCCCCTAACAAATAGTTGTGGCTAACCTATATAGCAGGTTTGATTTCCCGTCTATAATATGATTTTTCAGGCTATGTTGTGGTTTCATGTTCTCTATCAGTCACCAAACCTTGAGAATATATTTTCCCTAAAAGTGATGAAATTAAACTGATTAGATTTCATGAATTCATTTTCTAATGTAGTTTAATCTCTCAAAATTTGGGAAAAAAATACCAAATACCTAAACATTGTTTTTGTATAATCATAAAAAGTTTGGCTATATAAGAAAAACCTCTCAAAACATTTACTTGATGTAAATAGTGTTGCATCGGTAATTTGTACATCGATGTGAAAATAATGAAATAATGATTTATATCCACCAATAACGAGTTCAATAATTCTCCCAAAAGATGTAACACTACTCCCTGTGAGGATACAATTCTCCATACAATCATCCTTCAAAATCATTCCCTTGAATATAAAAAGTTATTGGACAACCAGAAGTAGAACTCACTGTATTCCATCTTCATTCTTGGTTCAGTTGATTGAAAGGATTCTCTAAACTGATCAATAAATTGCCTAAAAGAATAATTCATGTGTTAGGGCCTCTTTGGAGAGGAATCAAGCTTCCACAACCTATCATTATTAGTGATACCACCACTATGAAAATAAATATATTAGGGGATTAGATGAGTTAATTTCTTGGTAGCCAAGCCAGATCCACAACATGAAGGATAAAAATTAATTTCTTGGACCTTTCAATACCACAAAACAGGTTTTTAGAACGTCACCCATTAAAAGTGAAAAAAAATCGCTTATAATGGTTACTATTAACAGTTATAAATTATAACTATTAAACATACCCCTTAATCATTTCTTTTTTAGCACTGATAAATATACCTCCATTTCTAGTGATTTTTTAAGTGATGTTATAGGGACCCCTTTTATCAGTGATTTTTTAGTAGAGCTGATAAAGAGAGAGTCTTTATTAACACATTTTTTACTAGTGATGATAATGAGTATATTGAATTTATATATATATTTATATATTAATATATATTATATTTTTATTGATATAAATATAATATATATTATTCAAATATGTTTTAGATAAGTATAAATAGATATTTACACTTAATATATTATATAATTACTGAATATTTCATATAAAATATTTTAAAAAATATTATTAATTCCAAATTTTCTAATTATTATCAAGTAAAAATTATGTAAAAACAATTTTAAACCACAAATAAAAAACAAAAAAAAATTAATAAATAATCTAATGAAAGGTAAAAAACCTAACTCAAACTTCAAATGACAATAAATTTTGATCCATATGTCTGTTTGAAATCTACCACATATAAAATTGAATCCTTTGATGATCTCTCTGCACTAGTGATACACGAGACTCTTCTGTCACATTTTTTGGCCAAAAAAGGACCACATGACCTCTAAAATTGAGTTTTTAGTCTGGAGACCCAAATTGTTTAACATTTTAATGAGTTTCTCCTCGTTAAAGGGGTTCTTTTTTCCCTTTCAAGGGGACTGAATTTATTCCCAATGATTACATTATTATTGATATTATGATTTGGAAAAAAAAATTCTTTTCAAAATGAACTATTAATTATAATCAAATATATAATAATATGTAGATATTATTTATATATTCACACATAAAAATTTAATTTTATAAATGAATAATTAAAAATATTTACTTATATATTATATTTCACAATATATATGTCGTATATAAATAAAAACTAGTGTCCCTTTTATATAAAATACATATATATATGAATATTTGTATACCTATATAATATGTGTGTGTGTGTATTATTGTGCATCTATATTAGAAAACATATATATATTATACATATATTCTATCATATGTATATAAATAATAATATATAATATATCTAAATATATTTAAATATATATAAATATGTAAAATAATACTAATAGATACATATAATATATATATATATGTATGTATGTATGTTGTATATATGTATTTATTTATTTATAGACACACAAATGAATATTGTATTAATGTATTCAAAACTAATTTTATAAATTTATATTAATATAGGAATAAATATATGGACAATTAAATATGACTAATTATATACAAATAAATAGATATAAATATCTTTTATTATATGAATAAATATATAAATATATAAATGTAAATAATAATATATATATTAATATAAATATATATTAAAATAAAAAATATGAATATATATATAGATATATCATTAAATGGAGAAAATATATAATGGTCGAGTGGTAGAGGTGTAAGCATATATGAGAGAGGTCTCAGGATCAAATCCAAGCGGAGGAAAGTGTATCGTCTCAATTCCAGGTGCCGCCTAGAGGTTCCCTGTACCCGGTTGGTCACATGGCCTCAATTACAATTACATGAATGCTGGAGGTTACCAAATATCCACGAGGGCTTTGGGTGTGATAGTGGGGAAACTATACCCCCATTGGCGAAGTAACACATCAGAAATAATAGATAACACTAGCAAAAGGAGTAATAATAACATGAAATAGTGATTAGAGGAAGATTGTCAGTAGATTAACAACTAGAGCGCACATATAAATGATACATGCCACATATGTCTAGCAATGAATCCAAACAAGTCACAATGCTGGAATATAGTACAAAACCAAAATACAAAGGAAAAATGTAAATAACTCCAACAACATCACACGCCTTAGCTTGGTCTCATTCTATCCAGCACCACAGTAATCAAGTACCAGATGTAAAATGAAGATTTTCCTTATCAACCCCTACAACAATATATTATATTTCGGCCATAAATCATTACCCAAATGGGGTGTGATATGAATCCTAGTAGGAATCCACCCAATGATATGTGCCTAATTTTCAGTGAATATATATGGCAGACAATATGAAAAATGATGTAATAAACAAGGAAGTTCTCAAAAGTAAACAATCCAAAATCATCTAATACATTCGTTTACCTTTATTAAAAAAACAACCAAATAATCAAAAGTAACCCTTTGGGATGTTCTCACTATCTAAACCCTCTTTTTCAGATTTACAAAGACTATCTAAGGAATCCCTCACTGTCAATTCACCATGTGTTATTTTATAGGTAACCTACGGACACTCTGGGGAAGTACTCAAGGTCAAATTCCCCATATGGTCTCACAACATGAAAATTATTACATAAACTCTAGGGAATCCCTCAACATCGATTCCCCATATGGTATAACTACACCACATTCCCATAGACATGTTTATGAAATAGTGAAAAAACAATATTCAGTTTCAAAAGTTAACCTAAAAGTACTACTTGGTTAAATAGATACAAATCATATCACAACATATCAGATAATATCACTTCATCATAACAATTCTAGGCATGTAAAGGAATCATCCTAATAGGAAAAACTAGACCAAATGGTCAAGATCAAAGAAAACATGGGAAAACACCTCCATAGCATGAAACAATAACCCTATTTACAAACAGGAGTCCCAACTCAACCAAACAAGCCTAGAAAGAATCAAGAAGGTCAAAATCACTAAACACGCAATACCCTGAACTAGGGTATTTGGATATTTTGCCCACATAACTCATAGAAAAACTAAAAAAGACAAAAACTACCTACCTCGGTGTTGTATGATCATTATAGTTGAATCTCACCCTTTGATTCGGCCTAGAAGATCGTAGATCTACAAAAAAGTCTAAAACAGTCAACCAAGGATATCTCATGAAAGAGGAGAAATCACAAGATGGGGCTCTAGAATATGTAGGAACTCAATGTGGCAATTCCATTGCAATCGACAATAGTTGATACGAAGAACAGATGATCGATTAGGGGCTCAGAGAAGAATTGTCACTCGTGGTCGCTCCTGGAGGAGACAAGCCCTGAAGAAGATGTTTTTTGTCGATTAGACAGGACCATATTACATTTAATCTATTAAAAAACATACATGACATGTACATTTAATTTACATGCAGTGTATATTTCTTTAATAGGCCCTGCTTTAGGCGGTCCTGTGACTTCGTCACATGGTCATGTATAAATCGATGACATAGCCAGACATAACCTCGACTCTGTGCCAGAGTACATGGAATGCACAAGCAAGTACACAACATGTACTCATAATACATTCCTTCTTCCATTTTCCTACAAAAACGTGAAAAGAAAACTCATTCATAGAAAAAAACCAGATTCTCACAGACATCCCCCCTTAAATTAATTTGTCCCAAAATTTCCCTAACAATGTGGGGACAGTAAAGAATCATCGAACAACTCTAGCCACTGAGATCGTACAGGTCAAGTCATGTAATCACTTGTTCCTCTATAGCACCCACACCAGAGGAACAGATCAGCAACAGAGAACATTCATGCTACGATCAACAATCCTGATTGGATGCTCTTAAAACTATGCATCCACCTCCAAGTCAACCACCTCTGGTTGAAAAACAAAAGACAGTTCTGAGAAGTAATGTCATAGTTGAGAAACATGGAATACATCGTGTATATCCCAGTACCTCTCATGTAACTGCAACTGATAGGAAACCGGTTCGACTATCTCTAAATCATAAAATGGCCAGACATATCTCGGTGAATGCTTTCCATGTATCCTAATCCGTTTTGTCCCATCCATGGTGTGACACGTAGGAAAACCTGATCTCTAACCTTGAACTCCATAGGCCATCTTCGTCGATCAATAGAAGACTTTTGTCATGACGTGGCAGTATACATACTCTTCTGATTCAACTCTATCTACTCTGTTGTCTCCTCGACAAGATGAGGTCCCTACATAGGTGCCTCTCCTACTTCCAACCAGCATATGGGTGATTGACATGGCCTACTATTCAACGCCTCATAAGGTGCCCTCTGAATTTTTTATTGAAAACTATTATTGTATCCAAACTCCACCAGAGTTATGTGCTTTTCCAAAGAACCTACATAATCTAGGATGCAAGATCCATACATGTCCTCAGGAACCTATATCGTACACTCAGACTGGCCATCTATTTGGGGATGATATGCTATGCATAGAAGTACCTGTGTACCCAAAGCCCTTTGTTTTCCATGTCAGAACCTAAAAGTAAAACATGAGTCCCTCTATGAAATTATGGAGTGCGGAGACCCATGTAAACATAAAATCTTACAGATGTACAACCTTACCATCTCATTAACACTGATGATATCGTTGATTGGTATGAAGAGTGCTACTTTTGTGAGACTTTCAATGACAACCCAAACTGCAACATTGCCTCTAGGAGTCCTTAGTAAGCCGATCACAAATTCCTTCATGAAATCATTCCAATTACACTCAAGATTGGTTAACTACTGCAAAAAACCTACTTGTCACTGATGCTACACCTTTACCTTATGACCCGTTGAACAACACATCACCAAAGTAAGAACCTCTCTCTTTATATCAGGACACCAATACCAACAATGTAGATCTTGATACCTCTCGGGGACACCATGACGATCTTCCCACCTAGAATCATGAAAATACCCATTCATCTCCTCACGTATGTCTACTAACACCCATACACGCCCATGAAAATGCAAGATCACTTCCCCACCTACAGTCCATACAGGAATAGGGCCCTCTCCTGACACACTATCCCATAGAACTCAACCTTTAGATCCTTATAGATTCCTTATTCGCACTCGATCTTGTAGAGTAAAGGTAACAGCTACAGAAGAAATAAATGTATACCCCTTTTTGTCGTGCAACTCCAAATGCATATCATGTAATGAAGCGATAAACTTCCACTCATTGTTAGCCTACTGAACTATAGGTATTTGAGTCCACCGGATCAATGCGTCAGTCACTACGTTTCCTTTCCCTGGTGTGTAAGAAATCTCAAAATCAAAGGACTGAAGGTAGTTAACACACCTTCACTATCTCAATTTCAGGTCATGCTGAGTGATGATATTCTTTATGCTTATGTGGTCGGTGAAAAACAAAAAATGATGTCCCAAATGATAATGTCTACAACAACGTAAAGCATGAACAAGTGTAGCCAACTCATGATCATGCGTCAGGTAATTCCTCCCATGTGGCCTCTACTACCGTGACTCGTACACAATGACTCCTTCCCCCTACATAAGTAATGATCCCAACTCAGTAACTGAAGCATCATAGAAAACATTATAGATATTTCCTGGATTTGGATAAACTAGTATCATGGCTGAAGTCAACCTCGCTTTTAGCTTCTAAAAGGCTGAATCGCTGGGATATTTCCATAGGTACTTCACACCCTTATTAGTTAGGCCCGTCAGTGGAGATGATAAGACTGAAAATTATTGAATGAAACCTCTATTGTAACCATAATTCCCTAGAAAACTCCTCACCTCAAAGATGTTTGTCCCGACCGGTCCTCGAGGGCCATGCCGTGACTACCCCAAACCCGCCTTCCATAGGCCAGGTGCTGGCGACTAGCACCAAGGTGTAAATCCCGGTAAAAAGGGAATTCATTGCCTTTGTAATGTAAACAAACACCATAGAGCAAGTAAGCAGTAGAAGTAAACACTAAGTAAAAACTAAGTACAATAATAAGTGCGGAAAAAGTAAGTGGGCCAGAATACAAACCCAAACTGAAAGTAAAGTCACAACGTCGAGTTGTCCACTGGAAGTCCCACCTGAAGGGTGAGTACAGATGGCCTCCACAACTCCTATGGTCCAGTCGTCCGCTCCGATTACGTTCTGCCCAGTGGTCCACCTCCAGGTATCGTCCTACTCCGCTAGCCTCAACCACGATCAGCGTTCTCCGTCGTCTGCAACCAACACAATATAGTGCGGGCATATCCCGTGCAGGGGTGAGTATAAGCCACTCAGTATATACCCCGAGACCACTGAATGTCTCCCAGAATCCACAAAGGAAAGATACCATTACGAAGTAACAAATGACACTGCTTAGGTATATGCCCATACATATACCTAAGTCCTCAATTCAAGTTCGGCTCCAAAATCCGAGCTCAAATACAACCCAGTCCACACAGGAAAGAAAAACGTAATCCACAGAGGATAGCACGAAACAATCCATAAAGGAAATAAAAACAATATTCATCTCACACAGGTATACTTCTTCGTATAATGATAGAGATGATAAGATATATCCACGGATTCATCTAAGCTGTCGGACCCACAAAGGATCGATATATACTAACCCTCGTAATGACCCACACAGGATCGATATGTAACTTACCCCCGCAAAGACCCACACAGGATCGGACCCACATGGGATCTGTAGGTGCTGGCCCACACAGGACCACTGAGCGCTGACCCACATAGAATCGGACCCACACAGGATCTGTGGCACTGATCCACGTAGGATCGCTGAGTGCCGTAGTCGTCGCCATCGAGTCCACTGAGGATCTCTGTACTGTCATCGTCGTCGTCGCAGTCGCAGCCATCTCTACAGTTCCCGCACACAGAAAGCTCATTCGGGAGGGTCTACTCCACGAGCCGAGAGGCTGATACATCAACTTACACATAGTCTAGAGTTTATGTATCCAAAAGTCCCGTATCGTCAACAGGAACTCAACGTCACAGACGACGCGTCAATCGAACGCCCGGACTGAGAGTTATTGGCGTTTTCGTCCCAGGGGCCCGGTTGGTTTTTAAGTCAAAACCGACCTGACCGTACTCCACCTGCGTCTAAACCTCGGGCGGAGTAAGCCAAAAGATCTGCCTCACTATGAAGAATGCATCAATGTCGATGACACATCGATCGGACGTCAGAAGTTCTAATTATAGGCGTTTCTGCTCCGAGGGCCCGGTTGGTTTCGTGTACGAACCAACCTGGCCAAACCCAAAGTAATCTGAATCCTTGAGTGTAACATGTCAAGACGACTGTCTTGGTCTAAGGATCACATCTCCGCTGACGGTGCGTCGATCGGAAGTCCTTAGCCCATGATATAGGCGAAAGACCGATTGAGGTCCGAAAAAGGGGGGTCTGGGCCCTGACCGACCCGGCCCAACCCCCTAGGTCGGCCCGAACAGGGGCGCCCCGACCCGGGTCCGGGTCCGACCCAGCGGGGCGCGGACCGGCCCGGACGGTGCGGCCTGGCCCGACCTAGGCGCGACCCGGCTGGCGCTGGCCGGGTGGCCAGCGGGTCGGCGCGGCCATTACGGCCGAGCAAAGTGGGGGGCGCGCTGCCCCCGCGTAGAGAGACCGCGGCCCCACGTGGGGCCGCCCTTTCTGGTGGAAGCGGCCAGCTGCCGCATCCCGTTCCTTCTGGTCCCGAGTGATCGTGGGACCATAGCCTGCCACCCCGACTTCAGCCACGGCAGCTCCTCCCAGCGGCGCGCTGGGCGCCGCCGCCACCTTCCGCCTACGCCGCCGTGCTGGCGACACGCGCCGGCGGGCCTCTCCATGTACCACCGGACGAGTTCCGGTGGTCGGAATTGCATGCGTGTTTTCCAATGGCCCTCCCAGGACCCATCCTTCACTGCGACGAGCTCACATCACCCGCGCGGCCTGCTTTGTCATCACCCGCCAATCCGCTCACGAAGAACAAAGAGAAGGTGGGTTCAGACTTGTTCATTTGTCCGCACCCACCGTGTTAGCGATTTTAAAAAGTCTCCCAACAAATATTTAAACAAACCACAGATATAATCACATAGATTAAAGTGAACAAAAATACATACCTCAACGTTGTCGTCGAACATGAGTTCGTCGTGGAATTAACCATCACAGAAGAAGAGGATTGTCACGTCATGAAAGGGGTGTCGCTGTCGTTGCGGTAGACGGCGTTGTGTAGACAAACACCGAGGATTAAAAACACACATATTTAATTTCACCATTTAAACCCATGTTGAGGATAAAAATTCACAATGAAATTAAAAGAACTTCAACCCCCTACCTCAATCGGTTGTTGATCGAAGATTGTCGTGGGGAAGGAACGTTGCGGAAGAAGCGTCCGGAAGGAGGATCATCGGTGTCGCGGTACACGGTGTCACGTCGTTTATCTCCGAGGGTTCGGCGCTCTTCGTCTCCCTTCGTCAGAGGCCGGAGTTCTTTGTCGGCGATGATGTGTTTTTCGCGTTCTTCGCGTTCTTTGCGAAGGAGGATGAAGAACTTCAAGCTTTATAGTTTCTCCAAATCCTCTCAACAAGCCACCCTCATGTAAAACAAGTGTTGGTCTAATTTTATTCCCATGCCAACAATTAGAAATTCAAAGTTAAGAAACGAACCATTAATTTGATTAATAAATGCTAACGACTTAACTGCCCAATTAATAGGGGCGTTTATAAATTAAGTAAACGCACTGGTTGACTTTATTTAAAAGCGGTTTTCGTGGGTGCGTTACTTAGAGGGGAAGGAACGGTGGGCTCATGAGGGCCCCAGCACACAAAAATCCTACCAAGTGGGTAGGATATCGTGGGTCCCACATTATCCTCTTAACCTAGCTTAAGTGGCTTTAAGTGACTTTATGTGAAATAAAATAAAGTGTCACACCACTTTTATTTTATTTCTTAACTTAACCCCAAAAATTAAAAATGACACTTGAGAAAACGCAACTCTGGAAAAGGAGTTTCTAAGGAAATACCGGCGTTGCGATTCCATCGGTGCCCTCAGAATTCGATTCTGAGCACCGGTTCAAAAGTTAGAAAAACCCGCTCATTCATTCACTGAACGTACCCAAGCCAAACTTCGGAAAATGATTCTGGGCACACCGGGCCTCTGAATCAGGTGCCATCAGAATCTGCGTTCTTGTAAAATTCCAAAGAAAATTAAGAAAAAAAATTTCCTTGAATTTTATGGGTCTTTAAAATGTTCTTCATCTACTCCTAAGAAACTACTGCTCTCTCTTTATCGGGGTTAAATGATACTCCAGTATCAGAGATAACATGACCCAAGAAGAGGATCTAGTCCAACCAAAAGTGGCATTTTGAGGGCTTAACATATAAGTTGTGCTATCTTAGTATACTCAATACGATCTCAATATGGGTAGCATGGCCATGTTGACTATGGGAGTACACCAAGATATATTCCACAAAACACCCATTAAAGAATCCATGTATGGATGGAATAGTTGGTTTATCACTGGCATAATAATTGTACACATGTTTGTGAGATCTAACTAAAAAACCACATACTCGTATAGACCATACCTGCTCCAAATTGTTGTAGGTGGTATATTTTATGGTCTAACGTACAATTGATGATAACCAGATCTCAAGTCATTCATTGAGAATTCTTGGGCTCCTTGATGATGATCAATTAGATTATCAATTCTTTGAAATGGATATCGATTCTGGATCGTCAACTGGATCAGCATCCGATAATCCCTACAAAGACTAAGAGTACGATCTACCTTATTCAGAAGCAGGACAGACGAACCCCAAGGAGAAGTACTACGTTAGATGAATCCCTATTCCTGTAACTCCTCTAACTGCTTCTTAAGCTCCTGTAAATCTGGTGTAGCCATCCAATAAGGAGTTATGTAAAAGGTGCTACTCCGGGAACAAGATCAATAGAAAAGTTCACTTTTCACTGTAGAGGCTTACCTGAAAAGTCATCTGGGAATACATCCCTAAAAAGACCCACCACTAGAAGAAATTCCGTATGTGAAGTCATCTAGTCATCCAGATATAGAATAGAAGTATGGGGTTTAACTCCTCCCAACCCATGATGCTCAAGTACCACTCTTCTCTCCTAGAAATTCCATTCACCCTATTGTAGAAACAAATTTTCCTCTACTGATTTGAAACTCACCCTAAAATGATAGAGGTTGAAAAAGGTATATTAGGGATCCAAACTGTCCATTCTAAGAATGATATCATAGACTATCATCTATAATACATAGAGGTACCATAAGATGTGACACCCACCATCCTCAAGAGATAAATCCTTGTACTAACATACACTAGCCAATCTAGTCCACAAAAGAGTGTCTAGTGTCAATAAATCAAGAGAATTAAAGATACAGAGTCCAAGGATCTCCACAATAGTAACATTTATAAAACTATGAGAAGTCCCTATATCAAAATTTAAAAAATCTAATACTAAGGCAACTAGAATCATACCTCTAACTATGGATGGTTCGAGATCCTGCTCTTGCTGGGTCTTCTCCATTGCAACTATTTGAACTGTACTATGACCATGCGGCCTTATTTCACCACCCTGAGCTAATCCAACCGATTTTCTGTGAAAACCTAATGAATATCTAACACGACCATGACATCCACCTTAGATTGATTAGTCGGAAAAACTCCATTTCCCTAACTGATGAGAAATTGGTAGTCCCACTCTTGAAAGAAGAGTCATAAAAGAACCTCTGTCACCCACTTCTTGTGAGATGATCTGACAGAAAAGCTAAAGATGTCCTATATTTATACAAGATCATCACTCCAGCTGGTACCTCTCAAAATGTGGTCATGTATTCCTGATCTTCCCCCACTGGTATCACATCACCATGCCAACATAAGAAGTATTCTGCCTACTTGGATCTACCCATGTAGATTCCCTACTATGCTTCCTACTGTCTGTCAGAGGGGTACCTACTCTAGATTTCAATCCTCCCTAGCTCACAACTACAGAATCCATTAGTATTCACTTCATTATTAGTGCCTAGTTGACTATATAATTTATGAATTTCAACCTGAAGATTTCCACCTACGATTGGATGTCATGCCTAAGACCGTCCTCAAACATCCTCGCCAGTAATAACTCATCACCCGCTGGAATGGGTGTGATGGACTACCTCTCTATGAAGTGAGAAGAATAATCCTTGACTCATAGAGTTCCCTACTCTAAAATCATTAAATCTTGGGCTCGGTCAGCCCTCAAAGACATCGGGTAGAAGTAGATGTAGAAGGTATTCTAGAACTCTTCCCAAGCCATAACCCGTTGGCGCCCCACCTAAGATATCACATCCCACCATCACTTGGAAGAACACCGAATCATATACATTTCCAGCTTCACCCTCCTCTATTGAGGCATCTCCAGATATTGAAAAATCAACAGAATGAATTCCAACCATGGCTCTATAGCCTGAGTTCCTCCATCCCAAGAGAAAGTCGAAGGATGTTGCAGCTAAATGACTCACATCAACTCTTCCATAGATGGGGTAGGATGCGGCGCTCCCCTAAAAATATGCATAAACCTCACGAATCATTGTAAGAACTATGTGTCAGAACCTATTTCCAAAATAATGGATGGTGGAAGGATAATCTCAACAGGAGGATCTGCTTGTAGTCTCTTACTATCCATGTCTGGTGTCTGATCATTGCATTTCATCTAGCAGAAAACCGTAGGACATCTTGGTGGCATGACTCTGCAAGGTCAATTGAACATCTTAGTTCATGAATATAAAGAACAAAAACATAAATGTGAAGGAATTAAACATGAGAATAAAACAATCATGGCTTATGAAACAGGAATACATGATGTTTATGCACCCTATAAGGTGTGTTCTCTTAAGCCTTTACATGGGAATGTACTTCTACAAAAATTGGTCGTGTTACACCCCAACACACATAGTGTTCTTTCGAAAGACAAGGAGTGTACTTGAATTGATTCCTCCATACTGAGTTCCTCTACACGGCTGACCTACACGGTTCTCCTAGAACAAAACTACATGGCGTTTTCATTCAATAAAGTTTGTGTACTAGAAATATTTCAACAACTCGTGTCATTTGTCACACGGAAGAGGACACAGTTGACTCTACATAGGATGTTCGAGCATGAAAAAATGTGTACTACCTTTGTTTCATCCATATGTGTCATTAATCACATAGCTAGATACATGGACTATACAACACAATGTGTACATCTGGTATACGACGTGTGACACTAAATACATCCCAACCCCGTGTCTATGCCCACACATCCAGTCACACGATTTAAGGATTACACAGCGTGTACATATAGTACACTTCATGTACTTCTAAAAAGATATTCCCTCCAAAACAAGAAGGTTAAATGGCATGTATTTTTCACTAAAAACCATGTATTATTGGTTTTTTCAAACAGTAAGCCTCGTATACTACTCTGAAACCCCATAAAAAACACTGACACAAGTATAAAAATTCTAAATTCTGACTCGTGGGGTCCCATACCCCCTGCAAATGAAATATTGACATCTTATTCATGTATGTTACAAGGTATAACAATGCAATCAATCACATGATTTACCAAATTCTGATCCATGACGACCCGTAAAACCTTTGGGACAAAAGTTTTGAATCCATTGAAATAAAACATTAGATATTTGAAATACCATGTCAAACCACAGGTCTTCTATCAAGGCATCTATCAAAACAACATGCATTTCCTGTACAACATCTATCAAATAACATGCAATTGAAAATTCACCCTAAATGTCATGACTAGAATGCATGACAGGTGATCTCTAGAGACTTCTTATATGATGAATGAGATGGAATAACCTAATCTCATCGGGTTGCAACAGAAATATAACCTTAATTATATCATCAATAACATCACAAAACATTTGAATCACCCAACGTTGAAATCAAATCAACTATAATAATTGAAAACCATAAAAATTTCAATAACCAAGGTAAATTAGCTTTTCCCTTTACACGAGTTAGACACTCCCATGAACAACTTATTACTAACTACCAATTCCTTCATATCATTATATATAAGATCTAAATAGAAAGTCAAAAAAGAAAATAATATCTCTGGGACCACTTTGTAACGTCCCGGTTCCTAGTGCCATCTAGAGGTGCCCCATAAATAGTTGGTTACATGGCTGTAAGCCCAATTCCCTGAACTCCAGAGGCTACTGAATAGAATCGATGGCCTTGGGTGTGATAGTGGGGAAAGTATTCCCTCATTGGTAGAGTAACACATCATAAATAATAGATAATAGTAGAAAAAAGAAATAATAATAAAATGAAATAACGAACAGCATAAGACTGCAATTCGATAAATAATTAGAGCACATATATAAATTATGCATGTCACATATGTCTAGTAATGTAGCCAAAATAGTCACAATGCTGGAATATTGTACAAAACCAATGTACAAATGAAAAACAAGTAAATAACTCATGTATCATCGCAATCCTCATCTTGGTCCCATTCTCTCCAGATCTATAGAAATAAATTACCTAATGTAGAAGGGTACATGAACTTATCTATCCCTATGAAACTATAATCAGTTTTGTCCCAGAAGAATGACCTAAATAACGTGTGAGATGAATCCTAGTAGACAACCACCCAAAGATCTATGCCAAACTTTCAGTGAATACATGTAGTATTCTCTTGGTGAGTTCTTCTTCCTCAATTACATATTTCATTCCTCTTTCTCTTATTATTATTCTAATATACTGTAATTATTATCCAATTATTATTGTAAATAACTATTTCAACCATTTCATAGGAATATACAGTTCATTAACCATCTTTATAATTCTTTTTCTCTCATCAAAACATTGTGAGGCTAGAGTCTTAACATCCATGCTTGAAAATCAACACTGTCAAAAATGTCATAATATAAGAAAGAATCCTCCAAATCTTGTTTGGTGGCCTCACTTCTCTTTTCAAGATGTTGTGTTCCATTATAATTTTCAGAAATTCCTTCTATTGCAAGACAATGATGTTTTTCTTCTTCAATAAATGCTGCAATGTACTGGTTCCCCCTTCTCTATAGTAAGTCATTATTCAATGGATTCCTAGCTAGATGGTGGGAGTATAATTCATAAACACCCAAAGAAGTATGATGCTTTTCCGAGAATCACATGAACTATAAAATATAATATAGTGGTCTGCAAACATAACTTAACCCAATAATCCCAGCCCAACCCGGCTGGGTCGGGTCAGGTTACAAATGAGATATGAATGGGTTGGTTTATTTTGTGTTGGGTTTGTCAGGTTATAGGTTGGAGAAAACTGGCCCAACCAACCCAACCAATCCCTGAATTAATGCATCTAGCTTGGGGGCTCAATATAGGGATTTTTGATGTATTTGAATTTTGAATATTTTAAATTTTCAAAAAAAATATTAGATTTTATTTAATCAATAGTTTTTCAGATTTTTATTATTCTTCATTCATATAATTTTGTTAACCAGACCCAATAGATATGGCATATAGCTGCTTAGTGTTTTCCCTGTCATATTTGGAATATTTCTTATGAATAATTTCAATGCTTGGCGCAAAGACGACATGTGATTCCGAGGCCCGATGTGCCCGAAATAAATTTTAAAACAAATATTAAGAATTTATATACTATGAAAATGGAAGAGATGAGTTATCTCACAAATAATAGCTCAGATCCGAAATCTGAGGGCATGATTGCATCCAAATCACGTTATTTACCCCAGGTGGGGTGTATGTTTTGTTGGAGCATGCCTGTTGTGGGAAAGAAATCACCTAGGAATTATCGTAAATAAATAAATTTACTTTTTATGGACGTCGTCACAAATAACTCCAGAACAATGTCTCAAATCAAAATTTTGATACCACTGTTGAGTTCAGAACACCATGCTTACTCTAGGTGAGACATAATTTTATTTGGCATCAGGTGTCAGGTTGTAGGAGAGCTCTGACCGAGAGGAAGGAGGTTTTAATTTAAAAAGAAAACGAAAAACAAAATACATCATCCCCTCCCCATTTGGTGTGTCTACGTAGGAGTCCTTTTCTTTCTTTATTCTTTGATAAACTAAAGGCCATTCCAATGTAACAATGTGTCGTAGGTCTCGGATTTCGACTGGGGAAACTCTCAGATTGTGCAGCAGCAGCAGCGGAGCACATATCTATACACGAAGTGTTAGAGCTTCACCTACAAGGCAGGTGGTTTGAGTTTTAAAATCCCATAATGTATTTATTCATTGATTTTCATCAAATCATCATAAAATTAGTTTAGTTCGGTCCTAAGCCTTCCTAAACATGTTTTGGATCTGAATTTTGAGCACTAGGATATTCTTGGTGGCCCCCATATGTTTTCTGACTGTATGGTTGGATTCCCGCAGTGAAAGATGCTGAATTCGGTGATGGAATGGTAGAGCATAGCTGCATCTATCGGGGAGAAAGGCGGCATGGCAGCTCCAGTAGGGGTGGTGCGGTGGTCTGGTCAGTCGGCATTGGTGGTTTCCGGTGACCCAACGGTGGTCCGGTCAGTTTTTTTCTGGAGTTCTTTAATCCCATGTAATTGTAAATCCAGACGTCCAATCTATGAGCCATTTGTGGAGACACAACCCCCGCACTGATATAGACCCTTTGGGACTTTTTAGTGAATTTTATGAGTTGGGATTGCGGCCCGGGTCCACGAAACATTGAAAAAATTAATAATATTTTATTTTTATTTAACTTCGACCCGCCAAAACATCTGCAAAGAGCATAGGATTGAAGCACCATTAGTGGATTTGTGACCCTAATGGTAAAATGGATGTTTCAATATTGATTATGGGTGTGGGTACCGATATTAGGTTGTGGCCCCCGTGAGGCCTAAATTGGGCGTTTGTAGCGAGATGTGACTATTTCGCCGGGTGTCGATTTTGGACGAATGAGTAGTCATTTCCCGGTGTTTTCCAAGAGGTTTGAATTGGAGTGATCTATTTGATTTGTTTTAGGATTGAGGCATTGTCCCCACATGTGCTTGTTATAGTGAATAGTTCACTTTTTACTAGTTATCCATTTCGGGTGAGTAAATAGTAAATCATGCATGTTTTTCTAAATAGAACGCGATGTTGGTCTCGGTTTGGGCCGAGGAGGTGTGCAGTGTGGCAATGTTTTGGGACAGTTGTGTTGAAAATGTTTGGATCAATAGTAGTTGAGAAAACTCCTTGGTTCGTTACTACAAGGGTTCATGTGGCATTACAACCCCAATACAGTTTTGAGATCTCCTCGATAAGATGAGTTCAAATAGAGTTGTGGAATTATTCCAGTGATGCCATGGTTGGATCAACTAGGTTCGCTTCCCTAGATTGGGTTCTGGGTATCATCGTGACCAATTGTACTTGGGAAACGATCCCCTATCTAATAGGATATCCCAGTAGGGTTTGTAGCATCATAGGGAATATGATCCCATATGCAATGGGAAGTATCAGTAGGGTTGTGGTATTGTTAAGTATGTGATCCCCTACTCAACATGAGATTTTATGTAGGGTTGTGGTATCTTCAGTAATGTAATCCCCAACTCAATGAGTGGTTTCAGTAGGGTTTTTGGTATCATCAGTTTGATCCCTAACATCACATGTTATACCAGATGGGGTTTTCGGCATCGTTGTGACCATCTTTATGAGGGTGACGATCCTCTATTAGAGTGATGTCATCTATGGAATTCTAGATCGTGTTTTGGTGTCCACAATTGGATCCTATTTGTTATCCACTATCTATGAGATCATTGTTTTACCGGGGTTGGTTATGTTATCCCCTAACGAACCATAGAAGTGGTCCTCTATCTGAGAAGCTTGTTGTTCCGCAGTTTCAGTGTGACGTTCTTAGTGATGATATCTGATGAGTGCATTCTCTCGGATGGGCCATCTAGGATGGAAATGTACCCTGATGGAGTGTATCTCTTGGACGAGTGTCATTTTGGATGATGGAGCTCATGGAGTGTGTTCATCAATTTAATGTATGCCTTTAAACCTCAAGTTGAACCTATCGTTGGAGATTACGTCAGACCCTCATGAGGATTGGTGCAAGAAAAAGTATTTATGGATGTACATGGTATATGTATGATCATATACAAGTTTGATCTATCTATTTGAGTTTAGCTGAGGACGGTCTTGAGATGGAGCTTCTTGTTTAGGTTCCCTTTGGATGGGATAAGCAGACTGATGACTTCTAGTTTCCCACTTTTAATATCGGGATTTAGGGTGCCTACTGAGTATCTTTATACTCACCCTTACATAGGCTTTTCCCGCACATGTTTTGTATCTTTTTCAGACCACATGTCTTTCTATGGAGTCCGAGTAGAACATGGAGTAGGTAGAGCTGTGTAAGCCAGACTGACCAGGGTGTTTACCGAAGATGTGTTGAAGATCTTTTTAGCGAGTGATTTTGATAGTGATCCCCCCGTCTGAGCAGTTTGGATGCAATTTCAGTTTACTTTTGGTGGGAAATATATTTGTCCTTTTGTACTTTCTTTGTACTCAGGTTGTGGGTTAGATGTATTCATGCATTTCTTTTCAGTTTTTATATTTATCTATGCACCGTTGAATGTGGGTGAATGTGGGTCCATGTGTACATGTTCCTTTTTCTAATTTCTCCTATGTGTGTGATCTCCTACTCAGCGCTAGTCACTAGCCCCTGACATATTAGTGGCATTCTTGGGGATTCATGGATCGAGCCACGTTGGGTCGTGTGAGGATATAGTGTTATCATAGGTGGTTCCACCTATAGTATCTCAAAGAATAGTTGGTCTAACTGTGAGCTTGGTTTGGGTTGCATAATGATAGTGTTTGGATGTTTCGAGTTCTGATTTCAGGCCACATACTCTAGTGTTGTTGTGTCGGTTGGCATATCCATTCAATGAGGGAATGTATACCAAGATAAATGGTCAGATTGGAATTAATATGAATGATATTTATATATATTCATATAGTGTTGTGCATGTAAAATGATTAATATTATTATTATTATTAATGTTCAACATAGGTATAATTATGAATTATAAAATTGGAAAGGGGTTGTGTGAAATTTTCCAACCCTAAACCCACAATAATCAATATCTAATTATATCACATTCCATAATATGTCATGTTGTGCACAATAGAAAGAGAGATATGGTCTTAGTAACTATTTAGAGATCTAAATTTATATAATGAACTCTCTATTCCTCCTCTCTCAATCCATAATTCTACTGCGATCAACCATGAAAAATTCAAGTGATCAGGATCAGTCATGCTAGAACTTGATGATTCTACAATGACGTTCATAAATTATAGTGTAAATGTGGGTCACTGCTAGAGGGAGTCTACAAATGTATCCTCTATATCAACAACGATACGATGAAATATAGTTAACCAAATAATTAAATAATGAATAATAAAAAGTTAATGTATTTCTATTTGTATTCATAAATTATTTATAAATTACATGAAAATATCATCCTCTTCTGGTTCGAGTGTTTTCTCTAGTAAAATAATATGTGGTTTTCATTAGTCATGGCATTATTTTTCATGTTCAATAATTATTAATCATATATTAATACTAAAAATAGGAGTTTTCCTTGGAATAAATGAAAATTCTATTATGCCCATAACTAACAAGTGGCATCAGAGCGATCACATGATGAAATAATAATTATTTATTATTCATTGATTTTTTGCATGAATTTGTGATTTATTTTACTTCAAACCGATTTACTGTAATATCTAATCATAATATTCTCTTCCTTTCCCCATTCCCTCTAACATAACCAAAAAAAACATTGATTAAAAAAATATTGAAACACATGAAAAACATCATCTAGACATGCCAAAGCTTCTTCCTGGACAATAAAAAACTACCCAATATGTACTTCCAAAATATAAACTATGTATAGTGTCTCTCATTTGTATCTAACCATATCAGGATAGATCTAATATAATCATTTCTAATATATGACAATATTTTATCGATGTGTAGATGTAGACTATTTGGCATATGGTTTGAAGTCTAAAATTTCTGGTAACATCTGTACATAATCAGTTGTCCCCATTTTCTCACAGTTGAGCAAAAAAGGAGTCATAGAAATCCATGTATTAGATGCACGACATGTGAAAATAAGAGCCGTGAAAATCCAATGCCACACACCTTGTAAGATTGATATATATATATGTGAGGTACCTTGAACTCATTTGTGATGAGAAACAATCCTAGTCTTTAGGCACATGCTGCAAACATAGGTAGAAGAGTGTACATGTTTCATAGTCTACTATATGCAATGTACTTAATTTAACATGGGTATAAAAAATAAATATATGATTAAACCTATTAAAATATGTTATTGGTTTTATTAATTTGATAGCACATGCCATGTCATAAGATTAATAATTGGATGTTGGATTAATTTTTTGTGTCAAATTCAAAATCTACATGACCACATAATTTGGAAATGTAAAAATTGTTTCCTCTGTACAGTAGTTTAATTCATTAATTTTATGTAAAATTATTTAAATTTAAAATTATAAATGTTTGTGAGTTAAGGATACTTTAATGTAATTAAGATAAATTTAATTAATTTGATTAATGTGTGGTTCATTTTCTAAATTAATATATGAATCAAAGTAAGTGAAAACTAGATTGAAAATTTATCCTCTTTGCATGTTGTGTGGAGAACCATGATATGATAACATCAATGCCTATGTGATTGGTTTCTTTTAATTTATTACGATTAAATTAATATTGATGGTATGCATGTCATACCCTCTTCTTTATTATGCAAGGGCCTATGCGAACATAATTTAATTTAAGTAAACGCCCTTATCTAATCAATTTGATCTCCTTACTTGCATGTGAGTAAATTTTAATGTAAGGATAGAGCTCCCAGGCGTGAGAAGGTGGTTCAAGTCAAGGAGATGAGGTGAACCCAATTGAAAAATTACTTAGGAACCTAGGTGGAATGTTGCATCACAAACCAAGAAATGATTCAAGGTATTTTAGGATAGGATTGGGGTTAGTTTATGATCATCTAGAAAAAGTATCCGTTATTGAATCTCATGATCAAAAAACTTATATTTTATTTTTTTCAATGAAATGGTTAATTATTGATGATTTATAATGTTTCACGGGCACCTAATAAATGAATTAAAAATTATGAATGATGGAATGAGATATAACCAGACTATCCAGGAATGTTTTATGAGATTGGTTTAATCACATATATAAAATCCTCTTAATATTGGAATGGAATATGATATGATAAAGTGGGATTTACACATAAAGATAAAAATCCCACAACTAATATAATATGTCAGCATATCCTTGAACTACGTAAGTTAGAATAAACCTCACAGTTAAAAGTGTATTTACCAACACAAATTTGGGTGATTTTAATTATCGTAGAAATGTTAGGTTAATATTTTTAATTAACTTAACATAGTTCAAATCCACGGTTTAATTTCAAATAAGGACTTGGTGTAACTATGCATCAAGTGTTTAGGAGATACTTAATTAGAATTATAGGATTTAGTAGTTCAATCAATAAATTATAGAAATGTGAGTTAATGCATTTCGAAATTTACATATACCAAAAACCATTCAAATAGATTTGGAAGACCCATGTCTGGGTTATGAAATTGGTAATATAGATCATTGAAACTAGAAAATCTAGGTGAAATGATATTTAAAAATTGATAGGTAGTGATATTTGGTTAATAAAAAATAGTAAATGATTAATGAAATTTAATTAATATTACATTTATTAATCTATTTTTTAATAAATCAAGTACTAATTATCTTCTCTTAATTTGAAGAATTGAAATATAAAACAACATGAAAAATGTAACATAAATCCATAACAGAGAATGAAATCCTTCTAATCAGTGAAAATTTCCCTGAATGGTATAAGAACATAAGCATTATACTACATCACAAATGGAAATTATACGGAAAACCCCACTTCTGAAGTTTATTTTCAAAGAGGTTGGTGAGGAAGAAGTATCTCTCTATAAAAAACATGTAGACATGTAATGGATGTAAAATATTTCATGTTATTATCCATTTCTAATAATCTTATACAATAATATGAGTATATGGATTCCCATAGAATCATTTATCACCTTCAGAATCTTTATCAGGAGAAGGTGTGATTAGAGTGATATGAGATCTAAAATGCAGTTTTCACATGCAATATTGGAGAATTAGTACCAAATGATCTGAATTTTGTCCTGATTATTGGATACATAGAGTGCATGTACATATTGGGGATTATGATCTTTGATTATCTACACAATGATCTCATTATTTCCTCACTATCTATAAACTTCCCTAGTTTTATTTAGAATTAAAATATAAACAATAAGAAGAAGAAAATTTCAGAACATATTAATCATTTTATCCCTATTAATAAATACATGAGGAATGGAAAACCAATTTAACTTATAGTAAATAAGAAAATTAAGGACTAAGAAAAGGGACAGAAGGATCATTCCAAATTTAAGGTGTTAGAGCTTCGTCTTTCCAAGAATAAGAAGATCTAGAGGAAAGGAAAGGAGAATGATTCAATATGTTATTCATGTAGAAATAAGGTCCATTATAAGAGGAATTTAACCCAACTAAATAAGTTAGGGGAATATTTTGGGAAATTATTTATCAAGTGTAATATTTTCATGTATCTATGTTGGGTATTATATAAATCTTGTGATTCTCACATTTGTATCCAAATATAGGAACTAGGTAGATTGCAGAAGGTTTATAAAGGCAAGGTGGATCTATAGACGTCCAATTGAGTGATGTTGGTTGCTCTTTCGATTGGAGAATACCGTATAATATTTCCAACATGATTGATTTTTTATTCAGAAATTTTTTATTATGTTTCTAGTGTTACCAAGAACATCGTATATGTATCTTGTTTATACATCGATGGATTTATTTTTATTTTTTAAAATATGAGCTGCAAATTTTATAATGATAACATATGTTACGATACAAAAAAGTTTAATAAAAACAATTATGTATTAGATTATGAAAACAAAGTATTGTAAATTTATAATGAAAAAAATAGGCAAGACTCATTTAACACCAAGTTATGATATCACCATAACGACTACGTAAATGAGGAGCGTTTGATAAAGCACTATCAACATGGATACTTAAACTCTTTTGAGCATAAAAAAAATATGTAAATATTGTCTATACAAAAATTGACGAAACCACCATTCAATGGAAAATGTTAATGGTCCATATAGTTTCAATAATTGGCACACACTTATGTATACAATCCTTTTCAATTAGAATCTACACATGGATTACAAAACATTATAAATTTTACTGAAAACTTTAGTAGGTATGGTTATATCTACCTGAGGAGGTATAAGTCTAAATTCTTTGAGAAATTCAAATAGTTCAAGATTGAAGTTGAGAATAATATTGGTATGAAGATAAAGAAACATCAATAATATTGATATGGTGAAATTCATAACCAAGAAATTATCTAATTTTATTAAGATTATGAGATTTTATCTCCACTCACTACCCCTTATACATCATAGTGGAACATTGTTAGTGAAAGGAGGATTCATACACTACTGGACATGTTATGGTCTATGAGGAGTCATGGAAATCTTCAATTATGATTTTATGGTTATATATAAAGTAAAAGAACATACATACTAAACTGAGTACTATCTAATGTGGAAAATAGTATTCCCTTTCACGTTATAGACCATAATGAAACTCATTTCTCCACATGTCCATGTATGGGGTAGAAAGGAATTTGTTTAGGCTATCAAACGAAATAAACTAGAACCCCAAGTTATGATGTGTATATTTATAGAGTATCGTTAGGAAACTAGGTGATTGTATTTATACAACCCTTTAGATAAGAAATTTACTATCACAATACATGGCATATTTCTTGAGTGGGATCGTATCCTCGAGGAGGATAATTGGAGAAATATTGAGTTAAATGATGTTGATGCTCAAGATACATTAGAGTTGGTACAAGAATATATTCCAAAGGTCCCCTTGGAATAATTTTTTTCCTAAAACATAGTTGTTGTGTAGGAGAACTAGATAGGTAAGAGAACAAGATAGATATTGTTCTCTAGTCACCAATAATAGTGACTCATAATTGGATGGTGGTAATTATTATCTCTACTACAAGGGTGGAATAAAGAGCACAGAGGCTATAAGATGAAAACAATAAATGAATTCCCAAATGGATTACCTATATGAAAACCAATTTTGGGTTCATATTGATCTTCCAGTTGATGTAAAACATATTTGGGGTAAATGGGTATTCATGAAAAAAATGGACATGGATAGAAAAGTAAATACATATAAAGCATGAATATTGACCAATGGATTAAGAAAAATATTCAAGGGATTGACTATAATGAATAATTTTCTCAAGTTTCCATGTATAAATATATCATAATGTTTCTTTCCCTAAGAATATTCTGTGGCTATGATATATTGAAAATGGATGTCAAAACATATTTCTTTAATTGGAATCCTCAGGAGGATGTGATTATGACATAACCAGAAGTGTTTGTGACTCTAATAAATTCCAAAAATGGTAGTCATGTTGTATTGATCCATTTATGGATTAAAGAAATCATATAGTTCAGGGATCCTTATGTTTGATGTTTCCATAGAAGAATTTGGTTACATTAAGAACAAATGTGATCCATTTGTTTTCAATCAGTTTAGTGGGAGAATATTTATTTTCATAATAGTATATATTTATGGTATATTACTTATTTTAAATGAGATACCAGCATTAAAGAATGATATGGAATTGTTGGGAAAGTGCTTATCCATGAAGGACTTAGGTGAAATATCCTACATTATATGTATCATGATCACATATGTTAGATCCAAGTGGTTTTTTTGGACCAATTCGAAGTAAATACATTAACCAGATAATAATGTGGTACAATATAACACAATGTAAGAGATGATTGGTTATAGTTTCAAATGGAATGTATCTTTCCCAGAAAATGTGCCATAAAAAAAGATGAAAGAGGGAGATGATGAGTAAGATCTCATATTATTCTATTATATGATACATCATTTATGTCATATTAAGTATGGGGCATGATGTTGGATATGCTTCAAGCATGGTAAGAAGATATCAAGCAGATCATGGTGAACAACATCAAACTACACTTAAGGTTATCCTTAAGTTTATAGGGTTTAGTAAGGATATGTTCATAGTGTATGGGGGAGATGAAGATATATTTCTTTGAATTACAAATTATATTTTTTTAGATAGATTACAATGAGTTGAAATTATAATATGGATATGTCTTTGGTATCAATGGAGGAGATGTAAAATAAATGTTTTTAAGAAGCTGGTTGTTATTGATTCTACTACATATTTTGGGTAGTTTATGGCGTCAAATGAGTTCATGGAAGATGTTTATATGTGTATCATATTCCAAGAACATAATGTAGTTCATAACAGTTAAGTCTCGTCACTATTTACTATGATAACTCTATAGTGGTGACCCTTTCCAAAGATCTAAGGTCACATGAAATGAAAAAAACATATACTTCAGATGTCTCGTCTCTTGAGGGACTTTTCTCAATAAGCTAAAGTTACACTAAATAGAGTGTCCATGGAGGATAATGCGGCGCACCCCTAAGATGAGGTATGAGTATCATGCCAGAGCTAGAGGATTGAGAGTTGTTGTATGCTAGATCTAGTATAAGTGAGGGTCTATTAGAGTTTGTGCCCTAAAACCAAAATGTTCAGTACATAATTAAATGATATATATTATTAATTATGTTTCTTATCACATCATTATTGTTCTTATTTAGGAAATTTGTATGTGATAATATCCTAAGAATGCATGTCGCACTGAATGGAAATGGGAGTTCACCGCTATAATGGGAAACTGGAGGATGCAAAAAAGGAATTATTGAATATAGTTCTATGTTTAGATGGAATTGTCTAAAGGGACACATACAATATAATCTATCAGGGGTAAGAGGATAATAAGTCATTTAGAAACATTTTCATGGGGGATTATCGTGGTAATCTTCAAGAGAGAAGGTTATGTGAATGGATCTTCCAATATGAAATCCATATTTCAATGTGTTATTGGATGTTACTATCTGTAGAAGTATGTATTGATCCTTATACTGTAATATTATCATTAGTGGATATCATGACTCATGTAATTTGAAGTGTTGATTAATACTGTGATGACATATGCTCGCAGTGAAGTAGGATTTATTGGGTACGACATGAGTGACATTACATTAATGGATTATATGAGAAAGCATTTATTTGTTTTATCTGTTAAAAGTAGTTTATATCCCAATACCTTTGATAAGAGTGGAGCTGCCTATATAAATCCATGGACATGGTGTTTTATGGGCATGTTCATTTCGCGAGAAAGTCAATGAAAGATTCATTGAGTGTATAGGTTGATGACACCAACATGGATCCTTCTTGATTCGATATATAATGATAAAGGTATTACATTACATTGTAACCATTCTTAAGTGGCTGGATATTGTTTTGAGATTAAATTATTTCTCCATGGGTGACTAACTATGTTGCTAGATGCAAACCATGTACATTGTGTTACAGCCCAAAAAAATTATCAATGTAAATTTCATTCTTATAAATATTTCAAAAAACAAATTTATCATATATTAACCCCAATAAAAACTTTATTCTCATACTTGATTAAAAAAGTTTGTGATTTTTATAGAATTTAAGGAACCTATACTGATGTAATAGTATCCCGACCATTGGAATAGTAATATAAACATTAGTAATAGTAATCTAGTAATTAGAATAGTAACCTCACCTATGGAAGTATAAATAAAAATTATGTATCCTATAAATGAAGATATGATTTATTAATATCATGGTATAAATAAATACATGTTTTAAAAATGATAAATTACGTGTTGGTATTTTTCTAAAAGAGAAATGTTTCTTTAAAATTTTATAATTAATATAATTATTTCAAAGAAAATTAATTTTCATAAAATATATTCTCATATTAATATTACGTTGTATTTTAATTATAGGATAATTTTATGGGAGCTTAATTAATTTTTCAAAGGGTCAAAAAATCTATTTTCATATTAAAATCAGTATTTTTAAAATGAATTATGATTTTATATATAAATTGAATTTATAATATTTATAAAATAATTTTCAAATAATGGATTCCATTTTTGAAATCTATAGGTCAAAAAATGGTTTGGGTGAATTTTTTGGTTTTTTTTAAAATAGATGAACTATTTGTGAATAGTGAAATATGAAAATTTACAAAATAAGCTAATTAAATGAATTTATGAGTCATTAATGATGTATTTATAATGTAAACACCATTATCTAAAACTATTCTTTCATATTTACTTTATTTAGTAATGGTAATCTACACTATTGACAGGCTTGACCCAAAATAATAAACAAATGAATAAAATAATAAAAAAACACCCCTCTCCTCCCCTTTAAATACCACCTCTCACCGCCACTTCTCCAAAAACCTTATAATACATTACTATTATCTAAATTGTACTGAATTACATCTACAAGAATATTTCCCACATCCTTGATCTTTTGGTCTCAACAGAATACCAAATCCACGTTCCATAAGGTTGTTCTCAAGGAGGCAACATTCTAGAAGTAAAATCCTCAATCCTTCTCTTTTAATTTCATTCCTTTTCTTATCCAATCCTCACATACCCCTATACAAATAGTAATGATAAATCAAGTATCATATATATATATATACTGTATTTTTTTTATTAATGGAATATCCATCATCAAATCTCTTCTCTACATCTTTTATTCATAAAAATTAAAATATCATTCGTGATGTGTCGATTCCCTAACTTCGTGAATGATGAGTTCCCATTTTCCATTACCACCTTCAAGGCAGGTCATAGAAACATTATTATTGTTAAAAAATATTTTAGTATTCATATTATAACTTTTTTAATGTTATTTAACTAATTTATAGTTGTAATTATTAATAAAATGGAATTATTTATTAAGGGATGAAAAAATGCCAAAATAAATTAAACATTTGTCACTAATATTTTATCAAATGATTAATCCTCATAAAAATAAAGAAAAATGATATATGAGACCATTTAATCATTAAAAATTTGATTAATTTCACTTCTGGATAATTGATCTTATTTTTGAAGATCGTCCATGACTATGTACAAGTAAACTGACCATGAACCCATGAAAGCGAACGCTACCAAAACAATGGAATTAAACACTATAACTCATCAAAATGACCACAAATAAACATAATAAGATTATAACAAATCAAATACATAGAGGTGAGGTTCTTAATTATGTAATTAATTAATATAATTTGATTATCCTATATAATATGTGCATGTGAAGAATTCTTTTATATAAAAGCTATTGGGATTCTCAGACCCAATTTCCTTTCATTGGGTTATTAATCTATCATGAAAAATATTAATGTAGATATCATTTTAATATTACAAAAACATAATTTCATTTTTCATCCCTTTTTATTTTTGGAGATATACATGTTTCCAATATAAATTTAAGACAACTAAAATGATTTTTTAGAAGAAATGTTCTTTCCAAAACACATCTTGACTCCTCTTGTGTTATTTTTACTTTGCTAAAAAATGAGGACTCATATAAAAAATCCGTTCTTTCCTTTTTACATTTGGAAACACCATATTTATTAATTAAATGTTTTATTGATGAAAATCTTATGAAACACATTCATTTTCATGGGTTACATAATAACTTTGATTTATTTACATTCTATGTGTAATGCTTGATCATATAAATCTTATGATGGGACTTGTGAGCCTAGAATTATATAACACTACAATGCATTGGGTAATGTGATGTATTATAGGATATAATGTGTATTATTATTGAACATGATTCTATCTTCATTCATAATGATGATGTTATAATTATGCACATATGTTATGTGTTAACATAGTGCTAGATTTTTTCACTACTATGTGTTGTATTTGTCTCCTAAGACATGATGTTTTATTTATATGTATTTCCACATTCTATGTCTTTAACCAATGTTTCCCTCATGACATTGATAATGATCCAATTCTTATTTTATGATGATGATTATTATGTTCACTCCTGTTATATTGTTTCATGTCCCTTATTCATCCTCTTATTTGGAATTTAGATCACATCATTCATTTATGTATATCCTCAGGTTATTACTTATATTATGGATAATATAAGGGCTAAAAAGATGATATATACAATGGAATTAGATAATATTTATGTTTTATTATATAAAAGTTAATTATGAGCCTAAATCTACCAATACACTAAACATTTTGATCCTGGAATTCTAATCAAAATTATGTATTTTATCTAAAAATGATGTAATTGTATGAAAAAAACAAGGTCACTATACATTAGTCCGTTTGAACTAATATCACTGAGAAAGAGGCCTAAAGGGGCACACAGCATGTGTATCCACAATCTTAGTTAAATTCAAGTATTAAATTTAACATGTACGAATAAAAAATATTTAGTCAGGTTTGGTTTATTACTACGATTTAATCACAAGTTATTCAAAAGAAATGTTTGTTAAATAAGAATAATAAATATTTAATTTCAAGGATTGAAATATATTATATTTTTTATGTTTATCAATGAATAATGAAATGATATTTATTTATTAAATTAACAATGATTATTTGAGGATCAAAAAATGACGATAAGGAAATGTGTACTGAGCTAAATGATCTGATTACAAATGATATTAATTACATTTATTTATATTCATTAATTGTTTTTCATGTAAGATGACTAGTGTAATAATTATTATTATTAATATTTGACACATTTTAATATAATAATTATAATTTATGAAAGGGGTTGTGTGCAATTTTTCTAATTCGAGACCCTCCAAAATAAATATAATATTATATCACCTTCCATAACCACTCATGTTTTTCTCTATAGATAGCGAGTCACACTCTTAAGTCCTAGAGAGCGATCTAGAGATTTAGAAAGTGCTCTCTCTTCCTCCTCTCTCATAACATAAAGAGAACATGAAGAGTTATTTTTCATTCAAGTATAATTCTGTTATGATCAACCACGAACAACACAAGTGATCAGGATTGGTCATACTAGCACTCGAGGATTCTACGATGATGATAAATAATTTTGGTGCATGTGTGGATCACTACTAGAGTGGTTATGCCCTTATGGTGGATCCTAAAACACAATGATGTTATAATGAGATATATTCAACTAAATCTTCAATGAAAGATTAATTTCATGTTGAGGTAATTCTATATATTTTCATAAATAAATTCTAATTTTCATGAAAACATCATGGTATTTTAATTATGACATTTTTTGTAGTCAATTAATTTACTAGTTTTCATGGAAATGGAATTAATTTTCACATGTAGCAATGATTATTCACATATTAAGACTAAAAAGGTTAGTTGGTCAGGCTATAATGCACTTCTGTTGGGCCCATAACCTATAATAACAACCCCAACTAATTATTAAATGAATAAATTAAATACAACCACTAGAATAAACTACCCGTATATAATAGTAGTATCCAGCCTTCCTATCACTTCGATGTCGTTAGAAATGAGTTGGAAGAGTGGGTTGTCTATGAGGATAGTGTTGTATTGAATTTTTTACCTGAGGGAGTTGGTAACTACTAATGGTAGTTTTTTATTTTATTATATACTATTTAATAGGGGTGATAAAAGTTGGTTAAGGTTGACAGTTTGGTTGGGGTATTAAATAAGGGATATGATATCTAGGAATGGATAAAAATTCATTTGGTTTGGTTACATATAGATTCTTCTGGGAAGATTGAACCTTAGGAGGATCTGACCTTTAGGTTCTAGAGAGTGGTATTTTATAAGGGATTTCTTAATGCACATCTACTTATTTCTTCCTATTACTCTTATTCTTCATATACTCTACTGTAATTCTACAATGTCTAGTATTATAAATGGCTATCACGATTGTGTCATAGGAATATATAATTCATTATTTCTCTTAACATACTTATTTTATAACATGCCAAAAATGATAATATAAAGTCATAACAATTAGTGTTTTCATTGAGAGATGATTTAGTCCCATAGAGGATGATCATAGAGCTAAAGTCAGGGGGTAGAAAGATGATTGAGTGGAGCAGCATTAACTATTGGAAAGCACAAATGTAGTAATGATTTTCGATCATTGGAAAAACACATGTAATGAAAAATGATCCAATCTGGATGAATATTTTATGTAAGATCTTAGTCATCCCTATTATAGAATTGAAGTATGAGGTTAGGCAATCATTGTGTGTTTTTTCTTACTAAATGGATGTGGAGTTGAGTTAATTTTGTTTTTTGCCGTCATTAACCATTAGAAGAGGGATTAATGATGAGTTTTGATAGAGTTAGGTGATAATCATTTGTAAATATCTATAAAATTCCAATGAGAGTGGAGAAATGACTCTCTCATGTTTGAGTAACACTGGATTGTTTAATAAAGTGTTTCGAGGAGTATGTGTGTAATAAGATAATGACAATAGTGTAGGATGAATTCATATGTTTGATAAAGAAATAACTGAGACCCAAAATTCCTTTCATGTATATGTGAAATCTGATATGTTTCCAGAGAATAGAGTGATTTCTCTATTATGTTTCAACGTGGCAGTGGGAACCAGACAACTGATTTTGGCTATAAAAAATAGAACATTTGGGCATCAAGTGGAGAAAACTTCTTTCTCCATGGTAGACCATAATTATTGGATCACTTAAATGGAAAATTAATTCAAGTGTAGATAGATGCAAGAATAAATGAAACTTCCTAGGGGATAGTTGTGTATGGAGAACATTACTTTGTTTTGTTTTCCCAAATTGAAGTTGAATAATCATGGTTTGATGTGAAAGTTGATTAATTCAATTCATAAAAAGGTGTATGGGAGTGGTAGGGAGCATCTTGTACTAGATAAACTAGATCTATGAGGGTGGCGGTTTATCCATATCTTACTCAAGCATTTCAAGTGTTTCTATCACAGGTCATAAGTACACAACTTTTGGTGACAGTACACCCTATGCTAAAAGAGACCTATCTGATTGTTCAAAGAAATGATGATAGAATTGAGTCTCCTTCAGAATATGGTGTACGAAATGATGAGGTAGGGTTTCACATTATGATTGAAGTGAATGGATGTAGTGATCCAGTGAAATTGATTGAATCCAATCTAGAACTATTCATATGATTGTGGAGATTTCTGACCAATTATTAAAGGGTCAATTATAGTATGTTTGAGGAGAAAACTAAATCTAGGTGTGTTCGGCTGTAATGTGGAAAATTAAAAGAGATTAATATTGAATGTATATTTTTTGGTGTCAGTGGAATTGTGGTCCAAGAACCATTATACCAAGTAGATCTATTTTTGGTATCCTATTTGTGGATGGCCAAAGTTTTTTGTGGGGACGGTCGATTAGTTGGTTCTCTTGATGTATTCATTAATTTAGACCATGAATCTGATGAAACCTAGGTATTTCAACATAACCATTAACATATTTAATCTACCTAGTTTGGTCAAAATACAATATAGGAAATAAGGATATGAAAGCTGTAGATAATGGTGGGTTTTCTCCTTTTTTCCTTTGGGAAGTGCTGGATTAAAATTATTCAGTTCACATTTTTTTAGACCTAGTGGAGCGGGTTACATCTTCGAAGGTTAAATGAGTGACTCTAAGTTTTTATAAGTTATTCACTGTTCTTCCAGTAATTAGTGCTCATATCGTATAGTAGTTTCTAAATGGGGAGGGACTATGTTTGTTTTTATATATGTTTCAATCTTTAGACTTATGAATTCCACAAGTTACATTCCTCAGAGATAAGTTAAAATTGTTGTACATATGATCATAAGATCTGTGATTTGAAGAATTCTTTAAAGGATTGTGTTGTAGCCTTGGAAGCCGGAACTTAACGTTATCCCTAACATCTTGTATTCTTTGAAAAATCCATTTTAAAACTCCAAAAGGATGAACATATAGATTATATATTGTCTAAAATTACCATGTTGGAGTTTCATCTACATCCATTCTCACATGTAAATATGTTTAGGTTGAATTCGGGGGCCTGTGTGTTATATGTCAAATATTGTGTTCCAAGCAAAAATATGATTGGATATGCATTTAAAATATGGATGGAATAAACGAATATTGGATAAACGAAAATTTGAAGTGCAAAATGTTTTTATGATTCCTAGATATTAGGAAGTGGAATGTGCTCTGGCTATGATGGGACTAGTTAGTCTTGTTGGATGATTTCCCATTCAATTCATTGAAGGACCCAATTGAATAAACTCATGAGTGTTGTTCAAAACTTTTGTTCTAGTGTCAGGTCTGAAATTCTCTCTAAAGATTGATGTTTTGATGTTCACGGAAGATTTTGACAATGAATACGATAAATATGGGGAGTGGAATATAGATGTTCAGGTTACTCAGTAGTTGAACATGGATAAAAGTGATGCTGGAGCGGGAACAAGCTAGAATTTCAAGGTCGTGGTAATATTAGGATTAACCAGAATGAGTGATATGTCAATGAGGTTGGGGTAGGACAGGGCTGGCAGGGGCTATCTGTATGAGGCAGTGGGTAACTACCAGGGAAGTTTTTTATTTTGTTCTATATTTTTTATTGGGGAAGTTAGAATTAGGTAGTGGGTGGTTAATTTGATTAGGGTATTAAAAAGGGTGGTGATTTCTAGAAATGGATATAAATTAATTTGAATTAATTTCAGCTCGAAACTGTAAGGAGGATGGAACCTTGGGAGGCTCCAACCATTGGCCTCGAGAGAGTAGTATTCTCCAGCTGAGTTCTTCTTCCACAATTACTTCTTTCTTTCATCTTACTCTTATTCTTCTTCTACTACACTATAATTCTTCTTCATTTCATATTGTAAATACCTATTTTTGTTGTGTCATTGGAATAAACAATTCATTAACCAACTTTCTACTTATTTTTCAACCATAAAAACATTGTTAGGCTATAGTCCTTACACCCATGCCTGAAAATACTCCATGTACTCTATGTAAAAATATAGGAAGGCATACTCAAAACCGTGCTTGAGTACATAGCATACCCTTTAACCTAGGCAGAGTGTATGTTTTGTGGGAATGGGCCAGGTGTGAAAAAAGATTCAGATGAATTTTTGTAAATAAATAAATTTATTTACTTATAGACGTCATCTTTAATAACTCTTGAACAACGTCTCGTAATGAAATTCTGAGACCGATGTTGTGTTTAGAACACTATTCTTACCCTATGTGTGAAATAATTTTAGTCGGTATCAGGTGTCAGGATGGAGTCGTGTTGGGGCCAGGAGGATGCAGGGTTTAATTTAAAAAGAAAAAGAAAAAGAAAATACTTCATCCTCTCCCCATTTGGTGTGTCCACATAGGAGACCTCCACTATCCTTTTATTCAAAGAACCAAAGGCCAAATCTATGAAACAAACTGTCGTCAAACTCAGATTTTGACGGTGGACGCTCTCGGATCCTGCAATGGCAGCAGCGAAGCACATATCAAAGCTCGAAGCGTTTCCATTTTTCCCATCATGTTGGTGATTAGCATTTTAAAATACTAGATCTAATTTAGGAATTATTTTTCTTCAAATCATCATAAAAGTTGTGTAGTTCAGGGCCCGAGTTTTGCAAAACATGTTTCAGATTTGAATTCGGAGCACCGAGATGTTCTCGGTGGTCCGTGTTAGTTTTTCGGCAGCGTGGCCGGATTCTAATAGTGGCAAAGGTAGAATCGAATGACGGCATGGTGGAGCATGGTGGAGTCTGGTGGGGAGTGAGGGTACACAATGGCTCCTTAAGGGGTGGCATGGCGGTCTATTCAATCGACGACGGTGGTTTACGGCGACCCAGTGGTTGTCTGATCATATTTTTCCAAGAGTTCTTTAAACCACAGTTACACGCAAACCGGTAGGCCAATCTGCAAGACGTTTTTGGAGACATGATACTTGTGCCAAGAAGTTCCCTTTGAGCCTGATTATGAAATTTTATGAGTTGTTCTTGTGTCATGGGGCTACGAAACGTTAAAAATAATAATAATATTTTAATATTATTTTTCTTTGACTGAACATAGGTTCTGCCCGGAGGATCTAATTTATGCGATTTCAGTGGAATTGTGACCCTGATGGTAAATATGATTTTTCAAGATAGATTTTTGGTGCTGGGTCCGAGATCAAGGTGTGGGCCCCATGAGGCACAAATTGGGTGTTTGTGGCGAGATGTGACTTTTTCGTCAGGTGTCTGTTTTGGGAAAATGAGTACTCATTTATGTGTGTTTTTCTGAGAGGATCGCATTGGCGTGGATTGTTTGATGTGTTCTTGGACTGAACCATGGGCCCCAATCGGGCTTTTTATGGTGAATACTACCATTTTCACTAGTTATCCCTTTCAGGTGAGTAAATAGCATATATTTCTTGTTTTCTCACATAGAATGTGATGGTGGTCCTGGTTTGGGCCTAAGAGGTGTGAAGTGTGGTGATGTTGCATATCAGATAGGTTGAAAATTTTTGGATCAGAAGCGGTTGAGTGAAACCCTTTGTTCATTCTTTTGTGGGTTTGTGTGGCAATACAACCCAAGTATAGGTTTGGGATCCCCTCGATAGGATGTGTTCATATAGAGTTGTGGTATCCCTTCGACGAGGCAGTGACATGATCCTCTAAATTCACTTCCCTAGATCAGGTTCTTGGCATCATCATGGCCAACACTACATGGGTGATGATGCCCTATCTAATAGGAGAAACTTGAAGGGTTTGTGGAATCATCAGGAATATGATCCCCTGAACAGTTTTCCGTATTAGTAGGATTGTGGTATCGTCAGGTATACGATCCCTTACTCAGCTTGATGTTTTCCGTAGGGTTTCAGTATCATCGGTAATGTGATCCCCTACTCAATGTGTAGTTTTAGTAGTGTTTGTGGTATCATCAATTAGATCCCCTACTTCTCAAGTTATACCATATAGGGTTTTCGACATCGTTGTGACCACCTTTATGCAGGTGACGATCCGCTTTCTTAGTGATGTGATCTATGGAATGTCAGGTCAGGTTGTGGTATCCTCCAATGGATCTTGGAAGTGATCTCTATCTGTGAGATAATTGTTTTATCGGGGTGGGTTTTGGTATCCCCTAGTGAACCCTAGGAGTGATCACCTTTGTGAGGAGTTTGGTGTTCCACAATTTCAGCGTGACGTTCTTATTGACGATATCCAACGAGCGTGTTCTCTCGAATGGGCCATCTAGGATGGTGATGTGACCCGATCGAGTGTATCTCTCTAGTGAGGGTCATTTAGGTTGATGAAAATCATGGAGTGTGTTCTTTGATTTTGTGTATTCCTTAAAACCTCACGTCAAACCTTTCAGTGGTGATGAGGTTGGACCCTCATGAGGATTAGGTCTTGAGATGATTATATCTAGATGTTCATGGTATATATATGGGAATATACCTATTAGAGATGTCTAGTTGAGTTTAGTCGATGACGGTCTATAGATAGAGGTTCACTATTATTTAGGATCCCACTAGCTTGGATGAGCATACTGATGTCTTTTAGTTGATCACTTTTCTTTTGGGGTTTTTGGGTTTCCTACTGAGTATCTTTAAACTCACCCCTACATGGGCTTGGCGCACTCATGTTTTGTGTCTTGTACATACCAAATGCCTTTCGACGGTGTCCCTGGAGGACTTAGAGTGGGCAGAGAATATTGAGCTAGACCGACCGGGGAGTTTATCTGAGCTGTGCTGAGGAGCTTTTCGGATGGTTCTTTTGACACTAATCCCCTACTTTTGAGGATGTTGGATGATTTTGTAGTTTTCTTTTGGTTGGCCATATATCTGTCCTTTTGTACTTTTTTTGTTCTATGGTTGTGGGTTAGATGTGTGTATGTATTTCTTTTCATTTATTATATATATCTTTACAGATATTAATTCTAATATTATGTTTTTCTATAGGACCAAAATTACCCATCAGTTTAAAGGTATCAAATAGAGTGTAGTGTAATGGTATACAACCATGGTATTTTAGTTAGAGAAGTTATTTTCCCAAGTTATTTTTCTAAATAATGTACTTTGATGTTACACCATAGATTAAAACCTTTTATATTTAAAACATTTTTAGTTTTTAATTGATGATAAGAATTTTTATTTTTCATCAATTAATTAATCATACACCACATTGCGAAAAAAACATGTGGCGTAATGTTACTTAATAAACATAATTTATCATTGGAATTTTTAGATACATAATGTAATTATATCCTAAAATCAAATTTATAGAACCCAATTTTCAAATAAATTTTCAAAAACCATTTCAACAAATTTAATTATTGAAAAGGATAAAAATTCACATAAAATAAATATTGGTTTAAACATTTAGGATTTAAATAATTTTCTAGGGATTTAACATTGAAAGAATATATTAGTAATGATTTATTTTTTGGGATTAAATTCAATTAATTTAGAAAAAATGAATTATAATCAGGGGAGAATCTACACATTGGTTAGAAGAATGTTTCAACTATATTTATAGACATATTTTATATTGAAATAATATCCAAGAGAGAAGAAGAATAGATATTATGAATTAATACGATTGAGTAATAGGAATGAATTATATTAATCAATATGATTTGAGTAGGTGGAAAATTTTTCATTGTGTTTATTGACCTACTTAGTAAAAAAATATTCATAGATAAAGAAGAATGGATTTGGTGAGGAGTGAGGTTTGTGGGGGGAATATTATTTTACATATTTAGTTGGAGAGTGGAATTTACAAATTGTAAATAATGTAAATTTTATTCATTCACATATATATTAAATTATGTGAAATACATAACATCCCATGGATTTTTTTGACAACTACCAAGGGTGACACTACGGTGTTGGGGATACATTATACATGAATTTTTAGGACATCGAATACATGATTTTGAGGATACTGAAGTCGAGGGGGTGAGCCAGGAGGAAATGAAGCAAATGATTCATGAAGGTGGAGTCATAATGAGAAATAATTATTCTTATTTATGTTCATTTTAGATAACTATGGTATCATAAAGTAGACACCAGTTTATATTATGTGATCATGATCAAATAAATTTGTACAAAATTCTTTATAGATTTGGAATAATTCTGATCTTCATTAATGGTCATGAACATTTATATCATTTTAATCATCAAATTCATAAATCTTTTTTTGAAATGAATAATTAAATATACGTATAAGAAATATTATCTTAGGATATTTGAAATGTTTGACATTGTTCGACTTTATCTACTAACTTTTGGTTTTAAGAATGATTATATTTATTGGTATCAACATGGTGAATTTATTTTAGAAATTTTTTTTTCATGGTTCCAGTTCCATCATTTTAGAATTTATTACATGAGGATTCTAGCACATCCATTAAAAAAACAACAACACTTAATGATATTCCAAATACTATATGAGAACCTTCTCAATTTTACAAATTATTGAAATATGTTGAGGAGGCCATATACCTAGGATGCGAGATTAGAAAACATGAACATATTACAAAAGTTATGGAAAATAAATCAAATTTTTTAATTTCCAATAGTTGTTTTGATCAAATATTTTCTTCGGTTAAACATTCGTTGTCTTGTGGAAATACATTATATATAAGTTTCAATGAATGTAAGAGGGTAATACATAATATTAATCCTATTTATCAGAATAATCATGAATGTTAAAATGACTTAATATTATACTATGTTGATTATCAATCATTAATTAATTTTATAACTTGTTTATAATAGTAATAAAAAAAGACAAAATAAGGAAATTCAAGATTTTATTTATAAAATTGTTGTGGTCTTTTACAAATACACACTGTTTATAGAATCTATTTATATCATGAAACATAGTTGTATTTATGACCTTATGTATATCAAATATTTACATTAGAAAAATAAAAAACATTCATGTTACAATGATTCAAAGAAATTATATTATTAGATGAAAAATTATTTAGTTTCAGAACCCCATAACAGATATTTGGATCTTTCTACCAATGTTTTACAAGAAAACTCGGGTCAACCATGAACCGGTCACCCGGCCCAACCTGTGTCAAGGCTTATAGGGAGTTCATGATCCCCACGAGCTAGAAACCATTGCTATGCATTGAAATAAAATAGTTGGGAAATTTTTTGTACAATAAAGAAAAGACAAATAATTAAAAATAACTAAAAAAAATAAAAAATCTAGAATTTGAAATATGAAAAAGAACTAGGTGGCTAAACATACCTCCATGTGACCTCATAGGTCACCACAAAACATATAATCCCACTAACTGTATGTGCGATCAAAAAATAAAACCCAAAACTGAAAAATAAACAAATCACGAGCACTGAGATGCTAAGTAGGAATGAAGAAGAACGACAACGCCCTATACACTTTCCCATAAAAAGAAATCCAATCATGATAGTTTGGAAATAATACATATAAAAAAATGTTTTTCATTCTTTTCAAATTCTCATCAGTAATTTAAATTTTTAATGAAATAATTTCTATTCCACTATATTTTCAAAAAAGAAGTTTCAACCATTCTTTAACATTCCAAAATGAATAAAAAACAATTTAAATTAAAAAACATATTTTACAAAGAAGGAAACAAGCCTGAAGTAACTAAAATGGAAATCATTTCACAAACATCATCTCATACGAAAGTACCATGGTAAATTCCTATAAGTAACTTGCGCAAATTATCTCCTAGGAACCACATTCCCCAAAAAAAATTGGTATAAAAACTATTAATAAAAATGTTCTCATGAACGATGCACTAGTGGAGTAATCCCCCATAACTGAGTGGTTTCCCATCATCATAATCATTTATTTAGTGTTTTAATCATCAATACTTCTAGATGATACTAGGATTAACCACTTTTGTATCATATAGTGTACTAGTCCTAGTCTTCCCAAATAGGAACCCTGGGCATCCCATGTTCTCTATTTTAGGTGGTGGTGAGTTTTTATAAAAATAACCTACATAAACATATCAATTTCTTTATTCAAAAATCACACCCACCCTCTCACAGAAGATCTCCCTCCTTGAGCACAAACCCTGCTTCCATCACACTAAAATGTAGTAACCTATTTACTGGGCACATTTCCCAATCCACATATTCAACACAAACATCATTTTCTAAAACATGGGGGAATTTCTAAAGAGGGGTTTTCCTTTCTTCACACACCATTCATAATTTGAAAAAAACGATTTATTATTTACAAGAAATACTTTTATTTTTAGGAAACATAATCATCGAACACTTTTTGGTTTCCAAAATCATTTAAAAGATCAATTAAACAACCAATGTACTACCCATTTAAAATCATTATTGAACCCATGCTTACAACTATTCAATTTATTCAAGAAAGTAAACCCACCATTTTACAACGAGTTCACACCAAAACCCATATTTGGGAATCACATTAGAAATTTTTAGAAACCAAAAAATGTAATTACCCTTTTATAAATGAACCTAATGAAAGTAAAACACATGTGGATATACTCAATAGAAATTAAAAACTAGTTTGGAAATCAATTTTAATGAAAATTCACTTAAGACCTAACGAGCGTTAGAAATACATTTCATTTTCAAAAACAAGGGAGTAACCATTTATAGCAACAGAAACTAGATTTTATAGAATCTTTATATTGAATGAATATAAAAATTTGTTTTAAAACAATAATGAAATCAAGGGATTCAAATTAAAGGCATTGGAATAGGGGACCTACATCAAACTTGCTGCTATTTTCTGACAACCACTCGAACTGACCCTTGGTGCATACACACACATGCATATATATATATATATATAAAACTAGATGAATTTAAAATATTCATCACACTATGAGGAAATATCTAAAAAGAGAGAATATATATATGCCTTACCCTATGCATATATATATAAGTGTTCTTGACACCTGCTACCCAAAACAACTGTAGAGAGGTCCATTGCACACCCGAAAAAAATTACTAACTACTCAAAACACCATGATAATGTCCTACACACCCAAAATAAATTACCAACAACTAAAATATAACAAAAACCCTAATTAAAATTAACACAAAATGATAAAATCAAAGATCTCTTACATGAAAACCACGGGGAAACCCGCTTCCTTCATTAATGATTAGTTGAACCAACCTTGATGAGACTCTTCGAGCCATAAATTACAAGAATAGATTAAAAGAAGAACCCCAAACACATTAGGGTTCATCCAATGCACAAAAACCAATTGAAAAAGAAGAAAATCATCAAATAGATGGAGAATCATTGAGAGGGGACTCACCAGAGAGATCCAAAAACACAATCTAGAAGAAAAGTGGGGGATAGAAGGAGGGAGGAGCGCACTGGAGCTCTCACATCTAGCTAGATTGCACGACTAATGGAGGGGGAGTTCGGGTTTTGTGAGTAGGGGTTGGGGAAGGCCACCAGCCTGAGGAGGAGATGCCGCTAGAGGGGGGAGGGAGGCACATTAGAATGCCTCAGCCGTTGGGGGTCTCCCGCATAGGGAGGAGAGGAAGGGGTGTCTGTCCGCGTTAGGCATAAGGGGGGAGAAGAAGGAGACACTATGAGGTCTATAAAAACTATAACTAACCATAAATATTAATAATAATAATAATAATCGTAATAATAATAATCTTAATAATATACCTAAAAATAATAATATCAATAATAATAACAATATTATGACTATTACTATTATTAAGATATATACTTATAATTTTGATTTATTATAATTTTATTTTGGAATTCATATTATTTTTCAAAAGCATGGAAACCCTTGATAATTTGTCCGTATGGTTTGAAAAACCATGTGCTGGCCATGTGCATATAATAGAGACCCCGAAAATATAAAATTTAAAACCACTTAGACCCCAAAATCAAAAAAAAGTCGGATATAAATAAATAATTAATAAGTAACAGTCAGGGAGCGACAGTTTTCCCCAGCGAAAACACTTTATTCCCCTATAAATTCACTCATCCAAATGGGGAATCAAACTAAACTTTTAAACTGAATGATGCCCAAAAAATAAAAAACTCGGTGTGACTTTTCGCTCCACCAATCACACCCAAACAACTCTAAGGGAAACTACAATGAGTTGATCCATGGGGAAAATAGTTTGGTCCGCCACACTACATGAAACCAACTAGCACTGAACACTCTATAAGGAACCACAACAAGATCAATGTTGGGTCTCCACACCATTTTGAAAATGACTGGCTTTGACCACCCAATATGGGAATATATGGGAAACCTAACACGAACTGACCCACAAACTCTCCCCACATACAAAACTACACAGGTAGAGGGACTTTATAAACCAAACTAGAAACAATTAGCAAAAGGGAAACCCTAAAAATGAATCCCAATTCAACATCATTTTAGCCCAAAAAATAGTGAACTATAGATATGAGATAAAGTTCTCCCCACCATTAAAACTAAACCCACTCAATGAAACTAACATGGAAACTCCAACACAATGAAACCTGAAATCTCTCCACATAATCCAAACCCCCAAAAAATGGGGTCCCCTACGTAAAACCCATCACTAAATGGTGAACCAAACCAATATTAATTATTCCCTAAGATGCAAACATCACAAAAACCACTACAAAATAGAACTGTAAACTAAACCAGTCCATAAGGGCCAACCACAGAAGGATAGTCATTCAGAGACTCACATTTGAGGGGGAAAAACTACAAGAATTACAAGAAAACAAGATCACCAAACCTTATTATAACCAATGGGGAGAATTTCTAAAAAACTCCCGAGGAGGAAACGAGATCCCTATACCTCTAACAACAAAACAGAATCATACAAGATAAGGATTATACAACAATGAAACCCAAACCATCTCTATTCTATAACAAGTGAAAAAAGACAAAACACGTTCTTCCACACCCAATGATTTGATAAATGCATGAAAATATTCACTTAGAGACCTATGGTAGGAACTCTGATGTCTGGAAGCATCTGCTACCCCACATTTAGGAGCTGAGGATCTCAACTGAAACTTCTCTTTCTGTAGTGAAACTAAGAAAAACCTTTCAAATAACCCATGAAACCACTCTAAAAATAACATATTGTCATAAGATGGTACAAAATATATAGTCATTATTTTTCAGCAAATGAAGGTGTGAATCAAAATATGTAGAGTTTCCTGTTGTCCAATGTAGAAAAGATTTCTGCTCCACTAATCAATTTAGAGTCTAGGTACAGTCTTCAATGAAAATATTCAAAGAAATGTAAATTTATAATTTCTTAAAAAACCTAAACCACCTCAGTTTAGAAATTTCAATCCACTAAACGAAAACCAAAATCGATGACAAGACTTAGAAGGATGGCGATATGGTGACTTCAGGTACTCAAACCAAACACACCAGAATAAAACAGGGGAGTGGTCAAACTATTAAATGATGGAAATGATAAGAAGATTTGTCAGAAATAGGTTCCTCTGATTTTATGTACTCACCATACAAGGAACCTTCCCGAATTCCAAAAGGGAATTAGTCCATGAACCTAAGACTAAGACCTCACACAATATAATCTTTTACAGATTCTGTGTCATTAGATAAAAAGGAACCAACTCCTTATGATGACCAATGTAGGCCTTATCTATTCATTGGTTTTGTTAGGCACTCATGAGCTTTACAACTTTAATCTCCTTCACCTACTCAGGTATAAACCATAGGACGAAAGTGGTCATTAACACATTCCAAGACATCCTATCATGAAACAACACTGGGATTATCTACTTCAATCAGTACAAAGTTAATCCTTCAAATGATTCTGAACATGCACATACAGACAATCATTTGGGAGTTTCTAATAACATGAAAACACCAAAAATTTCACTAATCTATTCAGTTCCCTTCAATAGACCATGATCACCATGAAAGATGGAGAACGACCAAAAATAACAAAATTCCACCACTCTTCTAAGAGTCTGGGTAGAACCAAAAACTATAATATACTCACTATAAAGCTCTAAAACCTTTTTGTTGGAATATTAAAAAACATGAAGTAAGAATATGAATGAAAATGCATCATAAATAAAATTTATACCCACCAATCACAAACTAAAACTCAAACTCAAATCAATATTTGAACCCCATCTCCATTATTCCATAACAAAAATACCATGAATAAGGATTCTAAATATGGAAAGGAAACAGTAAAAAATATCCCAATAACTTTTCAAAACATTGAAATCACAACTTTTGAAAACTATTCATCAAAAAATGAAATGAGTAAAATATCCACCATTTGTATTTCATGTAGTCTCACTTGTACATATCATTGTGCTAACTCAAGAACTTATCATCAAATACCACCAATTAGCAGAATTCTCTATGGATAAGTTTAGATATGTGATCATTCCTAGAAATACCAAGGGTCAGTTCAAAAAACATCACATTTCCAAAAGATAACAATCATCATAAATCCATAATTCCCAAAAAAACATTCATTTCACCTTTAAGAAAGTATTTCCAAAACCCCATAATGATATCCAAAACACCTTATATAATTTCCTTCTAAACTGCACATTCCATTGAATGAAAACAATGTACATTTACAAAAACCATTTTTCCCGTCCAAAAACCACATTAACCTTTGAAAACCCCCATTTATAAAAACCATTTACTTTTCTTTAAATCCCCTTAATCTAACCAAAAATAATCCCAAAATTATCTCTCCTCAATGATTTCAAAAATAATGAACTAGTGAAAATGATAACTCAATAACATGGCTTAGTAGACCATGCTTCGATAGAGAATCAACCATACTATGTAACATGAGCCATGAACTAGGGCTATACATGGGTCTCTACTCCATGTAAGCTCATCAAATAACACCGGCTCACTACCTTTTTCATCCCTAATATAGACAGACCAAGAAAAAGAATATTTTAAATACCAGACTATTCCTAGAAACATGATGATCGGGACAGTCAAGGTTTCATGATGTCCTTACCCTACCTACATCTCGAGTCCAAATAATCCTAATCTCCAAGCTACCTAAAACCCAAAATAATAGGGCCCTGATATGATACCATTTGGCATTAAACAATCTGAGTCAACAACGAAGTAGTCGCCCATGCCAGCCCATGACATGGACAGAAGGGAATTTGTGATCCTAAAGGGATGGAAAATAGTACCATGCACTAGAGTAAAATACTTGTTAATTATTTTCCCCCATAAAAAAATAAAAAAAAACAAAAAAATCAAAAAAAAAATAGATATAAACACTAGCAGTGGAAATAAGAAAAATAACAAGGTGGCTAAACAAACCTCTATGTGACCTTATAGGTCACCACAAAAAATGAAAACACACATTCTACAATAGATATTGATGCACTCCTGTCGTAGGGAGTGGCAAAACAATTTTTTCCTAAGTTAAAATGTAGTTAAGTGGTTGACCTAGGATGTCTGCTGAAGAGGAGTGCACACAAAATGGGTTGTCACTTTAAAACGGAGGTCAAAATGTTGTGGATGGAAATTTGAAATTCAAATGATTGAAAAACAATGAAATTAAAAGGGTGATTAGGTCGGGGTCGGTTTCCTAATTATAATGCTATCCTTGTTCAATTTAATTCAAACCTCTTCTACTTAGTTGATTAATGTGAGTTTCCACAATCGTTTCCTCTCACTTCCTTGGTGAAATTGTTATTGTAGGAGAAAACCTTACCAAGATCTTGGTTTGGTCAACTCTTATTCCATGTGTAAAATAGTTGTATTGAATATCCTTAATTGAAATGGGCAATACCCAATCGGGTTTTGTTTGTCCCAAAAAATCGAGAACATTCACTACACCTTTTACACGTACTGACAATCGTCGAGTACTTCACCACTAATTCCTAGTTTATTCCATCGTATATAAACCAGAAATTAGTGGAGGGAGATCATGATTATTTTACTAAGGAAAAAATCAATAACGTAATTAATATTCAAGAACGATCGCACTTGATTATAAAATACTCTATAAGAAATTGAAAACAACTTTGAAGAAGAAAGAAATTTATTCAATTGCATCCAAGAACTCAAGCATTACAAAATAGGAAACCAACCCTTCCCCAATCACTCCAAAAGTTTACCCCACCATGGTAAGGGTAATAGAGTTGATTTGGGAAGAAGAAGGAATTACAAAACTACGAAAAATAAAATAAATAAAAGAGAAAGAGGAAAAGTTCTTCTTCTTGGTGTCCCGGAAGGAATGGGGTGGAGAATGGATGCTTTGAGAGGGTGGAGCTCTCCTCCATTTATAGCCAGAATTCATCTCCCGAATGTCGATGCGTTTTATCCCCATTAAATGACCTCTTCACGCGTTTATCCCTTCTATAATGTTGTTCATAATTCACTTGTCCGTGTCCCCTCAAAAGTCCATCGGATTTGGACATGTATTCCGAGAGTTATGGCCGTTTGTCTATGAGCATTTATTCTGTCCAGTCAGACTCTCCAAAACGAACTCCTCCGGATTAGGGTTCTTTAATGGCCCCATAAACGGCCAATTAACTCGGTTATTCCTTCATAAAAGATGCTCCAAAACTCCATGCGCGTCCACCTACCGAATTGCACAAGATTTGGGCCCACAGTGGATGAGTTATGGATCCCACATCAAAACTAGGCAGAACTGAAAAAAGTTTTCTTGAGCCAAACTGTGAGCTTCTTTTGAGCTTCCATATGGCCGATTAAGATTTTAGTCCAAATGTATTAAATGAAGCCCTGAATGTTTAGAATCTGTAAAAGAAAGAATTTTTCAATTTGGATCAGTTTATATAATGTTATGGCCAAACTACCGAAATAATTTAAAACTGTTAAAAATCCAAAATGGCCAATTTTTACTATTCAGCTCAAAATAACACCATTATCAAAAAAATGAAACAATTCATCTTAGAGGAACAATTTTGTGGGTTTAAAACAATGATATTCAATATAAATTAATTGAAAATATTTTCTCTATCAATTCCCCCACACTTATCACTAGGACTCCTGGACAAGTAAAAATCAAATCAAATCAAATCCAAAACACATATCAATGAGATCAATCAAATCAATTTAAAGAAACAAAAAGATATCATGCCTCATAAAAAAATATTATTTCAAGTTCTCCATTTAATATTTTAATATATTTCCACTTCATTTCTTATCCCATGCACACAAAACACCTACCTCACATGAATTTTATCTCATCTCACAAATATAAAGGATGAACAAGGCTTTTTTCATCCAAACTCACACAAGAGTCACCATAGGTTTGATAAATTTCTACTTCTCCACCCGATGTGAGTCAAGAACATGTGTTTCTCATGAGGACTTTTCAGGGTTGTTCTGTGGCTTCCGGTTGGTAGGATTTATATGTTAAAAGTCCTGAGGCCGAAAAAGGAAGGCTTGGCTCTTATTGAAGCAAAATTGCAAGATTCTAGTTTTCACTCAAATATGGTCTCCTTCACTTCCCCTTTGTTGAAAATAGGCTCCATCATCATTCAATCAGCTCAGCAGCAAACAGTTCAATCATTTCAAACATGATTTTGTTTAAAGCTCCAGATAGGCACAACTTTCTTTTTACATTGGAAGCTCCAGAAAGGCACAGCTTCACATGTCATAAAAGCTCCAGAAAAGGCACAGCTTTCAACAGAATAATTTTTCAGCATCACACACATCTCTTACACAATTTATTTTCCACCCAAAGAATAACCAAATGAGGTAGTACACCACAAGACATCTTCCCCCACACTTAAGCTCAACTAGATCATGCAATTTTACTTCAAGAGCAGGTATGATAGGGAAAATTGGCTTGTAATGTGGCTAACCTAACAGGAAATTCATTGCTACTAGGGGCTACAATGAAGGATAAATGTAAAGGTGGGCCATAATGAAAAGGATTATTTTGAAAAGGGGGCTTCAAACAAAATAAATGCCTCAATCATTTAAAACACACGTACCCCAACCCTCAAGTTTTGAAAGGAATAAATCAAATTCTAGTTAAAGCAAGTATGGTATGGTTCTCTCAAGAAATGAGATGAATGAAAAGAATATAATAAAATGGTTCAGAAGCCTCACAGGAAAGAGATCTTAAAGATACAGACAGTGAAATATGGCATCAGATTCAAAAATTAGTGTACTTTTCAGGAATTTCTAAAAGATTTGAACTTGAAACAAAGTTATTTCAGCATTCATTTATCATCAGCTTCATGAAATAGACTGGTTCAATCATTGACATGGGTTTCAAAAATGGTATTGATAATCATTTCAGCTCAATGGTTTCAGAAAAACACCAAATATTGAAAAATAAACACACAAAAATTTGAAAACACACATTTTTTTATTTTTGAAAACAAACATTTTTATTTTTGAAAACAAACATCAAATAAAAATCCTATACTACAAAGGTTCCCTCCCCCACATTGAAAAGATGCAGTGTCCTCGATGCATTCACGTGGATTTAACATGTAAGCCAATTTTCAAATTAATCACAACATCAAGAAAGTGTGAAAGAGAGGTACAACCTGATTTATTCGTAGTGCAACATTGAGTTAAGCTTCCAAGTGTTGCACTCTGAAAACCTACAAATAAAAGAACAAAAGAAAACATAAGATATTTATTGAAAGAAATAAAAATAGAAATAGGATGAGAATAGAAGGATAAAACTTGGTTTAATCCCCCAAGTGGGCCCTGGGTTTTGACTGCCTCCAGTGGGGCAGTTCTAATTGGTTATCCCTAATCTGATGGTGGATGAGGTTTCTTTGAGTTGAACCACCACATGTGGCTCTTCCCAACTTTCATTTCATTGTTCTTGTTGAGGAGGACTCCATAGATAGAGTACACCAGATCCACCCCCTTATCAATGTGGTACACTGTGCATGGTGGGGGTAGGATGAAGTACATAGCCTCATCCTTCTTGGGTTCTGCATGACCAACATCATCTTTATTCTATAGTGTTTGATGAAGGTATGATACATCTGGGGAAAAATCAAAGGGAATGTCAGTGTTTAATTCTATTTGAAAAAAATTAAAGCATGAAGAATCAATATCAAATTCTTCCCTTTCAAAGTTAGTATCTTGTGTCTCATTTTCCACCAGAAAATCCACTTTGATATTCTCTTGTACTCCCTCCATTAAATGTTCAATAGGTTTGGGGAGATCTAGATGTTCCTCTTCAGATCCATAATCTCCATCCAAGGAAATACAAGTGTTGGATGAATTTGAAAAATTAAAACAAGGGGAGGTAATACTCAATTTACTTTCAAAAAAATCAAAAGATAATGATTTTATAAAAAAGATTAACTCCCTGAGCTTGTTTGGATTCAATTTCGTCTTCAAAAGGAGGAGGCTCTTGGAGTTGAATTTCTTGTAGATAGAGGTAGGTAGTCATACTCCTCTATCTTCTCTTCAAATTACACTACTTGGTTGGTTTGTTCCTTCAATATTTCTGAATCATCTACATTATCAGGAATAGTTGGATCAAGAAGTTCCTCACACTCATTCCAGAAGTTATCCAGATCTTTCTGATCTCCCATATGCATTTCAATAGGTAAATCTTCTTCATCAATTTCATCCAACATTGATTGAGATGAGTTAAATGGATCTTTTTTTAATTTCATCAATGCTTCCATGGGTTCTTCAACTTGTAGTATTTGTGGGGATACTTCTTCCATCAATTTTTCTGGTTCTGGTTCTTGTTCGGGCTCCATTTTTTGTTGATCTTGTGATGCATGTACTTGTTCCGCAATCCACTGTATTGAGGTCTCTAGGTTTTTAACTGTTTGACTAATTCTTTCAAATTGGGATTCAATATCCTTGTGAAGTTCTTCTTATTGGTGTTGTACATTGATCATTTCTGGATAAAATTCTGGAAAATACTCCTGAAGTTCAATTAATTCTCTTGCCAAACCCTCCAACACTAGGTATTCGAGGTTCTCTTTAAGGTTTTCAATGAGATCCTTAAATTCTTCCTCTATGATGATTTTGATTCGAGCTCCTCAAATTTGTCTCTCCAAGAAAGAAACTTTATACTCTATAGACCAAGGTGATTCAATAATTGGTTCTTGCACTGGTGGGTAATTATTCCATGAATTAAAAAAATAATCATTTGAAAACAACATGGTAAAAGTTTTTTTTTAATTGAAAAAGTAAAATATTTACAATTAGTTTGTGGCACTACCTCCCTGGAAACGGCGCCAAGTTTGACGCACGCCTGTCGTAGGGCATTGAAAACAATTTTTTCCTAAGTTAAAATGTAGTTAAGTGGTTGACCTAGGATGTCTCCCGAAGAGGAGTGCACACAAAATGGGTTGTCACTTTAAAACGGGGGTAAAAATGTTGTGAATGGAAATTTAAAATTCAAATGATTGCAAAACAATGAAATTAAAAGGGTGATTAGGTCGGGGTCGGTTTCCTAATTATAATGCTATCCTTGTTCAATTTAATTCATACCTCTTCTTCTTAGTTGATTAAAGTGAGTTTCCACAATCGTTTCCTCTCACTTCCTTGGTGAAATTGTTATTGTGAGAGAAAACCTTACAAGATCTCGGTTTGGTCAACTCTCCTTCCATGTGTAAAATAGTTGGATTGAATATCCTTAATTGAAATGGGCAATACCCGATCTGGTTTTTTTGTCCCAAAAAATCAAGAACATTCACGACACCTTTTACATGTACTGACGATCATCGAGTACTTCACCACTAATTCCTTGTTTATTCCATCGTATATAAACCAGCAATTAGTGGAGGGAGATATTGATTATTTTACCAAGGCAAAAATCAATAACGGAATTAATATTCAAGAACGATCGCACTTGATTATAAAATCCTCTATAATAAATTGAAAACAACTTTGAAGAAGAAAGAAATTTATTCAATTGCGTCCAAGAACTCAAGCATTACAATATAGAAATCCAACCCTTCCCCAATCACTCCAAAAGTTTACCCCACCATGGTAAGGGTAATAGAGTTGAATGGGGAAGAAGAAGGCATTACAAAACTACGAAAAAGAAAATAAATAAAAGAGAAAGAGGAAAAGTTTTTCTTCTTGGTGTCCCGGAAGGAATGGGGTGGAGAATGGATGCATTGAGAGTGTGGATCTCTCCTCCATTTATAGCCAGAATTCTTCGCCCGAATGTCGACATGTTTTAGCCCCATTAAATGACCTCTTCACGCGTTTATCCCTTCTTGAATGTTGTTCATAATTCCCTTGGACATATCCCCTCAAAATTCCATCAGATTTGGACATGTATTCCGAGAGTTATGGCCGTTTGCCTATGAGCATTTATTCTGTCCAGTCAGACTCTCCAAAACGAACTCCTCCGGATTAGGGTGCTTTAATGGCCCCATAAACGGCCAATTAACTCCGAGATTTCTTCATAAAAGATGCTCCAAAACCCCTTGCTCGTCCACCCACCGAATTGCACAAGCTTTGGTCCCACAATGGATGAGTTATGGATCCCACATCAAAACTAGGCAGAACTGAAAACAGTTTTCTTGAGCCAACTTTTGAGCTTCTTTTGAGCTTCCATATGGCCGATTCAGATTTTAGTCCAAATGTATTAAATTAAGCCCTGGATGTTTAGAATCTGGAAAAGAAAGAATTTTTCAATTTGGATCAGTTTATATAATTTTATGGCCAAACTACCAAAATAATTTAAAACTATTAAAAATCCAAAATGGTCAATTTTTACTATTCAGCTCAAAATAACACCATTATCAAAAAAATGAAACAATTCATCTTAGAGGAACAATTTTGTGGGTTTAAAAAAATGATATTAAATATAAATTAATTGAAAATATTTTCTCTATCAGATATCCATAAATAAATCATGAAACTAATATGATAATATAAACGTGAGCACCAACATGCTCATTAAGAATGCCAAAGAACAATGATGTCCTATTCCATTTCCATATAAAAGAAATAAAATCATTCTAGTTTGAAAATATGACATAATAAAATATTATTTTTCATTCTTTTCAAATTAAAGTCTGATGTTTACATTTTTAAGGAATGAATTTCTATTCCACTACATTTCAAAAAATTAAAATTACAAGCATGCCATAACATTCCAAAATGAATGTAAAATAGCTTAAATTAAAAACGTTGATTTTAAAAGGTTATAAACAATCTTGAAGTAAAATAAATGGAAATAATTTTACAAAACCATGTCCAAAAAATTCACCATGGTCAATAAATATATGTAAATAGAAAAAATGTGTCCCTAATAATCTCGTACGTTAGTGAAATGAACTAGACAAATAATTTCCAACAACATTCTCGAGCCCGTTCCTTTCGTATGAAACACCCCCATAACCTAATGGTCTTCCAACATCATAATCATTTAGTTTGTGTTGTAATCATCAATCCTACTCGAAGAAATCATGGAGAACCACTTTCGTTTCATTTAGCATACTAGTACTAGTCTTCCCACCTAGGTACCTTGAGCTTCCCATGTCCTCTATTTCTAGTGGGGGTGAGTTTTCATAAAACTAACATACATGAACATATCATTCACTTTATTCAAAAACACACTCACCCAATCACCACAAATCTCCCTATACGAGCACATCCCCCACTTTTCCATCACACAAAAATGAACTATCCGTCTTACTATGCTTATATCGTAATCCAAACATTCAACATACACATAATTTTATGAATCAAGAGGGAGTTCCACAAGAGGGGTTTTAATTTTTCACAATCCATTCATAAAGTGCCAAACTTGAATTATTATTTACAATAAATGCCATTAATTTTAGAACCCATAATCACCCTTCATTTTTATGTTTCCAAAATCATTTAAAAGATCAAAAGAACAACCAATGAACTAAAAATTTATAAACAATCATTATACCATGATTACAACTATGTAATTATTTCATGACTGTCAAACCACCATTTGACCACGAGTTCACACCAAAAACAGTCTTTGAAATTCACATTAAATATTTTTGGAATACCAAATATGAAATCAATGTTTTATAACTAAACTTTTCAAAAGGACAAACGACTTTAAAAATATTAATTACCAATAAAATACAACTTAGGAAATCAATTTTCATGAAAATTCAGGTATGATGAAATGGACATAAGGAATACATATCATTTTCCAAAAGAATGGAATAGCCATATCTAGAAACTAAAACTAGATTTCATAGCATGTGTATATTGCATAAGTATAAAACATGTCATTAAAACAAGCAATCAATCATGGGATCCAACGTAAAGGAACATGAATAGGGTGTCTACCTTAAACATGCTACAATTGTTTGATAAACACTCGAACCGACCCTTAGCGTATATGCACAGATGGATTTATACACATACATATATGCCCCAAGTTGAATTTCAGATATTCCGCGTGCCATGAAGGAATATGTACAAAGAGGTTACATATATACATATAAATATATTACCTACCCAATGCATGTTCATATAGGTGTTCTCGACACCCTCAACATAAAACAATCATAATTAGATCTAACACACACTAAAAAAAAATTACCAATAACTCAAAAACACCACCAAAGATACCCACACACACAAAATAAAATACTGAAAACCTAAATATCTAAAATACCTATTTAAAATGTAGACACAATGATGAAATCAATGAACTCTTTCACAAAAACCATGGTGAAACTCACACCCTTTGTCAAGGGTGGAAAGATCCGGCATCGATGGGACCCAAAAAACTCGAAATAAAAAGAATCGATTAAATGATGAACCCCCTAACACATTAGGGTTCAACCAAGGTCCACGCAAAACCCCAAAGAGAAGAAAACCATGAAATAGTGGGAGAAGAAGGGAGTGGCGACTCACTGGAGAGATATATACACAATATCAAGAAGAAAAGTGGTGGTAGGAAGGAGGGAGAGGAGAACTACAACTCTCACGGTCGTCCGTATCACAAGAGAAAGATAAGGGTGAAGGCCGAGTCATGCGATTTGGGGATGGGGAAGGCTAGTTGTGTGAGGAGGAGACATCAGTGGAGGAGGGATGGACGAACACCTGAGGGCCTCAGCTGGTGGGGGTCGCTTGTGCAGTGAGGAGATGAGGGGGGGGGGGGTCGAGTCAGATTATGGGTAAAGAGGGATCAATTAAGAGACCCTATAGAGTCTCTAAAAAACATCTATCCTTAAATAATAATAATAATAATAATAATCATAATCATAAAAATAATATACATTGAAACAAAAATATTATTACTATTATTATTATTAAGAAATTTAATTTAATTTTCATTTTATTTTTCAAGTTCCTAGAAACTGTTCATGATTTGGTTGTACAGTTGGAAAAACCATGCACCAGTCATTCACATCTATTAGAGACCCCCAAAATATAACATTTAAATATATTTTGACCTAAAACTAAAAAGAAAAACTGATATAATTAAATAATTAATAAATCATGGTCGTTCTGTGACACCATGGGTGTTTATCCATTTAGTGCTTTTGAATGCCAATATTATTATCAGACTATTTTAATAACTATATAAAACTTACCTTCTTGGATTTTGAGGAAGGAACCATATATATATTTGGTGCTATTAATTCAATGAATTTCTAAGGAGATTATTGATGTTTATTTGAAGTCATGGATTGATGATTTAATTTCACTATGAAATAATGGTGTAACGAAATATATCATAATTTCATACTAATATTTTACACTGATGGTTGCATCAATGTAGAAAATCAATGAAATTCCGGCATATGGTACATTATATGGATAGTGTACACATGGTCTAAAAGCATGTTCTTACTACATATCTATGAAAAATACATTTATTATTGTCAATAAAAAATGTCTAGTTATTATGACTGTTATCAGAGATTTCGTCCTAAAAATCACATGTTTCAATGGAATATTAAATTTTTTAAAAAAAGGTTATTTTAACAGAGATAAATTTACAATAGTGCAGTTAGGTAATATGGTAAAATATATTATCTCTTAATTAACACTTGATTCTTTTGGACCAAATATAAATGAAAAAATATAGTTTTGGGAGAAATAATAATTAGATAAGGCATATTATTTTTTATGACTATCCATATTGGGTTGATTTTTTAGTTCATCACATGTTAGAGGTAATGCATATTTAGAAGAATTTTTTTGATATCATATTTTATACCATGTTGAATACACCTTGTATGAACAAGGATAATTTAAAGGCACCATTATATCTTACACAAATTTACTTTAATCCTAATCTTAATGTATTTAATGATTAAATTTCACACAATTAAATAAATTCAAAAACTAATTAAACACATTATAAGGAAAACATCTTATTATCTTATCAATGGATTATTGATATGAGGTTACTAAATTGTTATGCCAATTTTTTATTGTTGTATTAGAAATATGTATATTAATGGGTTAATAATTCATGAATTCCATGTCAAAAGAGAAATAATATTTCCTATTGGTATAAGAGGGATGTTGTATTCATTAATATAAGACATGTTGACTAAAATATGATATTACATTGGAAATATTTATAAAGAAACATCATAATAATATGCATTGAGTGTTATAAAAAAAAATTTTGTATTAATTTTATTTAAATGGAAGGAAATATTCCTGCCCACATTTTTTGACTCAATAGAAAATTTAATATTACATTTTTCATATGAAGCAAAATTTGGAGGACTGATAAAATTCCAATGGATGTACCCATTTGAAAGATTTATGTAAAAAATAAAGGAGAAAGTAAGTAATAAAGCATCAATTGAAGGGTCAATTAAAGAAGAATACTTTCAAGAAGAAATTTCATATATCCTCTCAAATTATTTTCAATATAAATACCCTTGAAAACATAATCACATGGTCCACAATGAGATGATTGTCGATGATGTCACATACCATCAATTAGAAGTGTCTAATCAGTCCAATCTTGATTTTGGTGGTCATCATGAATGATGGAATTTAGATGATGAAATACACGAAGGACATAAATAGCATATGATCAGTTGGGAAGAAATTAGATGTTTTATACATGAAGTACTACTATTTATTATAATTATTATTTTAATTTTTATAGTAGAAAATATTATTTACTTTATTTGTTTTGTAAACTATATGATGACTATATCAAAATGAAATTTATTCAAATTAAGCATTCTGATTTTGACAAAAATTTCCAATATAATTTTTCATATTTGTTTCAAATAACAACAAGTTAATTTGTTTATGATGAAACATTAAATCAATTTTTTAGTTATATTTATTATTAATAATTTTTATTGTCTGTTGGAAACACAGTATGAAAGTAAAACTCATAGTCCATTTTCTGATCTAAAAAACCCTCCATATAATTTTTACAATCTAATAATGAGGTTGTAGTTAAGGTATTTTGATTTCATTCACACATATATATTGAATCAATGAAATCAATGAATGGTGGTGATTATTTGAAAGGATCTCATCCTAATGATGCTGAAGTTGATTTTTATGGTATGATGGATGAAATAATTGAGTTATTTTATCTAGAACCAAATTATGTAATGATGTTTAAATTCCATTTGTTTGATATTGATAGAGGGTGAATGTTAATCCAAGAAATGGAGTCATTGACATTAAATATAAAAGAATTCAAGCCTGAAATGAGATATAAATATCATTGATGAAGCCCTTCAGTTATGGGCTAATGTTATAGATAAATTTTATGAAGTAATAAGGGTTGATGAGGCTAAAACATTTATTTAATTTTATAACGATGAAGATTAAGTTGAAGAAAATTTCATTCAAGAAGTTGAAATTGATGATGATGAATGGTTTATTATATTCATGTATTTATTTGTTTTATTATATTTTATTGATAAAGGTGATACCTTGGTTAGTGCCAAGAAACTCAAGATATAAAAAATAATGATTTTATGAGTCGAAAAAAGGAAAATTAGAATGATCTATTTTAAATTTATGAAAAATATTAAAGGGTAGGGTATCCATCCAAGTTAATAATTATTGACATGTAATAATATTATATTCTTCTTGGAATTTATTAGTTATTATTTTCTGATAATTATATTAACAATTATTTATATGTAAGATTATTATATTATTGTATTTATTCTTATGTATTTATTATATTAAGGTATTTATTAGTTTTTAAAATTGAAATATTTATTAAATATTATTTACAAGTAAGATCAGTATATTATTTTATATACTAGTTTTTTATAATTGTTATCTATATTAACATTTTTTATAGGAAATTTTATTTGTTTCAGATGGTTGAATATGATCTTCATGGTCTATTTTGTTCTCTCACAGGTGCCGAAAATCCAAATGATGAGACCGGTTTATCTGACGTGCAAGATGATGCGATAAAACCACATTTTCAAAGGGTGTGTGACCTTTTAATATTGATGATTCTATACCATATTTTAGAACTACTTATATATTTTGATTTGATCTTCATTTACAGAATTAGGATAAATTTTATAATGTATTTATTTATATTTAATTTTTTTATTGATTTAGGTAATAATATTCAGACTATTTTATTATTTGACAAATTGTTCATATATAGCTATTGGGAAGACTTGTACAAAAATAAGATTTTTTTTTCAACCTGTGTATCATGGGATAAGGTTACCATTACAGTTCGACATAAAATGTTAAACCACATGTTTTTAAATAAATATATAATATATTTTATTTTAACATAACATAATTATTTACATGTTGTTTTTAATTATCTTGTCAAATTTATGTTATCTGATCAATGGAAGCATGAAATCTTTTATCCAGGAGGCATAACTAGTTTGTATGCGTGTTCATTTTTATAGTATTTACACAACCTATGAAAGAGAGCCATGGATAGATAATTTTTTACCACTTTCAACTAGTCTTGATTTTTTTATTGACATAACTATATATTTTCTCATTTATGAGATGGATTTAACTTCTACCTGATAAGAGATAATTTTTATAGGAGGTCATAATTTAGGCCTAAAAAACCTAGGGAGGTAGGAGGTCACACATATAGTCAGGAGTTGTATATTTTGTTTAAATCAATGGAATATTGTATGTATGATTATTAGTTAATTTTAATATACTTTAAATGTATAATGTTTATTATATTATATAGGCCACTATTGTCCACAATATTATAGATTTCATTTTTTATAAGAAGATGCACAGTGAGCCCCGCATAGGATAGTTTTGTAGATAGAAAATTTCATATTATAGTTAGTATTTTTTTTGTTTTTTATAGATATTAATTTTATTTTTATTTTTATTTATAAATATATTTGATGTAAAGACATTATAATTTGAATTCACATTCATGGGAGAGTCCAACCAAGAGAAAATCAGATGTCACATACATGATAGATTTTGATGAGGGGGATTGGTAACAAGTGACTATGTTTTGTGTGGTGAAAGGGAGGGTGATGGGTATTAGTTAATTATTGACACATACTGGTTATTATGGGAGTTATGTGATTTCATTTATCCGCTACAAGAGATCTCATAAAAATTCATCTTCTTCATCCACTACACAATATTAAGAGAGGTTACAATCTTATGATGATTTGATTCAATGGATGTAGTGAGAGCGGGAGTAGGAACATGAGAAAAAAATGTCAAATAGATGATAAAATGATGGAGTATATACGATGTATTGAATGTGGTGCTGGTATTAATTTTCCTCTCATGATCCCTTCAGGTGATCCTCCTTTCCTTGGTACTGCTTGATCCCCAATATTTTATGACTTTTCTATATTTTTGTCGGATAAACATATTATATTTGTAATGGTGATGGTATGGATGTTTTTATTATATATATTTTCTATTTTCTATTTATTTTTATTATTTTATTATTTAATTTTTTTTTGATGGATTAAAAAATCTATCAAAAATTATTTTTTTAGAAATTTGAATCTTATTTTCAATGGGATTCATAGTCCATCAATAATTATCAATTTTTTTTGCGATAGACAACAACAAATAATTTTTTAAAAAACATTCAAGGAATATTTATAATGGGAGTCATAACCCATCATGTATAATTCTTTTTTTTTGTGACAAGCCATCATAAATAAGAATATTTTTGATCCCATTAACAGTGATCAGGTTTTTGTGACCAATTCCCATCGGTAATGACTTTTAGTGATGGTAATCCATCAAGAAAACCCCATTACAAAAGCATAAAACTCCCTTTCTAATTTAAATTGACTCAAAGTAAAAATAGATATTAAATTTAGAACTTGAAGAAGAATTTATTATTTTTATCTTAAGATAATAATTATTCCAATTTTCTTTATTACATTCCTGGATATGCCACTTATTTTATTCTTTTAATTAATTTTACAAATTTGTGACTCTTAAAACATATTTCTTTAGATTTTTATTTTCTTCATACATAATTATCAAACAAAATAACCATAACTATTATAATAATAACGAAAATTAGAATAATTACTCACCTCATTTATAATTTTCTCCAAAAATCATAGGGTTAATTACTCATTTTATCTTCCAAATTAGACACTTGAATCAAAATATTTAATGTAACTCCATAAAGTATAAAAATAATGGTTCAATTTTTGTATCTCTCCCGTCTTTATTCAGCTTTGGATTGTCAAATTTTTTATGTCGCATCTTCCAACAGTCCGACCAGGTTATATCTAGTCCATATATTATAACATTATTTTATTTTAATTAATTATTTTGATATTTACTTGGTTGCATCTTGAAATTTTTATTTCACTTCCTCATATTATAAATAATGTTTCTTATATTTTAAATTTCTACATTTTCACTTCCCCAAACATCAGATTTAGAAGAGTGAGAAAAATATTTATATATGATTTGAAAGTAATTCATTTTTTTGAAGTCTTTTATTATGTAATATTCCTCAACCCAATTTTATATTTAATAAGTGATCCAATTTGTTCATCCAATGTGTATTATTATACATTTTAAATTCATCGATCACCACTTTGTACGAACTTATTTTGTAAATATGTTAGAACTCATTAAACAAGTGATAGGTTCCCCATATTTTCTCTAATGGAATTCATTCCATTCAAAATGCTTTTGAATCTATGGAACATTATATCAATTCCTTAATATTGACACATCTTGAAATATTGGTTCTGCGCTCAATGAATTCTGATTTTGGTTCTAAGAGGTTCATTTGATCCAAGATAAGTAACTCTTAAAGTCCTCCAAAAGGTATATTCCGTAAGAAAATGGATGTTTTTTAATATTAGAGTTTTTAATTTTTTATTTTTTGGATATTAAAAAAACGTGTCACTATATTTCTATTTATATAAGTATTTATGTGAAAAATATATTTCATAGACGTAATTATCTCTTATTATATATTATTTTATGTCATCATAGCTTTAGTGTGTGTTGTATTTAGTATGATAAATATTTATTAAATAATAATGTTTCTTTACTTAAAACAACTAATGTTCTAATTTTTTTATTTTTCATAACATATTATAAAATTTTAATTATGTGTTACAAGGATAAATAGGACATTTGGGGCCTCAAAATATCTTTATTACAGGTTTCTAACTACTACTGAAAAGACAAATTACTATAGATTGTGTAACCATTTTGTAATTCATGTATCTAATTTGTAATTTTCATATCCGATTTGTTAACCACATACCTGGTTTTCTAGATTCAGTTACCTTCTGTATTTTGACCATATCATGGGATACCAAATACCAAATTGAGTGATTTGTTTTTTTGATATAAAGGAAAAACATAGAAAATTAATTCAAAGTAATAAAATTATGAATCAATATCTATCATGTTTAATATTAGGTTGGAGCCAATATATTTTTTCATCATGATTTAATTAGTTTTTAGAACTATTTTCTTTTATTTCTAATCACAAATTGATCTATAAAGTCCGGGTTAAAGTGATTTTCTATTATATATAATGATTATAAAATTATACAAATTTAAATCAACTATATTGAATGTTGATTTTTTTTTTCAAGGTTTATTTATGTATGATAATTTTTTAGTCAATTTGTTTACTAATTTTAGAAATTTGGATACATTTGTCACATATGTAGAATTCAGCTATGCTGATTCGCATACTCAAATCACCAATGTGATTTTATTATGAGAATTTTTATATGTAGATTCTCATATGTGAATAACCTATATCAATTCAAATATATTAAATTTTCTTACATGATTATTTTTAAGAATGTATTGATAAATTCATACGTGAAAAACACATACATGAATCTTCTTACGCGATTTAGTAAAATTTTTATGGGTTTTTATAAAATATAGGAATTTTCTATATTTTACATATTCTTTCATGTTTTGATTTTCATTATGTTATTTTAAATATTTAAATTATTCTAAAGAGTTTATAAATTCATATTAATAATATAGAACTTGTTAAAAATGTTTTTCATTGTTTTAAACATGTTTTTATAAAGATCAAAGGGTGTTTTATCTTCACGCATGATACTTAGAAATTGAAACTAATTTTATTATTATTATTTTATTATTTTATATTGGATTATATTTTTAATAAATTAATTTTAGTTGATATTAAACTCTTTAAATGTTATTTTACTACCTTTAATAATGTTTTATTAATTTTGGAAGTTATCCACATGTTATTTATATATTAAAAATGTAATGTTTTTAAAATTTAAATTTAAAATAGATACATACAATTTTATGGTAATTTCATTGATATATTATTATGTATTTATTTTAAGTTATTAGTTGGAATGATTATAAATTTTTATGAATTATTCCTTATTGTTTTCAATACTGGAAATGAGTTAAGAAAGTTTAATGCCACAAAACATTCTCTTTTTTCTATCTCTTTGATAATCCTATATTTTCATCTGAATTATCTAACCTCTCTATGTTTTGTTAAGTTGTTTTTTTATAAAAGGGAACGATGATTTTATTTTTATGGTTGTATATTTAAAGAATACATATGTGTTACTTCTTTGATGCAAAATTTATTATTTTTAAGTGATACCGGGTGAAGAGTGTGGTGGTGTTGATACTGTGAAATAATTTACATTCATCTCGTGCTATAAATTTCTCACTAAAATTGAAAAATCTATCATGGGATGAAAAAACATTTATAATTTCTTCTACTACCTTGATGATAAAATTTATCTAATTACACAACGAAGAACCAATACCTTTTTATTCTTCTTATATCTATTCGATTATTGCTTCTTGAGTCTATAACACTTATTCCCATCTCTCACAGGATTTCACTTTATATTTATAATTTTATATATAAAATTATTCTCTATATCCTTGTAGTGAATCTCATATTTTAATCATATGAGTCTTATGATTATACTCGGGTAAGGAATTAGATTGTAATACATCAATAAGTGAAATATAATAAAAATTTAGGGTGGATTTTGATGTAGATTTCAATGCAGTTAATTTATAATGGAAATAGTATTCTTCACCATAAAAAATGCAATTGATTAAATTTTTATTTTTATATTTAAAATTCATTGCAACCCATTAATTAAAACATTGAAAATAATAAAAATATCATCAATAATGTAATATTTTATAATAAAAAATATGTTAAACTCACAGACACAAAAATATGTACTTATGGTGTATGAATTAAAATTTAATATATTTTAAATATAGTATTTATAATTATATTTATCATATCTCAAATATAAATAAATTTATAATATAAATATATATGTAATATAATAAAAAACTAAATTAAGTTTAAAATTTATAATATGAAATATTTTATTTATATAAATATAATTTTTTTATTATATTTAAAACATATATTATTTTAATGATAAATATAGTGTTATATTCGATGGATGCAATTAATTCATTAAATTTTTTGTTAATTAAATCATTTTATTCTCTCATAATAATTAATTAATTGAGTTTCAAGGAGACTTAGACTTCTAGGATCATTTCATAAGATTGTGCAAATATTTTTTAAAATGACCATAATTTTGAATTTTTTTTAATTTTTAGAATAAAATGAATAGTTTGATATTAATAAATTTTGGATTTTTTTAAAGGTGAAGTAAATGTATGAATGAAGTATTGAAGAAATCAAACATAACTGTAAATTTACAAGAAATTTCTAACATTGATACATTACATCTATTTAATGATATATTTGATCTTAAAATTTGAATGTAAGGAGTTTTCCATCATACATAAAGAATATTCATAATTTAATTAGGAAAATTGCATTATAATTTATAGGTAAGGAGTAGAGTTACTTATAGTGTGTGAGATGAATTTTCATAATGCCCTAACAAACGAAACATAAAATTAAAAGATATTAGATAATTATCATCTCATAATTAATATTCAAATTTGCAGAATGTAAGAAGAACCACAATCTGAAGTGGGAAGTATAATATTTTATTGGAATCATGTAAGGGTTTTCCCTTAATGAAATCAATATTTGAATAAAGATATGATGTCATGAGTGTTTTTATATATAATGAAATTTCACTAATCTAAATTTGGTATAATCTAAGGATATAGAAGATATTAACCTTTGTAAAATTAGTAGAAATTCATGCCATGTGAGAATAAAATCATGTGTCCTCATGTATCATATCAATTCCAAAAGTTGTGTAAGTTATAGGAGACCGAAAGAATATTCCATTTATTCAATCCAATTAAATTTTGAAATAAGGAATAATTCCATGTTATCTTTGGAGATGCTAACAACTATTGTGATTATGGGAGTGTGGCCTTCACTCGATCATTTAATGAAAGATCATACATACAAAAAAAATGAACAAGAATATCTCAATGGTATGTGAGATGATAATGGATGATGGGGTAGCATTTCATGTTAGATAAATACCTTTATTCTGGGATTGTGGAATTTTTGTCATTGATTATTTTAATATATTATTCGTTATGTTATGCATTCATCTATGGATATGACCTCTTATAAGGAGGTTTAAAATCCATTTGGTGATTTTTTGTAAAGACACGTAAATTTCAAGGAAATATTTTTCTTATTTTTCTTTGGAATTTTAAAAGAACGCAGTTTCTGACGGCGCCTGATTCCGAGGCCCGGTGTGCCCGGAATCATTTTCCGAAGTTTGGCTCGGGTACGTTCAGTGAACGGATGAGCGAGCTTTTCTAACTTTTGAACTGGTACCCGGAATCGAATTCTGAGGGCACCGATTAAATCGCAGCGCCGGTATTCGCTTAGAAACGCCTCTTCCGGAGTTGCGTTTGCTCGGGTGTGGTTTTTAATTTTCGGGCTAAAAGTTAAGAAATAAAATAATTTTTCGACAACATTATTTTATTTCACTTAAGCCACTTAGAAGCCACTTGAAGCCAATTAAATGCGGCTAGAACTGAGTTGAACCGGATAGGATGCTATCCAGAAATATCCTACCCCCTTGTAAGATATTTGTGAGGTGGGGCCCGCACGAGCCTCGCCGTTTCCTTCCGCTAAGTAACGCACCTGCGAAAACCCGTCATTATGAATGTCAACTGACGCGTTTTCTAAATTCTTAACAGACCATTTAATTGGGTTGTTTATTTCGTAAATTAAATGAGCTGTTTCTTTTGTTGAATTAATTCAACGAATTGATGGGTCGTTACTTACCATTTTTCGTCTGTTGGAATAATAATAAAATAAGACCAACCAATTTCTTTTGGAGGATTACTCGTTGAGAGAGGATCCTTGAACCTTTAGCCTCCTTCGTGAAGAACGCGAAGAACGCGAAGAACGCCGAACCCGGAAATCGACGACGCGACGCCGTGATTCGCGACGTCGACAACGTTCTTCTGCGACGTCTCTTCCCCCGCAACGGATCTTCGATCGGCTGCTTGAGGTAAGAGTCTCGGACCTTCCTTTTTTATCTCCTTCGTGGTTCTTAACCAAAACACAGATTTAATTAATTAAATTAAATCTGCTGTTTCATGGTGCGTTGAGTTCGCCGACTCAACGCCGTGTTCCGCGACGACGTGATGCCCTTCCACGACGACGCGATGATCTCCACCTTCCGCGACGAGAAAATTCCGCGAAGAACGCTCTCGCGCGACGTCCAGCGAGGTAGGGATTTTATAATTTGGAATACCCCTCTTTATATTCCCGTGAACTTCATTTAAAAATTAAAGAACCAGTTTCAAATGAACAATTTTATTTTATTAAAATTGTCGGTTCATGTGTTAAACAATTCCTCCCGTTGTTTTTATCTAACGCGGAGGGTGCGGGTCAAACGAACACGGCCCGACAACCCTCCGCCGTTCTTTGTGTTTTGCGGATTTGAAGGGCGATGACGGAACGTGCCGCAACGGATGTTTGATAATCCCGCAGTGAAGAACGAAACCCGGGAGGAACAACGGCGCAGACGGGAAGGAAAACGGGCCACCGGAGCGACTCCGGCGTCCCGCGGAAGCAGGCGGCGGCGCGGGTCGCCGACGCGGCGGCACCGGCCACTGGAGGCAGCAGCGCCTGTGGAACCGCGGCCACGCGGGTCCGGCGCACCCGGGTGTCCAGGACGGCACCCCGCGGGTGCCGCAGGGTGGTCACGCGGCGCCCCCGGGTGTCCAGGGCGGCACCCCGCGGGTGCCGCGGGTTTGTCACGTGGCACCCCCGGGTGTCCAGGGTAGCACCCCGCGGGTGCCGCGGGGTTGCCACGCGGCGCCCCTGGGTATCCAGGGCGGCACCCCGTGGGTGCCGCGGGGTTGTCACGCGGCGACCCCGGGTGTCCAGTGTGGCACCGCGTGGGTTCCGCGGAGTTGTCCCGCGGGAGTCCCACGGGTGTCATGCGGGAGCAGCGGCTCCTCCCACGTCGGCCGCTCGGTCGCTCGGCAGAGCCGAGCCGGGCGGGCCGAGCCGGACCGGTCCGACCGGGTCGGACCGGGTCGGCCCGGGTCGGCCCGGGCCCGGACCCCTGTCTTCGGACGATTTTCGTTCAAATGCTCGTAACATAAGCTACGGGCCGCCAAACGACTCGCCGTCAGCGGCAACGCGATCCTTGGATCGAGACGGGCGTTTCAATATATTGCACTCAAGGTTTCAGAATACTTTGGGTTCGTCCGGGTTGGTTCACACACAAAACCAACCGGGCCCTCAGAGCGGAAACGCTCATATCTTGAGATACGGACGTCTGATTGACGTGCCGTCAGCTTCGTTGAATTCCTCTAAGTGAGAAGGATCTTTTGGCTTACTCCGCTCGAGGTTTGGATGCCGTCGAAGTGTGGTCGGGTTGGTTCGCTTAGGAAACCAACCTGGCCCCTGGAACGAAAAAGCCAATAACTCACAGACCGGGCGTCCGACTGACGTGCCGTCTATCTCATTCCATTCCTCTTGATGAGATGGAACTTTTGGCATCCTCCGCCTGAGTTTTGGATACAGTTGGATAGTGGCCAGGTTGGATCACACTGAAATCCAACCGGGCCCCTGGAACGGAAAAGCTGATACCTTTTGGACAGAACCTCCGTTTGACGAACCGTCAGCGGCGTTGGTGATCTCGTTGAGAAACGGTCCCTATGAGTATACCCTATGAGTGTTCGGGGTATAGTTGAGTTACGGCCGGATTGGTTCGCACACGAAACCAACCGGGCCCCTAGGACGAAAAGGCTAGTAACTCACAGACCGGGCGTCCAATTGACTCGCCGTTTGTTGCATTAAGACCCCTACGACGAGGTGGTCTTTTGAGATACTTCCTTGCGTGACTTTGTGATACATGGAGTATCCACCAGTAGCTCGTGGAGCAGACCCTCCCGGAGACGAGCGTGCAGAGTACGGAGACCGTGTAGCTGACTGAGTCCCGACGACTGCTGATCGGACGACCCGGTGTGTTACAGAGGTGCGCTTGGTTGTAGAGGAACATGGGAGGGCTTGGTTGTAGCGGAAGAACCATGACAGAGGTGCGCTTGGTTGTAGCGGAAAATGAGAGCGTTTGGTTGTAGCGGCAGACCCACGACAGAGGTGCGCTTGGTTGTAGCGGCACATGGGAGTGCTTGGTTGTAGCGGCAGACCCACGACAGAGGTTCTCTTGGTTGTAGTGGCACATGGGAGCACTTTGTTGTAGCGGAAGACCCACGACAGAGGTGCGCTTGGTTGTAGCGGCACATGGGAGCGCTTGGTTGTAGCGGCAGACCCACGACAGTGGTGCGTTTGGTTGTAGCGGCACATGGGAGCGCTTGGTTGTTGCGGCAGACCCACGACAATGGTGCGCTTGGCTGTAGCGGCACATGGGAGCGCTTGGTTGTAGCGGCTAGCCCGCAATACTCGATAGGTGGAGTACTATAGTAGTATTAGGTTAGTGAGCAGTATCTCGGAGTTGTGACAGGACCACTGTACACTCCAGAGACGGAGCTCTTCAGCAGTTACGGTTTTGATGATGAAAATCCTGGTTTGAGCTGAGAATTTTGACCTTGTGTTTGCCTCATGATTGAGATGGGTTATTGATAACTTAGGTATATGTATGGGCATATATCTAAGTAGAGGTTATCTGTTGAGATCTCCTTGTGGTTATCCTTGTTGGTTTTAGTGATACCTTTAGGGTCTAGGGGTCCCTATTGAGTATTGTTATACTCTCCCCTACACAGGTTATGCCTGCACTACGCTGTATTGGTTGCAGACGACGGACAGCATTGATCGTGGCTGAGGCTTGTAGAGCAGGACGGTACCTGGAGGTGGAACACTGGGCAGGACGTGCTCGGAGCGGACGGCGGGACCCGAGGAGCATTGGAGCTATCTCTACCCAGCCTTCAGGTGGGATTTCCAGTGGATAGCTCAGTGTATCGGCTTTTACTTTACAGTTTCTGTTTTCCCTTTCGATTTGTACTTTACTTTCAGTTTGGGTTTGTATACTGGCCCTTTTACTTTTCTGCACATCAGTTGTACTCTATTTTTACTTAGTGTTTACTTTTCCGCTTGCTTACTCTATGGTGCTTGTTTACTTTACAAAGGCAATGCCTTCCCCTTTTTACTGGGATTTACACCTTGGTACTAGTCGCCAGCCTCTGGCCTATGGAAGGTGGGCTTGGGGTAGTCACGGCACGGGCCCCGAGGACAGGTCGTGACATTTTTAATGTGGGGTGGAGAAACTACAATTTTTCTCTTGATGTAGAGCCCATAGAATGAACTCTTGATCCCAATGATATAAATAAATACTTTTCATACTAAAATTGATACAAACCATATATTAATAATCATAAATATATCATAATTACATGACATAAAACAAATATTATATTTAATACATTCCCAATAACTTTTAGGTTTAGAGGTTTATATTATTATAAAAAACCTACCCTAATGAATTCTATGTTATTTGTATGAAATTTTCATTTTCTACTATATAAGAAACTACATAATCTATAACAAGTCTTCAACATATTTTAAAAATTCATCCTCACATATTATAAATCTAAACAAATAATATGTAAAACCTTTATTCATGACTTGGGGAATGATGATATAAGAAAGGTGTGATCTCAGAAATTCAGTAAGGGAAACATATTACTAAATCTATCCAAAAGATATTTGTGTAATATATAAAAGGAATACATTTTAAGAATAATGTCATAATCAACTAAAACTGAGAGCATGATATATCCATGATAATAAATGAAAACATAAAGAAAAATAATTACCGATCTCACACCAATGGAAAGTATAATGATAGACATCAAAAAAATATTTTCAGGGTCTTGTTCTAGGATATTATACTAATATGGGGATAGGTATAAACTAGAATTCAAGATTTATTTTATCATTATACCTGTCAATGAATTAGGGTTCTATATAACATTTTTCCCTACCCATCACCTGATTAATTCTAATGCATTAACCACATGATTCAACAAGACCTTTCATACCATTCCCTAAGGAACATCTTATTGAAAAAAATTTATATATATATATAATTAGAAATAAATAATGTTAGTACATAATGAAACTATGTTATCAATCAATAACAATCTATAATGTCATTACTTTCCAAAATAATAAACTAATGTTTTTTCTAAGTGAACATCCTCCTATCTGAATTTGGGAAAATGATATGTTTATGCCATATTGGGTATTGAGAATAAGGTTAATTAATTTATAGAATAAAATGATCATAAAACATCCTAAGAAAGAAGGCGGGTGGTTGAAAAATAACATATCCCAGGTCCTATAAAGGAAACAGAGAAGGGTTTTTAGATAAATAAAAATACCATTTTAAAAATAATGCTTCAAACAGTATCCCAAATGAAGGGATCAATAATCGAATTGTTTGATATCATGAGTTTAATCCCCCAAATGCTAAATAAATATATTTGAGGATAAATTATGAAACATAAACCCCATTAGGGTAAATATATTTTAAAATTATATGATAAATGGAAGGAAAATATTAAAAAGATAGCTTAAAAACATTTTTAACAGTGATGTAAAATAAAAAATTAACATGTCAGCTTCCAAGGTAAATTTTGAAAAGGTGGCATGAACGAATTTGGAATCATTTAATTTTAAAAATAATACCCAATAATGGAGACTTTGAAAGACATATTTGTTACCTTGTATAAAAGAGGATAGGAATACAAAACCAATAAAAGTAAAAATATTCATTTTTATTATTTTTAAAATATGTTTGTTCAAGTCACACACTGTAAAAGGAGTAACAAAACCTTAGATTGAATGAAAATATAATATTACCCATAGAAGTTGAGAAATTACCATATAGAAAATATTAGGGTAGGGTAACTCAGTAATGGAAGAAATAAGTTCATGATGACACAATATAACTCATATAAAGGAGATTTGAGCTGTCAACATCTTTCATGGGAAACTTACTCCGTGATGTAAGAAATATTATTAAATGGATTATTATATTGTATATATGAAATTTATATAAAAATTATAATACCACATTATATATCAATTTTTTTAGTATACCAAACTTTTGAGTCTTATAGGATGATCATAACTCAATGGAAGAAAATTGAGTTACCAAAAATCCTTACAACTATGGTAAAACGATGTCAAAAAGAATTATATTAAAAGGAACTGATTTGGATAATAATTAACCTCTAATAAAAAAATTATGTGATAAATATACATAAATGGGTAACTAATATACCATTTAATGGAAAAAATTGTGTGTAACATAAATATATCTTAGGTAATTAATGTTTTAGATAAAGAACCCTAGAAAATGGAGTATAATTTTAATAAAAACCCTAGAATGAGTGGGATTTTAATTAATTGTAAAATTCAATAATTAAATTTTAATTCATGGTATTATATCTCAAATAGTCAGGATATATACCACAAAAATGAAATTAGGTGCATAATACCTAATATGTCTTAAAGAGAGGAACATGACATGAAAACCATTAACTTGTTCCCAATTTATTCGGCTCATGCACCTAACATTCTAAATAATGAAATTAAATTTATTATATTACTTATTAATAACATAATTATTATAAATTTGATTTAAAATAGATCATTTATTAACATTATTTTATTTATTTATTATATATATTTTGCTTATGTTTCGGTGAAAATTGAATTAGGGTTAGCTTATTTCAGAAATTTTACAGATCAAAGATGATATTTTAATTATAAATTAAATACCTAATATAAAAATTATAGAAATAAAACCAAATATTTAATTTAATATTAAATTATAATAATAATATTATTAAATTTTCTATAATCATCAACGATATTATTGTATAACATCATTCAAGTTGGTGGTTAAACCGACTGAAATATGAACACAATATAGCCTAATTGGTATGTATAGTTAAGAAATTGTGTATTGTAATTGTAACCAAAGATTAATGATATTATTTTTATTATTTATTTTATTGAATCATATTTTATGTTTTTTTGAAAACTAAATAAAATCAATATGGAAAATAAAAAACCTTACTTTTTGAAGGTGGTTTTCCACACAACATACAGGTAACGTTCTATTTTTTTCTAAGTGGATATAAATGAATAAATAATTGTTGATCCCTTAATATAATAGAAATTTATTATAATAATGAAATTTATCTTATAATATTAAATGGTAATGATTTATTTTTTAAAAGAGAGATATCATGAAGAAAATGCTAGGTTTAATGTAATACTCACTTTGGGGCTTCAAACATTCTTTTGAATGCCTCCTTGGAAATGAATCGATTTGGATAAATAATTGAGAATATAGGCTTATGAAATTGATAGAGGACTATATTATGAGAGAAATGACATAGGTCTAAGAAGTTAGTTTCTGAAATGGGTTTGACATGAAGGGGTAGAAGTGTCCCCTTTTATAATTTAAGAAAAGATATGTTTTAAAAACACCCTTTAAATTTCAATGATATTATTACATAATTAAAGAGTCAAAGAATCCAAAAGATACAAATAATGGTTTTTTGGGGATATATGGGGCTTAGAAAGCCTCAACCATGTATTTTCCAACATATTTAATGTCATTATTTTTTAGGTTTTTTACATTCATATTTATCATTTTTACATTATTAACTAGATTTTAACTAAGTAATTTATGTTTTAATAAAAATATTAAATAACCCATCTTAAAAAATATAGATTTTAAGAACCTAAAATTAATATTAATTTAATTTAATTTAATTTATAAATAATATAATTTTAACATATAAATTAAAATATTTTACATATAGAAAAATAGTCTTTTGTATAAATTGGTGTTTTAACACTTATGTCGTCTAAATATTATATTCAATTTCTTAAAAATTAAAGGTGTGTTTATATAATTATATATTATTATAAAAATCATATTATATTCATCATTTAAACAATATTAATTTAATTTATTAGAAAAAAATACACTATATTAATAAACAAATTCATTGAAAATAATAGCTTTATAAATTTCATGATCATTAGAATTAAAATTAATAATCATAATTGAAATTAAAATCAATAATTAATACAGTATTATTTATCTAAAATATGAAATATTTTTTAATATATGTAATTAATATAATTGATTAAAAATTATTTTTAATATAAAAAAAGATAAACAATTTTTAAAAATAAAATATTACTCATGTTTCCAAAATGATAAATATGAATTTTATGAAAATCAACATAATAATTTCAAATGATTTATTTTACTTATAATTTTTTTAATTATTTATAAAAAACATTCAAAAAAAATTAATTCATTATTTTAATATGATAGTGTCACAATAGTCGGTTTTTTTAGCAAAATCAGTATTTGTTCACTATTAACCTAAAACCAATTTATTATTTGAAAATCCTAAAAATTCATCTAAATATAATATTATTATTATAAATAATAAAATTATGTTATTTTGTATCAAATTAATATTATAAAATTTTTAATTTCAATTTTTTAATAAAATCATGAAATTTAATGAAAAACTATTTTCATTGTAAAATGATATTTTCTAATGTCAGTTATTATTTTTTGTTTTTCATGTCATTTAACAACTAAAATGGTGCTAAAAATTATTAATATATAAACAATTCATAATAATTAATCATAAATCAATTAAAATTGAAATTCATATCACATAATATTTTTTAGAAATACATTTCTAAACAATAAATGATCATATTAATCATTTTATGTAAATTAATTGAATATCATTCATATTAAAAGTGGCCTATATTTTCCTTATACATAAATTTAAAAAAATATGTTACTCCTAACCATTCCTAATAATAAAATAGTTATGTTTTAATAAGCATACATAATATTTATATTTTTATCAAAATATATCATTGTTTCATTTTAGATCGATGTTGTGTATGGAGAAAAGCATCAAAGAAATTGACTCATTTTAATGTAATAATTGATTAAAATCTTAGGGTGTTACATTCTACCCCCTTAAATAAATTATGCCTCAAAATATTAATTAATAATCACTGGATAATGTAGGTCAGGGTATTTTTAATGTATTTATCCTTTGGGATATAACCACAAATATTTCATCTTTAGGTATTATCAAGTTACATATATTTTCTCAAAAACATTAAGAATTAATGGATTAATTTTTCATTTAATAAATGAAAATTTCTATGGATATCAAAACTATCTAAATTTATTTTATCAAAATAAATCAAAACTTTATTACATCAGCATCAATCATATGTTAAACCGAATATTTGTTAAAAACACAATCATAAGTTCTCTACTAATAATCCCCCAAAAATGATCTTATCATTAATAAAATTCTTAAGGTTATTTATAAAATTTATTATATGTTTCTAAACAATTAAACTAAAATGACTGAATATTAATCCTTATATGTTTCATATAACCCTTATAATATTTAAAATATACCAAAATATCATCGATAACTATCACTTACAAAAAAAATTAACTATGAGTATTAATAATTAATTTATATTAAAATATTAACATCTATACCATATGTTTGACTAGTAAAATCACATTTCCCATCATAACAGGAATGTACCATGATCCTAATCCATTTAATTACTCAATCTTATTTAGATATAAGACATAGTTGTCTCTAAATACAAACCTTTCTTAGATCCATTTTCATGATCCTATTTCATCCAAATACTAATCCCAATGTGGTTATTAATAAAAATAGTGTAAATGATCATATAAATGTGGAATATCAGTAGTAACATGTCTTCTATAATGAAACCTTCTTTTATCCTTTTACACTAATAGTTTATCCTATGAATCTCTTTGTTCAATCCTTAGTGATCATGATAATTTTTATATAAGGTTATATATCCTAATTAGTTAACATCCTACTTAAATTCTTTATAATAGTTTATAATGATAATGTTATTAACTAATGCGTATCCCTGTGGAGTGTTAAACTAGGTGTGAAGATAAGCCTTTTTTCCTTGGATTAGGTGACGATTGAGATAACACCAAATACAAATTTTTTAGTGAAATTACCCCTTGTACATTACTGCTAGACACTGCATCCAATTGTAGTATCTAAGAAAGTATTTAATTTCTAAAAAAATTACATACTCAAAACATTCCACTATTTTAGGATTTTAACAGACACTTAGACATACCCATACTCTTTTTACTAAATATTTCTTATCCTAATCCCCAAATAAATATTACATTTTTACCTTAACATTAAATCATACAATATCCCAAAGTGTTATCGACACCTATTTAATTATCATCAACCATAACTTATTTACCCTTAAAGTATCCATATAAAACATTATAATCTCCAAAGTCATATAATCATTACTTTGATAGCAATTGTGGAGCCCCCAACCCAAACTCCTATACCCGGTTCCATAAACATTTAATTTTCATACTATAATTATTAAAAAGTATTGATTCATGAGAATTAATATCCCATAATGAAAAGAATTAAAGAACATATTGTGTTGAATATAATATAAATATGTTTTAGGTTTATATATTTAGATAATTAAAAAAATAAAAACTAATAAATCATGTGATATTTATATTAAATAGACATTTTCTACGTTATATAAGAAAATATTTATTCTATTACAACTCTTAAATATATTTTAAAAATTATTCCACATATGATATCATTCTAAACAATCACATGAACTAATTTTCCTCATATCCTTGGGAATGATAACATAAGAAAAGGGTGAGACAAAATGACCAGTAATAGAAACATATAATTGAATTTGTCAAAAACATAAACATGGAATGAATAATGTGACATAAATAAATACTCTTAATAATGTCATAATCAACTGAAACTAAGACCAATCTATATCCATCAATATGAACAAAAACAAAGATAACAAAAATTATTAATCTCATAATGATGTAATGTACAATACCAAAGATCAAAAACATATTGTTAAGGCCTTTTCCAAGACATTATACAAATTTGGGGATAGGTATACAAAACAATCCTAGTTATTTTGTCTCATGCGTCATGTCATTACATCAAGGGTCTATATATTGTTGGTACCAACCCGTTACCTAATTAGATCTAATGAAATCACTATAAGAGTCAACATGACATTTCATACCATTCCCTAAAGAAACCCCTACATAAATAAAAACATAGATATCTTTATAATGACAAAAATATAATTTAAATACATAATAAACTCCTGTAATCAGTCAATAATAATCCAGAATGTTAATAATTCCATATCCAATAAAAAAAAATTTTCTAAAAGAACACCCGCCAATTTTAATTTTTTAAAATTATAATTTCAAACTCTATAGGATAATGAGAATATGGTTATGTAAATGATATATTAGAATGATCATAATACATCTAGATAAAAGAGGTGAATGGTTTCAAAATAAAAAATACCCAATGAATAATTTAAATATATAAGGTTGTTTATTTAAATAAAAACGCCCTTGCAAAAAGAATGCTTCAAGCAATATCAGAATAGAATGGTCCAGGAATCAATTGTTTGATACCATGAGTTCAACATCTCAAATGTTAAATATATATATCTTAGGATAAATTATGAATCATAGATCCCATTTTTTTAAATCTATTTGAAAATTATATGTTAAATAGAAGAAAAAACATAAAATAGATTTTAGAATTTTTTTAACATTAATGAAAAATATAAATTTACATGTTTCCTTCAATGGTAACATTGTAAAAGTTATTGCTAAATATTTTTAAATACTTTACACGTAAAATTATTTTATAATAATTGATCTTGAAAATATATAAATTTTATCATATATTAAATATGTGTGGAATAAAAATCATTTGGAAGTTAACGAAAAAACCCTTTTATTATTGTAAAAAAATACTCTTTTTCAAAACACACATTGTAAATGGAGTATTGAAAAATTATTTTATATGAAAATATATTATTCCGCATATATGTATTGAAATAGAAATAAAATAATTAATTAGGATGTGACAAAGTAATCATGGAATAAATAAGTTCATCATTAGATAATATAACTCAAAGAATGAATATTTGAGCTATCAATATCCCATATAAGAAACATACTTCATGATGTATGAAATACAAAAAAATGATATATTTTGTTGTAGAAATGTAAATTCAAATAAAAAAATAGAATAATATGTAATATAATAAATTGGTGGAATATAAATAACATTTTAGTCTAACACTACGGCAAAATAACGATTTAGCGGCGGTTTTTTTCGTTTCGTGGCAGTTTAAACCGCCGCTAAATAGATTGGCACCGCTGCGAAATCGTGCGTTGAGAAACTATTCAAGGCAGTTCTTAAAACCGTCGCAAAATGTTTCGCGATGGTTTAAACCGCCTCTAAATGATTTAGCAGCGGGTTTTTAAATTTTTTTAAATTTTATTTATTCTTGTTAATTTTTTTTGTAATTTTTGTAATTATTTAATTATTTATTTATTTTTTATTTATATTTTTATCTATTTAATTATTTAGTTTTTTTATTTTTTTATTTATATATTTATTTATTTAGTTATTTTATTTATTTATTTATTTATTTATTTATTTATTTTATTTTATTTTTATTTTATTTATTTTATTTATTTCATATTTATTTTATTTATCTTATTTTCCATAATTATATTATTTATTTTGTTTATTTTGTTTATTTTGTTTATTTTGATTATTTTAGTTATTTTAGTTATTTTATTTATTTTATTTATTTTATTTATTTTATTTATTTCGTATTTATTTTATTTATTTCGTATTTATTTTATTTATTTTGTATTACTTTATTTACTTTATTTATCCATGCATGCACATCCCATGCACATTCTCATGCACTTGCCCATGCACATGCTTATGCACATGCCAATGCAATATAAAGAAATACTGCGTTTGGTGAGATTTGAACCCCTGACCTCTTGCATATTTTCCAAAGACATTACCTCTCCAGCAAACTCGTCGTGTGGTTTATAAACAGAACTTAATATACTGATATATATTAATTGAAAAAACAAATAATACATAAATAATATATATAAACTCAATAATAATTAATAATAAATAATAAATAATAAATAATAAATAATAAATAATAAATAATAAATAATAAATAATAAATAATAAATAATAAATATATATATATATAATAAATATATATATAATAAATAAATATAAATAATAAATAATAAATAATAAATAATTAATAATAAATAATAAAAAAATATACATAATAAATAATAAATAAATATAAATAATTAATAATTAATAATTAAAAAATATAAATAATTAATAAATATAAATAATAAATAATAAATAATAAATAATAAATAATAAATAATAAATAAAAAATAAAAATAAAAAAATAAAAAATAAAAAATAAAAAATAAAAAATAATACATAATAAATAATAAATAATAAAGAATAAAGAATAAAGAATATATAAATAATAAATAATAAATAATATATAAATAATAAATAATAAATAATAAATAATAAATAATAAATAATAAATAATAAATAATAAATAATAAATAATACAAAAATAATAAATAATAAATAATAAATAATAAATAATAAATAATAAATAATCATAAATAATAAATAATAAATATTAAATAATAAATATTAAATATTAAATAATAAATAATAAATAAATAAAAATAATAAATAATAAATAAATATAAATAATAAAAAATAAGTAAATATAAATAATAAATAATAAATAAATATAAATAATAAATAAATATAAATAATAAATAAATATAAATAATAAATAAATATAAATAATAAATTGTAAATAATAAATAATAAATAAATATAAATAATAAATAAATATAAATATAAATAATAAATAATAAGTAAATATAAATAATTAATAACAAATAACAAATAATAAATATATATAAATTATAAAAAAATATAAACAATAAATAGTAAATAATAAATATCAATAATTAATAATAAATAATAAATAATAAATAATAAATAAATATAAATAAGTAATAAGTAATAATTAATAAATATAAATAATAAATTATAAATAATAAATATTAAATATTAAATATTAAATATTAAATATTAAATAAATTATAAATAATAAGTAAATTTAAATAATAAAAAATAAATAAATATAAATAATAAATAATAAATAAAAATAAATAATAAATAATAAATAATAACTAAATATAAATAATAAATAATAAATAATAAATAATAAATAAATATAAATAATAAATAAATATAAATAATATATAGTAAATAATAAATAATAAATAATAAATAATAAATAATAAATAATAAATAATAAATAATAAATATAAATAATTAATAATTAATAATAAATAAATATAAATAACAAATAAACAATATAAATAAATAGAAATAATAAATAATAAATAAAAATATAATTAATAAATAATAAGTAAATATAAATAATAAATAATAAGTAATAAGTGATAAAAAATAAATAAATAATAAATATATGTAATAAATAAATATAAATAATGAATAAATATAAATAATAAATAAATATAAATAGTAAATAATAAATAATAAATAAATATAAATAAAAAATAAAAAATAAATATAAATAATTAGTAAATATAAATAATAAATAATATATAATATATAATATATAATATATAATATATAATAAATAGTAAATATAAATAATAAATATAAATAATAAATAATAAATAAATATAAATAAAAAATAAAAAATAACAAATAAATATAAATAACAAATAACAAATAAATATAAATAATAAATATAAATAATAAATAATAAATAATAAATAATAAATAATAAATAACCACTAACAAATATTACTATTAATAATAATATTTTATTATTAGTACTAATAAATAACAAATAATAAATAATAAATAATAATTAATAATTAATAAATAATAATTAATAAAAATAAGTTAATATAAATAATAAATAAATAATAAATAATAAATAATAATGGTAAGACATGAAAAGGTATGAAAATACGTGGTAAGGGATGGAAAATCATCAAAACGCTTGAAAACAGATGGAGAAGCATATGAAGAGTGAGGCGTTCGAAAGAATGAGAACACATGAGAACGCATGAAAACTCGTGACTTCTTTGGAAAACCCCTTAATAATTCAATATAACCATCATAATAACCCACAAAAAACCATTGATAATGATTACAAGTCATGGAAACCCAAATAAACAGTAATAAATGGAGCAACTGTTAAAACCCGTCAAAACGGTCACAAAGAGAAAAAAACATTGGACTCACATTAACGAAGATAGCTTATGATCCGAGAGTCCATTTTAGATCCATGACCTGTCAAATCAATGATCCTAAAATGATCTTCGACCTGATAGGTGAAAGTGTCCAAATGGACAGGCGGATTGGAAGTTATGACTATTTAAAAAAAACTGACGGGGAACGGGTGCTAGAAACGAAGCATCGAAAGACATAACAAACCCGATACTCAATAAAAAGGCCATAACATATGTTATGGGAGTGCATCTGGGCACCGCGACTAGTCAAAATGAAGCTCATGGAATGAGCTATGATTTGGCAGGTGGAGGTGTCGGAACTGACACACAGATCGAAAGTTAGGTCCGTTTGAAGACAAGTTCGATGGGACACCGATGACAGAAACGGGGTTTCAGAGGCCTTTAGAGGGGTTTTGGGGTCTAAAAAACCGACGGAAGCTTTCTTGTGTCATTTTGGTGCGTAGCTCTCTTTTCTTGCTTTTATTTGATATGTGGTAGAGCCCAAACATACACCCGGAGCGAATGTTATGGTTGTTTGACGTTGGAGAACTTTTTTTAACATTCTTATAACACTAATATCTTCTGCACCTTATACCTTCTCATGGTTTTGATTATATGTTCCTTTATATCTCTTTATGAGCATCGATTTGAGAGGTCGTGGCGCTCCAACGGACGCCCGGATCAAAAGTTATTTTCATTTTAGTGATTTCGGGGTTTCTCGTGTTTTTTAATTTTTTCCTTTCATTTCACAGCGGTTTTACCGAATCCGCCACTATTTTGGGGCGGTTTTTTAAAAAACTGCCGCTAATCCTAGAAAAAAAATAAAAAATAAAATAAAAAAATATGGCATTTCGTGGCGGTTTTTTCGCGGCGGTTTAAAAACCACCGCGACACATCGGCCCGAAACGCGTTTAGTGGCGGTTTTTAAAACCGCTGCGAAAAAACTGCATCTAAACGACAGTTTTCATATAGTGTAATAGGACTATCATAACTCAATGGATGAAAATTGAGTTACTAAAAATAATAAAAATGGGGTATTAATTGAGTAAATGTTTTTTTGATGAAATTGATTTTCTCTGAATTATTATTCCCCATATGTAAAAAAATTATTTTATAAAGTAACATAAATTTTCATTTAAAAAACCATTTATTGTAACAAATGGTTCATAATATAAACATGTTTCATATAATTAATGTTTGATACAAAGAACCGTTACAACATGAGTAACAGTTTAATCAAACACCATTGAAAGAGTGTAATTGTAATTGAATATAAAATAGCATTATTAAAATAAAATTCATTATATGATAACTAAAATAATTATTATATAAACCATATAAAATAAATTAGGTGCATTATACCAAATATTTATCAAAGATATTACTTTCAGATGAAACTGCTTACCTTGTTCCAAATTCATTTTGTGCATGAAGAAAACTTCATGAATAAAAAAATTAAGTTTATTAGATACATTAAGTGTAACATTATTCATTAATATTTAATTTAATATACAATAAGTGTTATTATATGTTATTTACTTATTATATAGATTTTTCTTATGCTTGTGTGAAAATTGAATTGTTGTCAGCTTATTTCAGTGATTTTAGAGATCAAAGTCGATATTTTAATATTAACATAAATATATAACATAACCATTAAATAACCAAAAAACAATATTAACTTTATTGTTAAATTTTTGAAATATTAATATTTAATTTCTTTAGTCATTCATGATAGAGTTTTATAGCATTATTCAAGTTTCTTGTTAAATTAACCCATACATTATCACATTATATCCTGATGGGTGAGTATAACTATGGAATTGTTTGATATAATTATAATAGAATAATAATAAAATTATTAAGATGTTTTTAGTCATTTGAATCAAATTTTATGTTATTTTAATAAATAAATAAAATCAAAATAAAAAATGTAGTGCATTACTTTGTGGAGGTTGTAGTCCCAACAATAAACGATTAATGTTCTTTTCTTTTTCAAAGTAGATGGAAGAAAAAAAATATTGGTTCTAAAATTAATAAAATAAAAATTTATTATAATATTTACATTGATATTATCATATTACTATATTAATCATAGTTTTGGTAGAAAAATATTAAGAATAAAATATTATGTATTTAGTAATACTCACTTTGGGACTCTGAATGTTCTCTTGAAAGTCTATGTAGAAATGAATTGATTAAGCTAAATAATTGAGACCATAGACCTATAAACCTGATTTATTAACCTAGGAGGATAAAAATTTAATATTTTATGAATGAATTTTTTTAATTAGTCTATCATGAAGGGGAGTATGTTTCACCATTTATAAGTGATGAAAATGAAAATTTTGAGAACAAAATTTAATTTTTAATGATATTATTGCACTACTAAAGTCCCAAAGACTCCAAAATTTAGAAATAATGGAGATTGAGTTATATTGTGATGATAAATCTTTAAAAAGTAATTTATACCCATTTTTTAAACTTGTTGGAATTCAATCGTTCTTAGGTTTTTAACTTTTAATCTTTTTTAGTTTTACCTTGGTAACTAGTTTTTAACTATGTAATTTATGTTTTACTTATAAAATAAAACCAGTTATCAAATTTGGTTATGATGAAAATAAATTATTTATATATTTTATTTAATTCATTTTAAAAATTATAGAAAATTTACTTTTAAATGAAAACAATATATATATATAGAAACATTTTTTGGTAGAACATTGGTGTTTTGGCCATTATGGGATCTTAATATTACTTATCATTGTTTTCCAATTAAATATGTGTGAAGATAATTATATAAATTTTTATAAATCATATTAGAGTCATAATTTAAAATATATTTAAAAATTATATAGTATTATAAATCATTTTATTGAAAACAATAGTTTTATGATTATTATAGTCATTGACTATATCATAGTAATCATATTTAAAATTTAACTATTTACATAATAATATCACTTTTATCAAAAATATTAAATCCATTATTTTAGATTTAATTTCTATATGTGTTGAAATGTAATTTTTAATGTAAGGGAATAAAATATGGTTTTGAATAAATGATGACTTGTGCTTCCATAATGATATACATTGGTCTTATTAAAACAACATAATAATTTTAAATGATTTATCTTATATAAATATATAATAATATATTATACAATGTTTTTAAAAACATTTAACACGTTCTTATATTATGATAATGTCATAGGAGTGGTTGTTTTTTGAGAAATAAGAATTTTTTCACTGTTTACCTAAATAAAATTATTTCAAAAAAACACAAAAATTAATATTTGGATATTATTAGGATTATAAGTCCAAGAATTATGTTCATTTTATTAAATTAATATTCTAAAAAATATCGATTTAATTTTTGAATAAATTAATAAAATATAACGGAATGCTTTTTATTGGAAAATGATATTTTAAAACATTAACTATTATTATCCTTCTTCTATATCATTTACCAACTAAATTTGTGTTAATTAATCATGTTGTCTATCAGGTCAGAGTAAATGTTTTTTACTTGATGTTATGCAGTATAATAGGAACCCATGGTAATATATTGATATTTCCTTAGATTATTAATTTATATTGATTATGTTTTTATTAATTAAATAATATGAATAAAATTTTTGGATATTTATGATTTTAAAACAAAAATTGAGTCTATGTAACTGAGTATGGTAAATAGTTTGGAGAAATCATTATCAAATTGGGTGAGTGTCCCTTGATGTTGAACTGTTATGTGACATCCAAACCTGAATTCTACTAAATAGCTACCTACATCCTGGTGGGAGACATGGCCTCAAATGCATCTCCCCAAATTCCATAGGCTACCAAATAGACATGAGGTCTTAGGGTGTGTCTGCGGGGGAGACTATTCCTTATTTACGATAGTGCATTACATTGGATAAATGTAAACATAAGTCAGTAGTGGAAGCAATATAAGTAAAAAATAGAAGATGAAAAAAAATGATGGGCACAGATAAAAATAACTGTAATAACTAGAATAACATTCAAAAACTGATGATGATATGTCATGTCACTAGAAAACTAAAAAACATGGGTACTCGACAGTGTGAATAAAATATTCCATAGAAATATAATTGAAATCACATACTATCCTATGAATCCCGAGCTCCAGATCAATCATAGGTTATCAAGATCAAACCTAAAAAACATGAAATCAATTGTTCGAAGCTGTATTCTCCCCTTTTTCAACACCTTCATACATGTATTTTTTTCCCATGTACCAAATGTTGTCCAGAGAGTGTGTGAGATAAATCTCAGTGGGACAATAACAATGGTGTCTATAACATCTAGCTTCTGTAATGTAAATATAAAATTTTGCGTGCATGTATATATAAAATAATGTATGAAAATGTAACTAAATACCCATGTAAATGATTCATCCCTTATCTAGTGTCTGGATATTTAGCCTACACATTATTTGATTATTCCAGTTTATAAATTAGTCACTTGTTAACAATAGTTAAGGTTCCAAGTTGTGATGAGGAAACCATAATTGATATTTAATAAGAAGTGGTTACATGGTATTTGGTATGGCAACCTATATCTCGGTGGTTTCTATGTTAGTAGTAAATGGGTGTAAAAAATGTTAAGAGTGTAATCTAAGGAGAAAAAGTAAAGGCATAAAACAATAATATTCCTACCAAGTCTATAGATTTTTTACATGGAAAAAATAGGGTTAATCAATGACTAGGCTAGATGTGATTTAACCATGTAACTTGCATCTCAATTATGGAGCCATGTAGTGTATCCGAGGAATCAAGTAATAATTCATGAGATATCCAATAATGTAATATCAGGTATCCAAGGATAGATAAGGATCGGGTTCAAGGTGGGTCTCTACCAAATAAAGCCACATCCTTGAATGGGAATTGGGTTCCCGAGTGCTCAAGGAATTCCCCATGGAATCAAAAGCGAGCTAGTGTTAGGACACTCCTATTTTATAATGAATTAATATTATATTTTACTTTGTTCACTCGTTTCCTTTCATTAGATTTAACAGGCCATGTAACATGAAACCCTTTAATCAAGTCATAATTGATCAATAATCTATTTGGTTCAATCCTATCCTTTAATTGGTGTAACAAGGAAAAATAGATTTCAGCCCTTTATTTAATCCATGTCAGGAAAATTCTATAATCAAGGATCATTTAACTACCTTCGATTAGTGTGGTAAGGTGTTACATGGACATGAAACCTACTATTCATTTAGATTTAACGCCAAAACATATACTTAGTATAATTTCCTCTTCCCATTTTACATTTTATAATCAAATTAAAGCACTTTCCATATGTGGTTAATTTGGTGATAATACATTTTAGTTTCCATTATTTGATTCACAACATACAGAAAAAACCATTTAATATAAAAAATTATTATCCTTAGAATGGTCATGACAAGGCATACCCGAACAACATCTCAAATGGGTAAAATACTAAAAACCCAACTATCGAATAACATCCTAAATGGGATGGATGGTGTTGTGGATGTAACCAATAAAAACTAATCACACATTTGAAAATATCATAACCATATGTTTCTATTGATAATAAAAATGTCTTATAAATTCATTAAACGAAACCCGATGAAATCGATGGGCTCCACAAGAAAATTACAAAATCAACGAACATGAGGGACGAGTTATAGAACACCCACCGTAGGATTGTACGACTCTCATACATCAATATTGAACTCTTATTTGACTTTGTTCAGATTATATCATTGAAAAGAATAAACAAATTCACAACTCGATAACTAGGTCTAAGGTAAGAGATATGAAGATATGGTAAAAATGATCCAGGTACTTATTGTTTCACATTCGATGTGATGAACAAAAGCTCAAACAGATCCCTAATGAAGGAGATCTCTTGATCCATAGAATATGCCATAAAAATTCTATAAAATTATAGGAAAGAAGGCCAATCCTGATAGAAATCAAGTTAGGAAGGAAGAGTTTAATTAGATTGTTAAGGGACAAATGATAAAATTAACCAAAATTTTTCATGTTCACAGTTTGTTCTCATAGTTTTTTAAACCATGCACTACCCATACACAAGAACATGGGAAGTGGGGGGATACTACATGGTTAGGCCACCCAGTTAGGGAAAATGAGTTTCAAATATGAATGATGGATCTTCAAAAAATTGAAGACCATATGCACTTTTATATATAATATTGTGACCTACCTTCACGGTTTTCTCAGACCATGCATGATGGAAATTTTAAAAAAATTATGGGATTTGGGCTTTGAAAAATCCCCATACACTATAAGGATGTTCTCTAACCCAATATGCATGCATATTTGGATTGAAATAAAGTATTAGACCCCTATTTAAAGGATCCCAATGAGAGTGGAAAAACCAGGTTCTTACAGTCTTACCCCTTAAAAGAACTAATCCTCCAGTTCAACATCCTAGGGTAGAGAAATAATGTTTAATGAAACTCCTAACATTAGAAAAATACATTGTCCTCCCACTCCCATGTCCCTTCCTACATGAGGTCGTGCTGCCAAAACACCCATACTAGAGGGATAAACATTCCATGAAGATACTTCAAGTTCCAATCAACGATGCATACTGAATAATCCAAAATGGTATCATTATAATCTATCTCATCTTACTCAGGAACAATGAAATGAGATGGATATGAATGACAATGGTGAAGCTATGAAACATTGAAGATGTCATGCATGGAATGATACCTCTCAGGTGGTAACAAATAATAGGATAATGGCCTGACTATCTGTAGAATTTCAAATGACCCAACAGAGCAACGTGAAAACATATCTTATTTCCTTAACCATATATTCCCTAGCCTGGGTAATAACTACAGGAAAACACTATCTCTGATCTCAAACTCTAGAGGTCATCGACAACATTCAACAAAAGATTTTTTTAGACTGAGCAGTAGTCATACACATCCAAATTAGCTGAAGAGATTCCAAAGTTTCCTGAATAATAAGGGGACCTCGTAGGGATGCCTCACCTAACTCTATACAGGACTGTGGTGAATGACACAACTACCTTATAAGGGGTCAGAAGGAGACCTCAAAATTGTGACACGAAAGCTATTATTATAGGAAAACTCAATGAGACGAATACCTTTCACCCAATAACCACTGAAATAAACGAAACATGATCAGAGAATATCCTCTAAAACATATATTGTTCATTTCGATTTTTCATTATTCTTTGTGTGAAAATCTATTTTTAGAAGCACCTATGATCCAATATATTTCTACAATTCCTACCAAAACTATGATGTGAAATGAGAATCCCTATCTAAAATGATAATATGTGGGGCCCCATGTAGTCGTATGATCTCATGGACATAGAGTCTTGCTAGCTCATCAACTGAGAATGTCTCCTGAAAAGGAATGAAGTGGGATAATATTTTGTTAATCAGTAAATTGATACCCATACATCATCAGTTCCCTTCAGTGACATAGGTAAGCCAACTTTGAAATCTATAACTACATTGTCCCATTTCCATTTAGAGTTCGGAAGTGGCAATAAAAATCATGGAGATCTATGGTGACCCACATTCACCTGTTGATGGGTGGAACACCAAATGATAAAGGCTACCATCTGATGTTTCATCCTAGACCAACAATATTAACATCACATATCTCGATACATCTCTGAGATTCTGGGTTGAAATGCCCAATGAGAAGCATGGGACTCACACATCAACCCCTGTCTCATATCTGGAGGGACCTATAAATTCCCATGAAAATGTATGATATTGTCTTTGTATAAATACCAATACGGTGGTGGGTTATCTCTTGATATACTATCCTGGAGAACCCACCCTTCAGGATCTGAAAATTGCATACCCTTCACCTTCTCAAGGAGAGAATAAGCAATCGTCAATGATGTGTGGTAAGACTGCTCAATACTATCATGAAACATTAGATTCAACTCATAAAAGAGGTTCATTATCTTCCATTCATCATTGTCTTCCTATATGACTTATGTTTTAGTTTCCTGACTCAGTGCATCAACGACTACATTCCCTTCCTAGGAATATATTCTAGCACAAAATCAATGTATTGTATATATTCAACCAATATTTACAATCCAAAGTTCAATTCACGAAGTTAAAAGATATAATTGAGGATTTTGTGTTCTATGTAGAGCAAAAAGATACCACCTAATAGATAATGCCTCCATCAAGATAATTAATGGTCAAATGCTCTTAGATTAAGGTCGTGTGTGGGGTAGTTTTTCTCACAAGGCCTAAACTGTCGAGATCCATAAACATCAACTCTATCCTCCAACATCGACACTAATCCTAGGATAATTCATGATTTATCACAAAATACTATATAACCTATTATTTGATCTACAAGAATCATAATAGGTGCTGATACAGGCCCCCCTTCCACTCTATTTTAAAGGTATTATCACTCGCATGTAACAATAGAATCCAGACACCCTTCTCTATATGACCAGTCAGAAGTGATGAATGACGTGATAATTCCTTTATGAAATTCATGTAATATACATATATCTATAAGAAACACCATATGTCAAACACATTCTTGGGATGATCTTAGGAAACTACAACACTATCCTTTTTAGGGTCAATAGACACTCCTGATTCTGATATGATATAACCCAAGAAGTGATTTTTTTGATACATAAGTAACACTTAGCAAGCTTGGTTTAATGATAATATTATCTCAGTGTACTCAGAATGATCTCAATGTGTTTGAAATGGTATATACGAGTGTGAGAATACACCAATATGTCCTCCTCAAAGACTATGAAAAAAGAATCCATATTTGTGTGGGACACCCTATTCATCAGATCCATATAAATGGTGGGTGAATTTGTCATACCGAACAACATAACTAGTCACTCATATAGACTATACCTACGACGAAATGATGTATAATGTATGTATGACGACTTGAATTGTACCTAATGATAACATGATCTCAGGCTAATATTATAGAAGATGATTGATCCTTGGAGCTGTTTGATGTGATCATCTATTCGAGGAAGACGGTACAAGTTCTTTAAAGTAATCTAGTTCAACCATCTGTAATCCTCACATAGATGTATGGATCCATATTCCTTATAGGAATAAAAGCAGGGTTGAACCCCTAGAGGGTGTAATGGTACATATAAAACCTTTTGGCTATAGATCCTTTATCTCCCACTTGAACACCTAGAGATCATTTGGTGCCATCCTATATTGAGTAATGTACACTAGAGCTTCTCCCAGAACAGGCACAATTGTAATCTATACCTCCCTCTAAGGAGGTAAGCTAGAAAAATCATCTGGAAATATGTACATAAAACGTTACAATACTGGAGGTAAATAATATTGATAAAAATGTCGATCCTCCATGAAGTGAATGATGATATGTGAAGTCACTCCACCTAGTCCATGATGTGTTAGTCCAGCTCAAAAATCCTGGAAATCCCATTCACCCTTATGTAGATTACTACTACAATATAGTGATATAAAAGACACAATAAAGTGAAAAAAATAAAGAAAAGGTTGAAATTGAACCTACCAATGCATCCCTATAATGACATTGAATACTATCATCTCTAGAAAAAAATAAGTTACATAAGAAAGGGTAACTGCCTACCTCAAGCAGATAGTCTTTACAATATCATATTCTCTCTGACTGTATCCCCAATGGTTTATCTAGGGTCATTAAACAATAGTAATATTGTATATCTAGTATGAGACATAACATTATATATTCTGAGATAAAAGAGTTCAGATCACCTATTTCAAATAAAGTATATACGACAGTAGACGTCACTAGAATAGTAACTCATACTATAGATGGTCCAGTAGCCTTATCCTTGGGTATCGACTATAGTGCATTCAACTATCCTAATCCATAGTCCTATGCAATAACATGACTACCATGATAATAACTAATCTATTAGGGATATTGGTGATCTAGAGCCAGACTACTATGGCCAAAAATTCCTCCTCAGCCAATCCTACCGGTTCTATTCCAACTCCCCACCTGAAATTGTGTAAAAGAAACTAATCATGAAGGTCGAGATAGTGTAGATATTTTTCCACTAGAGGGTGGTGGAAATATCATCCATAATGACTAACGATTCACTATACGACCGCAAGCCCGACACTTCATTGGGTCTCTAAATTACTATAAAATAGGAAAAGGAAGCGCAACCTTATATCAGTGCTAAGCGAAAACCGCAGATATAGAAAACCATTATCAATACTAAAATTTTAGAACTGATATAGGGGTTCTTTATGAGTGATTTTATAGCACTGATAAAGAGTCCATCTATCTGTGCTAGAAAAGCGCTGATAAATAATACCTTTATCAGGGCTAAAATTTTAGCGTTGATAAAGGGTTTCCTTTATCAGCGCTAAAAAAATGCTGATGAAACGACCCTTTATTAGTTCTAGAAAAGTGATGATAATGAGGACCAGTATCAGCGCTAAAAAGCGCTGATACAGGATTCCTTTATCAGCCCTAAAAATATAGCACTGATAAAGATAGTCTTTATCAGCTCATTGTTAGTTATGATAAAACCATAGTCCAATTTTTTATAAAGTTGGTCGCACAGTGCCCTCCTTTCATCCCGACCTAAAGCTCTCATGGTGCTAGAACCATGCGGCTCCCCTCCACTGCCCGCTAAGTTTCAGGTTGATAGACCTCCGCCACCCTCGAGCTTCTCGTTGCCGGACCTCTGCCACCCGTGGAGCTTTTTGTTTCCGTACCTCCACCGCCCTCGAGATTCGCTTTCCCAGACCTCCGTCGCCCGCTTAGAATCGCGTTGACGGACCTCTACCACCCTCGAGCTTCGCGTTGCCGGTCCTCCACCGCCTAGTGAGCTTCGCGTCCCAGACCTCCACTGCCCTTCGAGCTTCACTTTGCACGGTCTGAAAAATCTATGAACCCTCTTGTAGTTTCTTATCATTGGATGAATGGTTTATTTGGCCCAATGAAATGATTATCACTAACAATGATCCAACCGTGAACACCCCCCCCCCCAAAACCCCCAAGATTTCTCAAAATTCACTCAAAATATATTTAGATAATCTCCAAATATATGGAGACCAAAACAAGGTTCTTGATATACCTAATATAAGTTAATTATATGATTAATTCATGTTTTCCAAATCATTTATTGATTTTTGGATTTTACTATTGATGATTGTGATGAATAATTTGCTTTATGTTTGGTAGTTGGTAAATGAGATACCTTTGATTTGTGAGTAATCAAATGGGTTCTAATCTAGTTATCCTTGAGGTGATCACTTGGGTCTATTTTTGAGGTACCCAAGAGGCCTAGTTTATATTGATTGTCTGGTCACAAAACCAGGTGGTGTTCTGTGAGTGAGTCAATTTCCATTATAACATATATGTCAGATATCATCCTATGTTTCTCCAATTAAAATTATATACTTTCCCATTATTATTTTAATGGATGATTTTGTGATTATGAGTTACTCCCATTGATTAAATTTGTTCTTTACTTTTTCTACAGTTTTCTTTTTATCTAACCTTGATTATATATTTTTTCTTTTATCATTACTCCATTATTCTAGGATTTTCTATTAGTATTGTTTTTTTACTCTAATTCAAAATGTGGAATCTATGGGGGATGATTGACATGGGATGATTTTATTTAAAAATAATTTCTTAATATGAGTGTTTTTAATTTTATAAATGTAGATTAAGTAAGGAAAATATAATTCCTTGTGAATTTTTTCATATATAAAAAAATAAATATAAAATTTAAAAAATTGTTGACCACAATGTTTTTGTTAATATATTGAATGAAATTTTTTAATAGATGGAGTGAATTAGTGAGTGAGATAAAAACTTTTTTTCATTGATATAAGTGTTGAGGTAGTTAAATGAGTGAGCTGAGCCAATGATATATAATTTTTTAGTCTCTTGATATCCCATGACATTAAATGGGAATCAATACTTATTATGTTATTCAACATGGTGCGGTATGTGATCGGCATTAGAAAGAGGGAGACCTCTCGGTTGAAGGATTAATTTATTTCAATGTTTTATTTCATACAGTAGGGACATGAACCATGTTTTTTAACGTCATGCATTGAGAACATTGGATACACATTTTAATATCTTGTCATTAGGATTATGATACTGTATTTTAAGGTTGAATATATTTTACCAAAATGTCACACTGTTTCATATCATGAAACTTGAACATATAGTGAGGGTGAGGTTAATTTTCCATCCATAGAGTCCCTACACCATGAAAAATATAGGTAGAGGATGAAAAAGGTTTAAGTTCATGATTCATGGACAAAAGGGGGTCTATCCTAGAATTTTTGATGTGTCATGCAATAATAATGACCTGATGTGGGAAGGGGCGTGGGGTGGCTCAACACCACAAAAAACAACATATAACTAGGATGTTGGATTTTTAGTTTGAATCCATATATCTCAGACTAAAGGTATGGTTTATTCATGTAAAATATCTCTTGAGGAACCTAGTATTGGTGGAAAGACTAATATTCTCATCATTAATTGAAATCAATGAGTTTACACTATCAGAGTGATGTTTATGAAAAATTTAAGGTCCCTCACACTTGGATTCCAATTTCACTAGATTCTTCCTAGGTATCATTGATTCCCATATATCCAACACCATTTAACCATAAAGTAAGGAATAAAGGATAAACTTCTTCTTTAAGGACAACACCACACAGTCTGATGCATTTCTAGGTCATCCAATGCTTGAAACCTATTTTCATCGAAGGGTTCCCCCATCATTCCTTCATGATATCTAAGTTACTTTGTCTAGTAGTGCACATATATGGAATGATGCCCAGACCACCAAGCTTTCTATCCTTGCGACCCCTACCTCCATCCTTGTACTTCTCCCCCACTAAGGTTACTAACTGCTTCTCTGTAGTGGTCGGGCCCCTTCCTAGCAGTGTTTGTTCTATCTCCCTTTGCTCTATGCCTATCATAAAGCTCCAAATACTTATTGGTCTAGAGAAAACTCCCCCATGGTAACATCCTAGGTAAATAAAGAATAAGACATATTCATATTTATTAATATTTTTTTAATTAAATATTAATTTTTTTGAATGGGTTTCTATGTACGATAGCATGCCCGATACTCAACAATGAGTTTCTTTGAAATCTTACGTTACACGCTAATAATATAATTTCAAATGGTAGATAACACGTAGCCGTTGTGCTGGAAGGAATGAATAGAAATAACTAAAATAAGAATATATATGTTTGTACATTTATCCAATAAAAGATAAAGGGTTAAAATAAGAAAGGAATTCAATTTTATACATAAATACATTAATATTCACTAGAAGGTTCATTTATCACCTTTTGATGGCAAACCCTCTTTAAATATAGTTTTCGTCACTCTTATACATTCTTTTGGACCAAATAAAATCCTTATTTATAATTGGGACATCAAAATTTACTTTGTGTATGTTTTTGTTATTCTTCCGATAAAGTTCATTTTTTATGAATAAGTGAAAAATGTTGTCTTTTAATTCAAAACCTCTTTTAATCTAATTTATTTATATGATTATATTATCTTTTGAATTGGTTTTACTATGAAACCATAAAATATTTTTACCATTTGATTCAATGGTGGACTTTGGAATAAATTTCACTTTGAAATTCGACATAAACAAATATCAATCTTTTGATATATATTGTTTCTTAAAAACACGCTATTTGTTTTGACAGCGGGAGTTAATTATTAAATTAATTAATTCTATTTATATTCTTTGAATTAATTAATATAAACATCATTTTTGAATTCATAATATCGAATATTGCTTAGAGTGAATTTTTTGTAATTTTCTTAAAAACTCCACTTTTTGATGAATAGTGAAACCACTAAGTGGTAATCAAGCAAACTGATTTTTCAGTTAAATGAAAGTTTACTACTAATGTGTATTGAATTTTGAAAATCTTACATACATGGTTGTCATTAGTATGTAAAATGTGGTTCAATGGGATGAAAATAATTTTTTGGTGAATAGTAACTTTTTTCAATAATCGCGATTAGAGATAATTAGTGTAATTTAAGGTAAAAATGATATTATAAAAATATGAAAACACCATTACACTTGTCCTACCACTATTGGATGAGTCATGGCCGACGGAGACAATCCATGGGTCGATTTAGGGGACCCTATGGAACCTCTTGGGTGAGATAATGACTTTAATGTCTTTTTTTAAATAAAGGTGAAAATGACAATAACATAAATTGTTTTACTAAAAAAAATTTCAGAAGGGGTTATACTAATCATATTTTTGACTATAAATACTATTTTGAAATATAAAACGATTTCCTACATTTTGATATTTTTTTTATAATTTTTAGACGTTAAATAAATTAATTTAATTATGACATCATGATGATGCAACGATCACCTCATTAATGAACAGTTAAAATAAAATGAAACGATAATATAAAATCTAAGACCTAAACTTGCCCAAAAACTATTGGATGGGAATATTTCTAAGCCTTATCATCTTATCTTAGAAATATATCAATGTGGGACATTATAAATTCGAATCACGTTTGAAAATAAAATAATAGTTTCATGATTTCCAAAAGTGCCCCTCCTCTCCACTTATAAAAGGCCCCCACCTCTACCTCATTTCACACACTCCTCAAGCCTTTGGCTAGTCCATACCCTGACCATTTACTCTCTACACATCCCTATCCTCATCCTAGAGGATTCCCTTTGGGAATAATCCTTTCAACGGAAGCCTTTAGGCTCAAATCAAAAGGAGTTACACTTTTAAAGGTAATTCATTCTCTCATGTTCATTTGTTTTATTTTGCTTCTCCAACCGCCTAAACTCTTTTAATTTACTTCTTTTGTAACAACACCAGTATCTTCAATATAATAGAATGTTTTTATAATATTTATTCGAGCTACACTCTCACACAACTACATCAAATGGTTAAACAACATACGGTTTCCGTGGATGGCGAAATTCTGCCTTCCGAAATGATTATTGTTCAATACTCATTTAACACCTTCAAAGGTGGCCATTATGATGTCACTATTTTTATATATGATATATAATATGTTTATGTTTTCCTTAAGCTTCTGTATTTTTCATTTATGGAATACCATTATTGTTTCCATTATGGGTAAACACGACATCTTCATTTTAGGAAGTGCAGACTACCGCCCCCTAAAAGTGATTTGATTCGTTAATACCATATGTGGGATGTGTAAAGGATAAAGTTAATGATATTATATATGTTATTATACTGGAAGTATAATTTACTCTTATATCATTATGATTCCATTCAAGAAAATAAAAAATAGAAATGGAAGCAGCGTTCATGCGTACGTATGACTTACCGTCTCCATGAACGGTGCATTTCATTTCTTACCTCTAAATGTGATGTAATATTATAAATACATGTATATGATGAATATATATGATATATATTTTATCCAAATCATTAATATCATTCTGGATATAACGAACCTTTGACCAAATTAACAATATGTAAGTGTAAGAAGTCAATTTTTGACTTAAGAACCAAATACCGACAAAATGAACATTATTTACTTAAATGATTACATGATGTTCATAACATGGTATAAAAGGAATAATGAACTTGAAAAAAGTTCTTCAGAAAGTAGAGATTAACTCAAGTTTATTATTTAGGAGATTAAAGAACGGTCGGGTCAAGTCGGATACGAGGTAAGGGACTTCGTCTCAATCTCCTTCCATTGAGGCATATTTTGTTTTATACACAACCTTCTTTTATACGGTGTATAATCCCCTTTTAATTTTACGTTTATCCAAATGGAATATTTTTTATACGAAGCGTTTTACAAAATGACAAAAGGGAATGTTTTTGTCGTACGTATGCGGCGACAACGACTACTCCACCGCCGTGACCATTATTGGAGTTTCGGCTTCGTCTACAAGTCATACCCTTTTTTTTAAATGAAAAATAAATACCATGTTTTACTTTGGTTTTGAAAATGGTTTTCATGATTTTTTTATTATATCAATGTGTTGTATTGATATCTTGTGATTGAAATGTGGAAATGTTATGTTTCCTTTATGCATGTTTAATGTGATATGATTATGTTATGGTTCTTGGGCATTATTATGAAGACGGGTGGTTCCGTGATAAACTAAGGGCGGGTGAGCCCGTTATAGCTCTCCAATGCATTGGGTAACGCGAAGGAGTGAAACGTTAAGGTTTCTCCGAAGAGATTTAGGGAATATAATGTGACGGGTATTCCAAATGTAACCAAGAGGGTTACTCCCTACGTAAGAATGTTATGAATACCTCAAGTTACCTTTATGTCTTATGATTTCTATGATTTGTTCATGATTTTATGAGGTATGTTAAAGGGCATATGTTTTATGGGTAATGTATGATTTCATTCTTATGTATATATGAACTCATGTTTCCTTTCCTTGTTTTTTTATATAACCCATACTGAGCTTTTTATGCTCATCCCAAGTTTTTGAAATGTTTTTCACAGGTCACGGGAAAGGTACATGATAAGATGATAGTGTCAAATAATTGTCAAGAAAGAATCCATGTTTTATTTTCAATATGTTTCCGTTGATAGGAAAACTAGTACTATCTTTTATTGTAACCATTTTGTTTAAATGTGGGTTGTAATGCATGTTTTAAGATCTAATTCTCTAAAACTGTAAACCTGAAAATATCCTCATCGTGTAATCTTGTGATAACTCAAGATTATGTATGGTTTAAGGCTTGGGCCTTATTGTTGGTATCAAAGGTCGGTTTAGATAACTTTAAGAGTTATAATTCTTTGAAATGATTATCCAAAAGGTTTTTTTATGGTCAAATTGTAATGATATAGCATTTAAAGATTACCATGTTGATTTATCTAAGACATGTTTGTTCAGAATGGTTTTCTATAGAGGAAATAGGGAAGCAGTGCTAGGAAGGCATACAGAAGTAAATAACCTTCCTAACCAGCATCCTGAGATGGTCAGAATTGGAACTGAACAGTTTGTTGAAGTAATGGCACAGTTGACTCAAGCGATAAATGGTGGTGGTATCCATGCACGAGATCAGCCAGATCAACCGCAAAGGAACATGTCAGCGGTGGAACATTTCATGAGGCAACATCCCCCATCATTCAGAGGATCATCTGACCCTGTGTTAGCTGAAGGGTGGATTAAAGCACTAGAGAAGATTTTCGATGTCATGGGGTGTTCAGACAATCCAAAGGATAGTCTTTCTATTTACCGTTTGGAGGGTGAAGCAGATCAGTGGTGGTCGATGGTTAAAAACATCAGGGACGCTGATGAGATTGATGCTCTCGACTGGGATGAATTCAAAGGTATTTTTCTTGAGAAGTATTTTCCTAAGGTTGTTCGACTTAGGATGGAAAAAAATTCCTAGAATTGAGGCAAGAGGAAGACTCAGTGGCTGCCAATGAAGAAAGGTTCACTCGATTGGCAAGGTATGCTCCAAATTTTATCCGAGACCGTGATAGTAAAATCAATCGTTTTTATTCAGGATTAAAGACAAAATATTGAAGGTCTTTAGCTTCACGTGAGTTCAAAAGTATGAAAATCTTGTTCAATGTGCTGAGCAGGTTGAAATGGAGTTTGCCGATGATCAAGTGTTGTACAACAACTAGCAAAAGAAGAGACCGAGGTGGCAGGAGAAAGGAAATAATTCTTCAAAAAAAGTCTGATGGTAAGAAAACTAAGTTTCTAGTTTGTGATAATTATGGTAAAAGGCATGCTGGGGAATGTCTTCTGAATTCCGGAAAGTGCTACCGATGTGGTAAGATGGGACATAAGGCTCGTGATTGCACTGGAAAAGATCAGGGTGATGGTAAGACCAAATTTGATTTACAGTTAGTGAAATGTTTTAAGTGCAATGAGATGGGTCACTATGCAAATGAGTGTCCAACAAAGAGCTTGAGTGATTGGAAGCAGTTAGACTACAAGAAGAAAGGGGTGGTGAAATCCTTTGCAACTACTTCAGCACATGTCGGGCCATCAAATGAAGTTGTTTCAGGTACTTTGTTCTTTTTTCAGATTATGCATGTGTGTTATTTGATTCTGGCTCTACACATTCATTCATCTCAGAAAACATTTCTAATAAATGGGAATACCATCTCATGTAATGACTCCTGAACTTGTGGTAAAAACACCTGGGGGAAATAGTGAGGCAAAAAGGATTTATAAGAATCTTCCTATCCTAATCTGTGGAAAGAACCTACTTGCAAACCTTATTGTTCTACCTCTAGTAGAGTTTGATGTTATCATGGGTATGGATTGGCTCTCTATTTACCATGCTAAGATTGACTATAGAGATAAAGAAGTTTCTTTCCAGAAAGACTTTCAGTTTGTGTACAAGAATGAACCCTTACTGTTGATAACATATCAAGAGGCCGAGAAACTTGTAAAAGATGGAAATGAATGTTACATTGCACACATTGTTGAAAACAAGGGAACTGTTCAGATTAATGATGTGCCAGTGGTAAATGAGTATCCTGATGTTTTTACTAATGAGTTGCCTGGAATAATACCGGATCGGGAAGTTTAATTTACTGCTGACTTAGTTCCTGATGCTAAGCCAATTTCAAAACCCCCTTATCGAATGGCTCAAATTGAACTTTTAGAGTTGAAGGAGAAATTTCAAGATTTATTAGAGAAAGGTTTCATCTGACCTAGCACATCACCATGGGGTGCTCCTGTTTTATTTGTTAAAAAGAAAGATGGTTCTATGAGACTTTGCATTGATTATAGAGCCTTGAATAATATTACTGTTAAGAACAAATATCATTTTCCTCATATCGAAGATTTGTTTGATCATCTCCAGGGAGCTCAGTATTTTTCGAAGATTGACTTGAGGTCGGGGTACCATCAGTTGAAAGTAAAAGAAGGAGACGTTCCGAAGACTGCTTTTCGTACTAGATATGGCCATTATGAATTTTTAGTTATGCCTTTTGGGCTAACTAATGCACCTGATGTATTCATGGACTTAATGAATAGAATTTTCCTTGAATTCTTGGATAAGTTTGTGGTGGTTTTCATTGATGATATTTTGGGGTTTTCTAAAAGTAAAGAGGAGCATGAAAGTCATTTAAGGGTTGTTTTTCAAATCTTAAAAGAAAAGAAACTATATGGAAAATTCAGAAAGTGTGAGTTTTGGTTGCAATAAATTTCATTCCTTGGTCACATTGTTTCTAAAGATGGGATAAATGTTGATCCTGCAACAACAAAAGTTATGGAAGATTGGCCAAGACCCACAAATGTAACCGAGATTCGTAGTTTTCTTGGTTTGGCAGGCTATTACCGAACGATTGTTAGAAAGTTTTCACGGTTATCTAGTCCAATGACTAAGCTAACTCGGAAGGGTGTTAAGTTTATCTGGACAAAAGAATGTGATGATTGTTTTCAGGAACTGAAAAGAAGATTGGTGAATGCTCCAGTTTTGGAACTACCTTCCAGAAAGGGTGAGTTTTTCATCTACAGCGATGCTTCATTGAAAGGACTTGGTTGCGTCCTAATGTAGAATGATCAGGTAATTGCTTATGCTTCACGACAATTGAAAACACATGAGGTAAATTACCCAACACATGATTTGGAATTAGCTGCTGTTGTTTTTGCTTTTAAAATTTGGAGGCATCATTTGTATGGAGTAAAATTTGAAATATATACTCATCAGAAAAGTTTAAAGTATATATTCACTCAGAAAGAATTGAACCTGAGACAAAGGAGATGGCTAGAATTAATCAAGGATTATGATTTTACGATTCCCTACCATCCGGGAAAAGCAAATAATGTGGCTGATGATTTGAGTCGAAAAAGTAATGCTTCATTAGCAATGTTGCGTTTGGAACGTGATCCTTTGGTTAAGGATTGGATGAAATTTGGAATTGAAGTTGTCGGTGTAGGAAGTTCTTCTGTTTTGTTTCAGGTATCAGTAAAATCTTCTCTTTCAGAAAGAATCAAGCAAGCACAGAAGAAAGACAGTGAGTTGCAGAAAAAGGTAGACCTGGTTCAGAAAGGAATGTTGCCTGAATTCAACATTGATAATGATTGTGTTTTGAGATTTGGGAAGAGATTGTGTGTACCTTGTGATTCACAGTTGAAGGAATAGATGTTATGTGAAGCTCATATTTCTCCGTTTTCAGTTCATCCTGGCAGTTCTAAAATATACAGAGATCTTCGAGAGTATTACTGGTGGGATGGAATGAAAAGAGATATTTCTGATTTTACTCTGAAGTGTTTGACATGTCAATAGGTTAAAGCAGAGCGGCAGTTACCGAAAGGGGTGCTTCAGCCTTTACCAGTGCCAGAGTGGAAATGGGAGAATATATCCATGGACTTTGTTGTGGGATTAACAAAGACATCTCGATGTAATAATGCAATCTGGTTTATTGTTGATCGCTTGAAAAAATCTACTCATTTCCTTTCTATTCGAGATACATTCTCTCTAGATCAACATTCTCGTTTGTATCTTCAAGAGATAGTCAGGTTACATGGAGTTCCTTTCTCCATTGTGTCTGATCGTGATCCCAGGTTCACTGCTATCTTTTGGAAAGGCCTTCAGAAATCCTTGGGTACTGAATTAAATTTTAGTACAGCTTTTCATCCTCAATCAGATGGGCAGTCAGAATGAACAATTCAGACTTTGGAGGATATGCTACGTGCTTGTTCGATGGATTATCAGGGAAGTTGGGACCAACATCTTTCTTTGATTTAATTTTCTTATAACAACAGTTTTCATTCCAGTATACAGATGGCTCCATTTGAGGCATTATATGGCAAACAGTGTCGAACTCCAGCTTTTTGGGATGAAGTAGGGGAATGGAAGCTGATGGGACCAGATTTGGTAGAAGTGATGGCAGAAAAAGTTCAGTTGATTCAGAGACACATGAGAACAGCTCAGAGCAGGAAGAAAAGTTATGCGGACAATAGGAGGAAGGATCTCTCTTTTGAGGTAGGTGATCATGTTTTTCTCAAAGTTTCTCCATGGAAAAGTGTTATGTGATTTGGTAAGAAAGGAAATCTAAGTCCAAGGTTCATTGGACCATACGAAATTCTGGAGAGAGTTGGATTAGTTGCATACCGAGTGGCTTTACCTCTAATTTTATCTCAGGTACACAAGGTTTTTCATGTTTCGATGTTGAGAAAGAATATGTCAGATCCATCTCATGTTTTGAGTCCATAGGTAGTTCAACTGGAAGAGAATCTATCTTACGAGGAACAACTGGTCCAGATTCATGACCACATGGATCGGGTATTGCGGAATAAGGTGATTCATCAAGTAAAGGTTTTATGGAAAAACCATATGGTTGAAGAGGCAACATGGGAATCTGAAAATGCTATGATGGATAAATACCCCCACTTATTCTATAAGTGAATAAAATTGCTAGGACGCAATTCCCAAAAGGGGGGAAGGATGTAACATCCCAGGTAAATAAAGAATAAGACATATTCATATTTATTAATATATTTTTAATTAAATATTAATTTTTTTGAAGGGGTTGCTATGTATGATAGAGTGCCCGATATGCAACAATGATTTTATATGAAATCGTACGTTACACGCTAATAATATAATTTCAAATGGTAGTTAACACGTAGCCGTTGTACTGGAAGGAATGAATAGAAACAACTAAAATATGAATATATATGTTTGTACATTTATCCAATAAAAGATAAAGGCTTAAAATAAGAAAGGAATTCAATTTTATACATAAATACATTAATATTCACTAAAAGGTTCATTTGTCGCCTTTTGATGGTGAACCCTCTTTAAATATAGTTTTGGTCACTATTATACATTTTTTTGGACCAAATAAAATCCTTCTTTATAATCGGGACATCAAAATTTACTTTGTGTATGTTTTTTGTTATTCTTCCGATAAAGTTCATTTTTTATGAATAAGTGAAAAATGTTGTATTTTTATTCAAAAACTCTTTTAATATAATTTATTTATATGATTATATTATCTTTTGAATTGGTTTTAAAGTGAAACCATAAAATATTTTTACCATTTGATTCAATGGTGGACATTGGAATTAATTTCACTTTGAAATTCGACGTAAACAAATATCAATCTTTTGATATATATTGTTTCTTAAAAACACGCTATTTGTTTTGACAGTGGGAGCTAATTATTAAATTAATTAATTCTACTTATATTCTTTGAATTTGGGAATATAAACATCATTTTTGAATTCGGAATATTGAATATATCTTAGAGTGATTTTTTGGTAATTTTCTGAAAAACTCCAATTTTTGATGAATAGTGAAACCACTGAGTGGTAATCAAGCAAACCGATTTTTCAGTTAAATGAAAGTTTACCACTAATGTGTATTGAATTTTGAAAATCCGACATACATGTTCATCATTAGTATGTAAAATGTGGTTCAATGGGATGAAAATAATTTTTTGGTGAATAGTAAGTTTTTTTCATTAATCGCGATTAGAGGTAATTAGTGTAATTTAAGGTAAGAATGATATTATAAAAATATGAAAACACCATGACAATTGTCCTACCCCTATTGGATGAGTCATGGACGACCAAGACAACCCATGGGTCGATTTAGGGGACCCTATGGAGCCTCTTGGGAGAGATAATGACTTTAATGCATTTTTTAAATAAAGGTGAAAATGACACTAACATAAAATTTTTTACTAAAACAATCATTAGAAGGGGTTATACTTATCATATTTTTGTCTATAAATACTCTTTGGAAAGATAAAAAGATTTCATACATCAGGATATTTTTGTTATAATTTTTAGACATTAAATAAATTAATTTAATTATGACATCATGATGATGCAATGATGACCTCATTAATGAACAGTTTAAATAAAATGAAATGATAATATAAAATATAAGACCTACACTTGTCCAAAAACTATTGGATGGGAATTTTTCGAAGCCTTATCATCTTATCTTAGAAATATATCAATGTGGGACCTTAGAAATTCGAAACACTTTTGAAAATAAAATAATAGTTTCATGATTTCCAAAAGTGCTCCTCCTCTCCTCTTATAAAAGGCCCCCAACTCTACCTCATTTCACACACTCCTCAAGCTTTTGGCTCGGCCATCCCCTGCCCATTTACTCTCTCCACATCCCTCTCCGCCTACTATAGGATTACCTTTGGGGATAATCCTTTCAAAGGAAGCCTTTAGGCTGAAATAAAAAGGAGTTACACTTTTAAATGTAATTCATTCTCTCATGTTCATTTGTTTTATTTTTCTTCTCCGACCACTAAACTCTTTTTATTTACTTATTTTGTATCAACAGCAGTATCTTCAATATTCTAGGATGTTGTTATAAGATTTATTCGAGCTACACTCTCACACAAATAAATCAAATGGTTAAAGAACATACGGTTTCCGTGGATGGCGAAATTCTACCTCCTGAAACGATGATTGTTCAATACTCATTTAACACCTTCAAAGGTGGCCATTATTATGTCACTATTTTTATATATGATATATAATATATGTATGTTTTCCTTAAGATTCTGTATTTTTCATTTATGGCCTACCATTTTTGTTTCCATTATGGGTAAACACGGTATCTTTATTTTAGAAGTGTGGACTACCGCCCCCTGAAAGTGATTTGATTCGTTAATAACATATGTGGGATGTGTAAAGGATAAATTTAATGATATTATATATGATATTATACTAGAATTATAATATACTCTTATATCATTATGATTCCATTCCAGAAAATATGAAATAGAAATGGAAGTAGCATTCATGCGTACGTACGACATACCGTCTCCATGAATGGTGCATTTCATTTCTTACCTCTAAATGTGATGTAATATTATAAATACATGTATATGATGAATATATATGATATATATGTTATCCAAATCATTAATATTATTCTGGATATAACAAACCTTTGACCAAATTAACAATATGTAAGTGTAAGAAGTCTATTTTTGACTTAAGAACCAAATACCGACAAAATGAACATTACTAACTTAAATGATTACATGATGTTCATAACATGGTATAAAAGGAATAATGTAGTTGAAAAAGGTTCTTAAGAAAGTAGAGATTAACTCATGTTTATTATTCAGGAGATTAAAGAACGGTCGGGTCAAGTCGGATACGAGGTAAGGGAGTTCGTCTCAATCTCCTTTCATTGAGGCATATTTTGTTTTATACACAACCTTCTTTTATACGGTTTATAAACCCCTTTGACTTTTACGTTTATCCAAAATGAATCTTTTTTATACGAATCATTTTACAAAATGACAAAAGGGAATGTTTTTGTCGTACGTATGCGGCGACAACGACTTCTCTGCCGCCGTGACCATTATTGAAATTTTGGCTTCCTCTACAAGCCATACCCTTTTTTTTAAATGAAAAATAAATACCATGTTTTACTTTGGTTTTGAAAATGATTTTCATAATGTTTTTATTATATCAATGTGTTGTATTGATATCATGTGATTGAAATGTGAAAAATGTTATGTTTCCATTATGCATGTTTTATGTGATATGATTATGTTATGGTTCTTGGGAATTATTATGATGACGGGTGGTTCCGTGATAATCTATGGGCAGGTGAGCCCGTTATAGCTCTCCAGTGCATTGGGTAATGCGAAGGAGTGAAACATTAAGGTTTCTCCGAAGAGATTTAGGGAATATACTGTGATGGGTATTCCAAACGTAACCAAGAGGGTTACTCCCTATGTAAGAATGTTATGAATGCCTCAAGTTACCTTTATGTCTTATGATTTCTATGATTTGTTCATGATTTTATGAGGTATGTTAAAGTGCCTATGTTTTATGGGTAAAGTATGATTTCATTCTTATGTATATATGAACTCATGTTTCCTTTCTTTGTTTTTTATATAACCCATACTGAGCTTTTTATACTCATCCCAAGTTTTTGAAATGTTTTTCACAGGTCACAGGAAAGGTACATGATAAGATGCTAATGTCAAGGAAGTGTCAAGAAAGAATCCATGTTTTATTTTCAATATGTTTCCGTTGATGGGAAAAAGAATACTATCTTTTATTGTAACCACTTTGTTTAAATGTGGGTTTTAATGCATGTTTTAAGATCTAATTCTCTAAAACTCTAAACCTGAAAAGATCCTCAACGTGTAATCTTGTGATAACTCATGATTATGTAAGTTTTAAGGATGGGGCCTTATACTCACCATCCCCCATGTTTCATTACCCATCCTTCCCCTACCCTTTTGGATCCTCATCTCCCACTCATATGAAGCATACCAACCAGAAGGGATTATGAACATGTTCAAAATCAAGGGACCTCAATGAGAGACCATCCTCCCACTTCAATAAGGCTACTAGATCTAGATCCAATGCCAGAGCCCTATCCAACACATCATTATTTTCTTTATATGTAATTCTCATGGTCTTAGTGCCCTTGTTAAATTGTAATTTCGCACTATAGAAATAAAACATAATGTCATTGTAGTTGTTGTCAAATAAAAGAAAAAACACTATAATAATCATAGAATTATCATGGAAGATTATGTTACATGGATTTATACACTCTGACCCCTCCAACAGACACAAATGGGTATTTTGACACAATAAATATGTTGTTGAGACTGTTCAACATTGCAATAAATTCATCACTACCAAGGTGTTCAATGGTGACAACTCCTTACTTATGAATTTTGTTTTTGGAAGCTATGACCCTCTTCAAAGGGAATCTCTATGGAGTGAACAAAATAACATCGATCCTTGACATGATCCAATATTTTTTGGGGTGAATTTAATTTCATTTCCAACCCAAAGGAAAGGAATGGTAGAAGCCCAATCTAGGGGAAGGCCATCATAGAGTTTTTCCAGTTCATGGTTGGGAAGGGCCTCATTGATCTCAGCTTCTCAGGAGACAGTTTCACTTGGTGCAACAACTGCAAGTGCCATAAACGCTTGTGGAGTCTATTGGATAGGTGTCTAGACAACATCAAAGTCAGTAATCTATTCTCAAATACCATGTTTTTTCATCTGTCTTGATGAATTTTGATTCACTCCCCCCTCTTGGTTTTGATTTCTTCTTGGCATGATCATCAGGAATGGTTTCACATCCTCCAGTAGCGGGTTAACATCCTAGGGTACCGGGACATGGTTTGTGAAATATGGAATGAACCCTTGTAGGAGAATCGGGAAACCATAAACCTCAGTGACCTGACCTCAAACCCCGATAGGTGTGTATTCTCCCCTACCTCCTAGGGATCCTTCACCACCTGGGACTACTGTCGCATATGGGCTCCTTCAGAGTATTCTGATAGTTGGAATGATACCTTGGGTTAATTGGATTATTAACACCAGTTTTAGATTTATGTGTGACTATATACTTATTATATTTTCTTAATATTTATTACACACCACCACTTGAGTCGAGTAAGCTGATTGAAATCAATATTTGTACCTTGGTTCTTATGTGGATATGGTTTTTATGAGATTGTGACATGTGTATGTGTGGATATATGGGTATTTTGGAATGATGATAATGAATGTAGGGCAGAGACCTAGGAGTGGTGGATGTATCATTCATGATTATTTTTGTGTTTGGTCTGGGGTGATTTGTTGAAACTATAATGAATCTAAAGTAATTATATTTATTGAAGATGAATAAATACTAATGGTTGGGCTCTATTAATCTCTATTTTATAAGGAAGTGGTTATGTTTTATTGTATTTGGATGTCTTGATTTGTGTACGTGAACCATAAATACTAATATTTGAGATTCAAATTGGATGAAGATGAATAAAGATTGGATGTAGCCTAATCGTTTGACAATAGAGTACGAGAACCGAGTGAAAGATTTCATCGTGTTTGCAAAGGATCATGCAAAGGATACTTATCAAATACATTGCCTGTGTTTACGTTGTTGTTATTCTATACTAATTGCTCCAGAGGATTTGGAAGAACATTTGATATGTCACGGAATAGATTGAAGTTATAAATTTTGGAAGAAACACGAAGAAAAAGAGAATGTAGCTACTAGTTGGGATAAAACTACGTTTTATGGATCATGAGATATGAATACAAATATGGATAATGAATAAGACCATATGAAGGATGTGATTACAGGTGTTAATGATAATGATGATATTATTAAGGAAATGATAAAGACAATTGATGATGAACTCCATGATTGCCCAAAATTGTTTGAGAAGTTAAAGTGTTGTGCAAAGACATCATTGTATACTGGTTTCAATAAGTATACATCATTTTCAGCTGTACTAATGTAGTATAAATTGAATGTAGGAAACGGCTAGAGTGATATCAGTTTTATAGAACTACTTGCTCTCTTGAATGACATTCTCCCAAAAGAAAATGATCTCCCAAGCTGGACATATGATGCTTGACGAATGCTACGCTCGATGGGTATGATTTCGGATAGAATACATGCTTTCCCAAAAGACTGTATATTGTTTCGCAAGGAGAACAAATAACTTATAGAATGCCCAAAGTGTGGTGCTTCTCAATACAAGAATGATAAATCAAATCCTACTAATGTTTTATGGTACTTTCCAATCATTCAAGTAATATGCGTCTATATGTAAGTGAAGAAACTGCAAGGCATTGTTGTGGCATGCAGATAAAATAAATAAATATGGGAAATTAAGTCATCCGGCCGACTCTCCTCAATGGAAGAAAATTGATCATGAGTATCCTGAATTTGGAAAAGATTTGAGAAACCTTCATCTTGAATTATATACATATTGAGTAAATCCTTTTTATTTTCCAACCATCACTCAAAGTACATGGCCTATTATGTTGTTAAATTATAACATGCCACCCTGGTTATGCATGAAGTAGAAATTCATCATGTTATTCATGATTATATTATGACCAAAATAACCTTGTTACGATATTGATGTTTATTTGGCTCCTTTGATCGAGGATTTGAAGTTATTGTGGGATTGATGTGTTATGTTGTAAGATTCTTATAAAAGCGAATACTTCACATTGAGACTGATGTTGTATGGGACAATAAATGATTTCCATGCCAATGGAAATTTGTTAGGCTATAACATTAAAGGAACTCAAGGGTGTCCCATGTGTGAAGAAGATTCATAATCAATTAGGTTGAAACATACCTCGAAATCTATGTTTCTACGACATATTAGATTTCTACCTCGTTGGAATATGTACCGATCTTGGACAACATAATTCAATGGATGTTCAGAACAAAGCGCAACACAATCCCCACTAACAGGTGAGCAGTTTTTTGAGAAAGTAAAAGATCTGAACACTATTTTTTGTAAACCATTTTCGAAAAACCTTACGGAAATCGGTTGGAAAAATTGATCAGTTTCATTAATTACATTACTATAATTGTTTGTATATCAGACATTTTCTAGATGTGATTCATGTGGAAAAAAATGTACAGGATAGTGTTATCGGAATATTTCTAAATTCCCCTTGAAAAATAGAAGATGGAATTAAGGAAAGGTTGGACATGGATGACATGGGAATACGAGAAGAGTTGGCTCCCGTGAAGGGTGAAAATCGAATGTTTCTTCCTCCAGTTACTTATACTCTTTCTAGGGAGAAGAAATATCTTTTTTTCACCTTGTTCAACGAAGTAAAGGTTCCAGAGGGTTATTCATCAAATATCAAGAACATTGTGCCAATGAATTATGTGAAGTTAAAAGGATTGAAATAATATTATTGCGATGTTTTGATGCAAGATCTAATTCCTATAGATTTACATAGAATTTTTCGAAAGAATATTCTCCAGACATGAATGAAACTTTGTTTCATTCTCAAATCTATATGTAGAAAAGTTTTAGACCTGGTGAAATTTCCAGCTATGGAAAAAGAAAATTTCATCATATTATGTGATTTAGAAATGTTCTTCCCATCAACATTCTTTGATATAATGGTTCATTTGATGATTCACATGGTGAGAGTGATTTGACTTTATGGTCCTGTTCACTATAGATAGATGTATCCTGTTGAATGGTTTATGATGAATTTGAAAGGGAATGTCAAAAATCGAAGTTGGTCATAGGGTTGTATAGTGGAGTGATATATTATTGATGAAGGCATTGAATTTTGTACCATATACCTATCTGATGTAGAAATCATTGGTATCCCAAAATTTCATCACACTAGACGCTTTAAGGGTAAGGGGATTTCTAGAAGATAAGTTGTGACAATTAATATTATAGATCTGGAGCTAGACCATCTTTACGTTTTTCATAATAGTTGGGAGGTTGGTCCATATATTGAAACCCACAAAGAAATTCTTAGGCAGTTAAATCAATCATGGGCTGAAAATGGTTATCAAATACACATAATCCCTAGTTTATAGGATAGTTTCAGGACCATATTTTCAAGCAGTTGGATGAAAATCTGAATTAAATTTCAGAACAAATTCAATGGCTAGCCACTGGACCAAGTATGTTTGTATTATCTTATAGTGGTTATGTATTTAATGGTCATACATTCTATACAGATGAACATGATGATGAAATTATCATACAAAATAGTGGAGTTACACTAGTGGATGAAGTGATGCATGTTTCTGGTAGTAAGAACAAGAATCCAATTTATGTAAATATGTCATACTTTGGCATTATCAAACTAATATGGGTGTCGGATTATACGACATTCCAATTGATTATATATCAATGAAAATGGATTGATAACAAAAGTGGTGTTAAAATAGATGAATGGGGATTTGTGAAAGATTATTTTAGTAAAGAAGGTTACAAAGACGATCAATTTATAATGGCATCACAAGCGGTACAAGTTTTTTATTATTCCAGATCCTACAAACTGAAACTGTACGATTGTTCTGTTATCATCCAAAACTACTGAAGGTTCCGATGAAAATTCAGTTGAGGGTGATCCTTTCAGTGGTACACTGTGATCATTTTGGATCAGTCCCAATGTAGATTATGTTTTGTTTGTTAGATGAGACAACAATGAAGGGATTTCAAAAATCGATTGAGGTGTCAAAAACCATCAACCTTTGAAATAAAGAATGAAAAATCAATAACCAGGTTATATTTTTTTGTAATATAGATCTTTTTATCTCAAGGTTATTATCTTATCATTTCTGAATTTATGTAATCTAAATTAACTATTCAACAACTCTTGCAGATAATGACTTCTTCTCAATCTGGTGCTCCTAACCTGAAGGCTGAACAAGTTTATCAAGCTGCTGCTACTGCGACTGTTGCTGCTCCTGCTGCTCGTGCTACTACTCCTGCTGCTCCAGCTGCGACCCATGTTGCTCTTGCTGCTTCTCCTGCTTCGGCTCCTGCTGCTCCAACTACGGCTGCTGCTGGACAAGCTACTACAGCTGCTGTTGCTCCTAATGTTGAGGTCCAACAACCATCAGCACATGCCGTTGATATAATTTTAGATGAACATATAAATGATGTTGATATCGATGATATGGTTGGGAATGAAGGACCGACATCGTAGAAAACATAGGTGTGTCGTAGTTTGGTGTTGTTATCCAATGTTCATAAGGTGAAAAGAAAAGTAATCATATTTGAAGTTGGATGGAATGTATGAGGCCAACATGTGAATTCCAAAAAGGCTTTGTTTATCAGCTACATTCGAGTTTTCACTCAGCAGCGCATGCCGATTGACATAGATTCATGCCACCATGTTGTGTCCGGCCTGATGGCTGTAATCTGAGATGAAATTATGTTATCATTATGAATTTATTTCTATAATTTACTAGAAAATAAAATAATGAAACAATGTCTCACTTTTCTCAATCTCTTGTAGAGTGTATTTATAGTAGATGATTTACACAAGGATTGTGTATTACGTCTTGTAGGAAGGATTCATCGATGTTTTCACACTCTTTTAACATGATTTCACCTAAAATATTCCAAAGGTAAAATAAACACGCACACACCCATTGTCTATGCTCAATTGAAATACCATGAAGCATGAGAAACATTTATTGGCCTTCGTGGGGTTGAGAAGTTTCAGGTACATTGTGGGTGGAAATACGTTGTTTGAGGATACCTGTATTCATCACATTGATTGTCAATATTTCATTTTATAAATAGAAACTCTATACTGAAAATAATGAACATGCATCGAAACCAACATACCCATATTGTAATGCAAGGATTGGGTATGTTTCACTAGAAAAGAAAATGGTACATATTTTAAATTTACAGTAATATTGTTATGTGCTAATAAATAACATCGTAATTAACTTTATATGTTTATATGTATATTGATGAATCTAAAACCAAATACACTTCTATCCCACGTCATGTGCTATGGATGGAGGCACATGTGAATAAGGAATGGAAGTTAGTATATGAGAACACACAAAAAGTTTGGGAAATATGTGTAAGTATGACATGACGATAAAAATATTTGTTTTAAATTGCTATTACATAAAAATAAATAGTTATTTTCCTATATCTGACAGTCACAGGAATCAGCTAATCCTGTAGCAGATATAGACCTATTCCGGACGACTATGAAGCAGCTTGAAAAATATGGTCATGTCAGAGGTGCGGGGTTTGGTGTGACACCACAAGTATATTTTGAGAATAAGCAAAAAATGGATGATATAGATGAAAAATTGGACCAAATGAGCGAAAAAATAACAACCCATCAAGAACGATTACAATGCCAAAGAGAGTTTCTTGAAACATTTATGTGTGAGAAGAAATGGGAAGACACAACTAAGGAAAAACCAGCACGTGAACATCCCACCCCACCCCCAACAGCATTGAGGCGAGCCATTACCCTAAAAGAACTGTCTTAGTCATGGTAATCAATATTCTAATAATTTTTCCCATGAAATTTGAATCAAATAAACACTGATAATTTATCTGTACTGATCTTCAACAAGGGGATAATGATTGTGATTTATATCTGTCAAAACCCACCTATCACCTTGTAGTGAGGGCTACAATGTTCAATATCCCAGATGCCACGCTGCATAATAGTCCACTTCTGAAAGATCATCTAAAAGAGATGATTACTTTAGCTCATGAGCCAAATGCAGAGATACCTATTCCACTTGATGAAGCTGATATTCATACAGTATAAAAGGCTATTATGAAATTAATTACATGGCCATCACAACTTGTAAGAGTACATGTAGACCATGAGATATTTATTTCCTTTTTTATCAAGCTTATCCTTTAACAAATAATGAAAAAAGGGTCTGAACCAATGATTGTTGTTATAGACAGAGAAAGGGAAGGGGGTGACAAACGTCATCTCAAAACCATCTAAAGATCGACCAACCGATCCCATGGTGCTACTGAAGGCACAATAACACCACCTATTCTCTATCCACATTTACTAGCATTAACGACTCACGTGGATACGAATCTAAAAGATGGTAATAAACATATAGTGGTTTTCGAAGAGAATATATACAGAGGAAATTCAAGATTTCATTGCTCCTGAAAATGTAAATGAGATCCTTGAAAATGGTTGGCTAGGTGTCACAGTTGTAAATGTATATATGAGGTATATTTCCCTAAATTTATTTTCTAAAAGCAGATCTAATGTGAAAATTATGAATAAATGCATTTTATATTTTTGATAAACGCATTTATGAAAAGTAGTTGAAGGAATTTTCCCATGATCCATGATTTGGACTTTTTAGTCCTCATACCACATCAATACACCTAAAAAAATTAGATCCATCAAAAAGTAATGAAATAGTGAATGGCTTGCTGCAATCATTTGAATGCAAGATTACAGATGATAGACTATTCCTAATACCAACCAATTAGGGGTAAAACTCAATGATTAATTCATATCAATTATATTTTCACTTCTTTTATTACTTATTACTTTATTTTGTTTTTAGGAAACATTGGTTGCTAATTGCAGTGAACTTGGACACTCCAAAGAATTTTTTTCTGTATTCAAAGCAACGATATCCATCAAACCAAAAACACATAATGGAGATTTTGAATATGTAAGACACTAAATATTACGTTTTAGGTCTAAACACAAAGTAATATAATTTATATTATCTTTTACTGAGGATTCTTTTATGATACGGCGGTGTATCATTATCATCTAAAAAAGGAATGAGGACAGGGGCTAAGCATAAGGAGATGAGAAAGTACTACGTCTTGACCAATATCAGGGTATATATAATAAAATTTCACTATCCAAACACATCTCAACACAAGTTACTTATTCTCCTAATGATCAATTTCTGTGTAGTGTCCAAAACAAACAAACGATAATGATTTTTGTTCTATGATTGTAAATTTATGAAAGAGATCGTTTTTCATCTACAAACTAGCATCCCTAAAGAGGTATATTCAAAAACAACTACTAGTTCGTTTAATTTAATTATTAATTCTTTATTTTTATATTTTTTAGTACTACTTTGATGAAAAAAAAGACTCATACTCACTAGAAGATATAGATGTGTACAGAAAAGAGTGGTCCACATACCGGGTGGGAGATCGTTCAAAAATACAATGAAGATCTGACTTGGGGAGATGTACAATTGGGGGTCATTTTTGAGTGGGGTTAAGGGGATCAAAAGATGACACATTCTTGTATGTAAATGTTTGTAAGATAATTTTAATTGTTATTAAATAAAACATACTTTCTCAAATGAGTCATTTTACCATTTTAATAGATTATATGCCCCAGAAACATGCAGGAATGCTGAACCACTCAAAAGGTCTCTCTTTAAGTTAAAATGGAAAAAATTTAATTGAAAACAACAACTAACCGATGAAAATTAGTACAAATGCATTTGGATTTTCTTGATCTTTTATAAGAACGATCCAAGGGTCCTTGGTGATGTGTACGAGTCAACCCCTCATCAATTTGAGGCACAGTGTGTGCGATATCACTCAAAGGGTATCTATTTTGTTTAAAATGGTAACAATTTTAAGTGAAAACAACTACTGACATATGGAAATCCTACCAAACGAATTTGGATTGTGTTGATCCTTTAGGAGAACGATCCATGGGTCTTTTGTTACATGTACGAGTCAACCCTTCCTCAATCTGAGGCACAGTGTGGCCGGTATCACTCAAATGGTCTCTATTTTGTTTAAAATGGACACAATTTTATGTTAAAACAAAAATTGACATTCGGAAATCCAACCAAACGCTTTTTCATTATGTTAATCATTTAGGAGAATGATCCAAGGGTCCTTTGTGATGTGTACGAGTAATCCCCTCCTCAATCCAAGGCACGGTGTGGCTGGTATCACTCAAAGAGTCTCTCTTTTGTTTAAAGTGGACAAAATATTAATTGAAAACAACAAATGACCTATGAAAATCTGAACAAACAAATTCAGATTTTCTTCTTCATTTATAATAACCATCCACGAGTAATTTTTGATGTTTAAATGTCATCACCACCTCAATAGGTGGCATGGTGTGGCCGGTACCACTCAAAGTGTCTCTCTTTTGTTTAAAATGGACACAATATTAAGTGAAAACAATAACTGACCTACAGAAATCCGACCAAACGCATTCGGATTGTTCTAATACTTAAGGAGAACAATCCATGGGTTCTTTTTTGATGTTTAAAAGTCATAATCGCCTCAATCTGAGGCACGGTGTGGCCAGTAACACTCATAGGGTCTCTCTTTGATTAAAAATGGACACAATTTTAATTGAAAACAACAACTGACCTATGAAAATCCATCCAAATGCATTATTATATTCTTTATCATTTTAAAGAACAATCCATGGGTCCTTTTTGGCATGTAAGAGTCAACACCCCCTCAATGGGAGTCACGATGTGTCCGATACCACTCAAAGGGTCTCTATTTTGATTAAAATGTACACAATTTTAAGGGAAAACAACAACTGAACTACGGAAATCTAACCGAAAACATTAAGATTGTATTTATCCATTAGGTAAATGATCCATGGTCATTTTTAATGTTTAAGAGTAATCTCCACATCAATCTGAAGCACTTTCTGACCAGTAGCTCTCAAAGGGACTCTCTTTGGTTTAAAATGGACACTATTTTAAGTGAAAACAACAACTGACCTACCAAAATCTGACCAAACGCATTCTAATTGTCTTTATTTTTTATAATAACGATACATGGGTATTTTTTGATGTGTAAGAGTCAACCTCTCCTCCATCAGAGGCACGGTGTGGCCTGTACCACTCAAAGGGTCTCTCTTTTGTTTGAAATGGACACAATTTTAAGTGAAAACAACAACTACCCTATGGAAATCTGACCAAACACATCCAGATTGTGTTTATCCTTTATGATAACGATCCAAGGGTACTTTTTGATGTGTAAGAGTCATATATGCCACATTATGAGACAATGTGTGGCCGATAGCACTCAAGGAGTCCCTCTTTGGTTTAAAATCTACACAATTTTAAGTGAAAACAACAACTAACCTACAAAAATATGACCAAACACATTCATATTGCCATGATATTTTATAATAACGATCCATGGTTCCTTTGTGACGTGTAAGAGTCAACTATGATGCATTCGGAGGCACTGTGTGGCCGGTACCACTCAAATGGTCTCTCTTTTGTTTAAAAGGTACACAATTTTAAGTGAAAACAATAACTAACCTATGGAATTCTTACCAAACACATTCATATTGTATTTATATTTTAAGGGAATGATCCAAGGGTCCTTTGTGACATGTTCAAGTCATCCCCGCCTCAATATGAGGCACGGTGTGGCTGGTATCACTCAAAGGGTCTCTCATTATTTTAAAATGAACACAATTTTAAGTGAAAACAACAACTGACCTATGGAAATATAAAAAAAGGCATTTGGATTGAATTGATATTTTATAAGATTGATCCATGTGTCTTTTGTGATGTGTAAGAGTCAAACCCGCTTTAATTTGAGGCACGGTGTGGCCAGTACCATTCAAAGGGTCTCTCTTTTGTTTAAAATGGACACAATTTTAAGTGAAAACAACAACTGACCTACAGAAATCCGACCAAACACTTTCAGATTGTGTTGATCCTTTATAAGAATGATAAAAGGGTACTTTTGAAATGTAAGAGTCATACCCGCCTCAATATGAGGCACGGTGTGGCCGGTATCACTCAAAGACCCTCTCTTTGGTTTAAAATAGACACAATTTTCTGTGGAAACAACTACTAACCTACATAAATCCAACCAAACACATTCGGATTGTGTTGAACTTTTAGGAGAATGATCCAAGGGTCCATTCTGATGTGTAAGATTCATCCTTTCCTCAATATGAGTCATAGTGTGGCTGGTAGCATTCAAAGGGTCTCTCTATTGTTTAAAATGGACACAATTTTAAGTGAAAACAACAACTGACCTATGGAAATATGACCAAACCCATTCTGATTGTGTTGATTCATTAGGAGAACAATCCATGGGTATTTTTTTACATGAACGAGTCATATTCGCCTCAATCTGAGGCATGGTGTGTCCGGTATCACTCAAAGGGTCTCTCTATTGTTTAAAATGGACAGAATTTTAATTGAGAACAACAACTGACCTATGAAAATCCAACCAAACGCATTTGAATTGACTTTATATTTTATAATAATGATGGAAGGGTCCTTTTGGAAGTGTAAGAGTCATCCCTGTATCAATATGAGACATAGTGAGGCTGGTATCACTCAAAGGGTTTCTATATCGTTTAAAATGGACACAATTTTAAGTGAAAACAAAAAATGACCTATGGAAATATGACCAAAAACATTCGGATTGTGTTGATACTTTAATAGAACGATCCAAGAGTCCTTCTTGATGTGTAAGAGTCATCCTCGCCTCAATACGAGGCACGTTCTGGATGATATCACTCAAAGGGTCACTATTTTGTTTAAAATGGACACAATTTTATGTGTAAACATAAAATGACCTAGGGAAATCAGAAAAAACACATTCATATTGTGTTAATCCATTAGGAGAATGATAAAAAAAGTCCTTTGTGAAGTGTATGAGTCAACCTTGCCTCAATTGGAAGCACGATGGGACTGCTATCACTCAAAGGGTCTCGGTTTTGTTTAAAATGGACACAATTTTAATTGAAAATAATAGCTTACATATGAAAATCCCTCCAAATTCATTCGGATAGACTTGATCATTTATAAGAACGATCCAAGGGTCATTGGTTACATGTACGAGTCAATCCAGCATCAATCTGAGGCACGGTGTGTTCGGTACCACTCAAATGGGTCTCTCTTTTGTTTAAAATGGACACAATTTTAATTGAAAACAACAAGTAACCTATGAAAATTTGACCAAATGCATTTGAAAAGACGTTATCTTTTATAAAAACGATCCAAGGGTCATTGGGGATGTGTAAAAGTCAACCCTGTCTCAATACGATCTACAGTGTCGCCGGTACCACTCAATGGGTCTCTATTTTGTTTAAAATGTACACAATTATAAGTGAAAACAACAACTGACTTATGGAAATTTTACCAAACGTATTTGGATCATGTTTATCCTTTAGGATAATGATCAAAGGGTGATTTTTGACGTGTAAGAATCATCCATGCCTCAATAGAAGGCATGGTGTGGCCGCTAACACTCAAAGGCTCTCTCATTTGTTTAAAATGGACACAATTTTAATTGAAAACAACAACTGACCAATGAAAATCCAACCAAACAAAGTTTGATTGTCTTGATCATTTTTAATAATGATCCATGGGTCCTTTTTGATGTGTATGTGTCATAAACTCCTAAATTAGAGGAACGGTGTGGCCGGTACCACTCAAAGGGACTGTCTTTTGTTTAAAATGGGCACAACTTTAAGTGAAGACAACAATTGACCTACGGAAATCAGACCAAACACAATCAGATTGTATTGATCCTTTAGTAGAATGATCCACGAGTCCTTTATGATGAGTATGAGTCATCTTAGACTCAATCTTAGTCATGGTGTGGCTGGTAGCACTCAAAAGGTCTCACATTGGTTTAAAATGGACACAATTTTATGTGAAAACTAAAACTGACCTACGGAAATCCGACCAAACACATTCGGATTGTCTTGATCTTTTATAAGAACAATACATGAGAAATTTTTGACGTGTACATATCAACTCCACCTCAATCCGAGGCATGGTGTGGCTGGTACCACTCAAAGGGTATCACTTTTGTTGAAAAAGGAACCAATTTTTAGTGAAAACAACAACTGACCTACGGAAATACAACCAAACACATTCAGGTTGTATTGATCCTTTAAGAGAAAAATCCAAGAGTCCTTTGTGACGTTTAAGAGTCATCCTTTCCACAATATGAGGCACGGTGTGGCCGGTAGCACTCAAAGGGTCTCTCTTTGGTTTAAAATGGTCTCAATTTTCAGTGAAAACAACAACTGACCTACGAAAATCCATACAAACACATTTGTATTATCTTGATCTTTTATAATAGAAATCCATGGGTATTTTTTGACGTGTACGAGTCAACCCCACCTCAATCCAAGCAACGGTGTGGCCGGTACCACTCAAAGGGTCGCTCTTTTGTTTAAAATGAACACAATTTTAAGTGAAAACAACAACTGACCTACATAAATCCATCCAAACACTTTCGGATTGTGTTGATCCTTTAGGAGAACAATACACGTGTTCTTTGTGACATGTATGAGTAATCCTAGTTTCATTCTAAGGCATGGTGTGGCCAGTAGCACTCACGGGGTCTCTCATTGGTTTAAAATGGACACAATTTTAGTTGAAAACAACAACTGGCCTATAGAAATCCGACCAAACACATTCAGAACATGTTGATATATTATAAGAATGATCCATGGGAAATATTTGATGTGTATGAGTCAACCCCACCATCCCCCTAGACTACCACCACTCCCTGGACACCAACCCACCCCCTAGACAACCCCTACCCCTCTGGACACTCCCACCCCCTGTAAAGCCCCCCTAACACCCTGGACACCAGCCCATCCCACTAGAAATCCCCCCCAGACACCCCCGGACACCCCCTACCCCCTTGTAAAAACACCCCAAAACCATGAATATCCCCCAACCCCCTGAATTCTGAATTTAATTCTTTATGAACTTAGTTAACTTATGAATTATGAGTTAATGGTGTACAAGTATAATTGTTGTATGGGTATAATTTGTAAAATTAGATTATGATTTATGTGTTAAATTTGTATGGGTATACTTGCTCCAATTAGATTATTGAGATGCATTATTTGTTTGCAGGTGTTTGGGTGTGCTAATGCAGATTTTTTCATAGCAGCAGACAGGGAATTTATTAGCACTTTTTAGCACTGATAATTTTATCTTTTATAAGTTCTAAAAAAGCACTGATAAACTACACCTTTATCAGTGCTAATGAAGAACTGATAAAGGATCAGTTTATCAGTGCTAAAGGAGCGCTGGGAAAACACGCATTTATTAGTGCTCTTTTAGCACTGATAAAGTGTTGTTTTTTGAGCGATAGTTTAGCACTGATAAAGTCCACCATTATCAGTGTGTTTTTAGCGCTGATAAAGGGTACACCCCTTTATCAGCACTGAGACGTACAATACCTTTTTAGAGCTGAGAAATCCCATTTTTAGTGCTGAAAATGACCATTTTGATGACACACAACAGAGTTATCAAATCGTATACTAAGGTTGTCACTATCCTGGCGAGAAACCTCGAGGGAATATTTCATTACACCAGGAGAATTACTGGATTTCTCGATCATTGATATTTTATTCCTGATACTATTTCCACCCCTCATGTTGTGCTTAGTTATAAGAGCCTAATCAGCTATCTCAGAAAAATTTGTTGGGTTAAAGACATTCACCAGCGTAAAAATGCTATACTAGAGCCCATCCACAAAGCGTCTAGCATGTGAAAGTTCATCACTATCTAGAATCATTTCAAAGTGTTATAAATCTATGAAATGTGTTGAATCATCCATAAATGGAATATAACTCTATTCGAGATACATGAACTCTCTAGATCTATTAGCTCTCACTATCTGAGGAAATAACATAATATAGAAGGCATTATGGAAATCAACCCATAACATTCCCTGATGTTGATCAGACTAGGTAAACACTTCCCACTAATGCTCAGCCAAATCATAAAGAATATAGGTGGATATCATGACCTTCCACTGAGTAGGAATCTCGAGATGTTCAAAGAAAGATAGGATGTCATTTTTCCATGAATCGGTAGCATATGGACCACCATCCCCTAAAAAGGTAGTAGGGTGTTGCTACTGGAACTCACGAGTTAAATAATTTATCATAGGCGAAACTCGTGGAGAAAAATTCATAGACTGCATCAGATGTATGAAACTATCACAAAGTTGGGAATCAGATCTCAGATCAAGTACCAAAGGTGGTTCCTCTAGTGGCACTTCTTGTTGTAAGATATGTGTCTTAAGGCTCACATCATCTAGAGGATGGTCGTCTCCACCATCCTGGAATACAACATGAGGACTTTGTGGTAGAAATTGCCTAAAACAGCCAAGCACTTGCCCCAAAAAGCATAAAAGATGATATTTAGCAACAATTATGGAAGAAAAACCAGGAAAAGCTTTGTACCCGAGGTATACTACCCAAAATTCCCGCATATATGGCCAGGTATCAGTAATTTTTCAAGTATATGTTTCATTTCACTTTATATTTAATTACTAGGTTCAATCCTTTACCATTCATAAATGTGACAAGTAGGGATAACAATATTCAATGATTTCTTACTATAATTAATGTTTTAGTATATAATGGATATTCAATAGCATTAAATCAATTATCATACACATAATCAATGAATACGACACCCATTTATTTATAGTAAAATTGACCAAATCAGTAAATTACTGACCCCGGCCAATGAGGGCCCATACACCTCATGAATTGATACAAGTAATCACTCAATCACAACCAAGAGTACTAAAAGCATAAGATAACTATCAAAATATCACTCAACAATCACATTCATATTATTTAATGAGAGAAGTGATATTCACTATTATGAAATGAAAATATGCATGATATTGGAATTCTTGGTGCATATAATGTTGTATGTAAGAATTATACTTTCCCCAATATCATTGGGCGAATGAAGAAATTAATCCTCAATCAACATAATAATCAAAAACTCTACACATCATGTAGCTCACCCATTGGTGAAATGATATCAACTATTATAGGAAATGAAGAACAAAAAATTATAATTTAGGTAGCTTAGGGTTTACCCCGAACATGGGTTTGTGACACACAATCACGACTTATGATGATGTTCCCATTATTCATAATCTCTAAAATATTATCTAAAAATATTAATGCCCGAAAGGAACTCTTGTAGTACCACTTTGTGACATCCTAGACCCAGATGCCACTCAATAGGTTCCCTGATCCTGGTGGGCCACGCGGCCTCAAGTGCATCTCCCTAAACACCAATTTCTACCGACTTGAAATGAGGGCCTAGGGTGTGTCATTGAGGATATTATTCCCTCATTACCGGAGAGTATCATATCAAATAAATATAAATAGAGGTATGTATAGGATGAAATATAAATAAACCATAGTAAGAAAGAAATAGTTGGGCAAGGATAACAATAAATTAAATAATGGGAATAACATTAAACAACTCGCAATAATATGTCATGTCACTAGGAAACTGGAAAACATGTATACATGATAGAAGGAATAACATGATTCACAAAAGTATAAAGGAACTCAATGACTATCCCAAGCCTCTTGAGCTCTAGCTCAGTCATATTCTATCATGTTCCATCCAAAACAAAAATAAATCGTGTGTTCCAAGGCATATGCTTCCTTTTTTCTACACCTTTACATATTTAATCTGCCCCGGGTACCCAAAGGCACCTAGAGAGGGTGTGAGATAAATCTCAGTGGGCCACCACCATGGTCATCTATAAAATTCAACCAATTTAATGGAATAATAATATTGTTTAGGAATTAATATATAAAGTAATTCTATACAATGAAACTAAATATCCAATTACCTTTTTCAGCCCAAGGATAATGTCTAAAAATATTAATTACTCATTTTTTAATTGTTGTAATTTATAAATAAGTCACATGTTAACAATAGTAGACTTTCCAATTTGTAATAAGGCAACCATAATGGATAGTTAATAAGAAATGGTTCCATGGTATTCACCAAGGGAACCTATACCTCAAGGTATGCTAAATCAGTAGTACCTAGGTCTAGCTAAGGGTTTGAGCGTAATCTAAGTAGCACAATCCATGGAATTCCACAATAAGATTCCTACTAAGTCCAACGATTTCATCCAATGTAAAATGATGCTATGAAATAACTTGGTATGATAGGTTTAAAACACGGAATATACATGTGAATTATGGATCCATGAGTGTATACTAGTAATCTTATAATACTGCATGAGGGATACTATGTCGACACATAGTGCATCCAAGGATTGACAAGGACCAGGTTCAAGGTGGGTCTCAACCAAACAAGAAGCATCCTTGTAAAAAATTGGGGTTCCCAAGTTATCAAGACATTCCCATTGGAATTAAATATGATCTCGAGTCAGTCCAATCCTATATGATAATTAATTTATATGATATTTTAATTGGTTCATATCTTTCCATTCATTAGAGTGAAATGGGAAAGTAACATGAAACACTTTAATAATGTCATAATTAATCGATAATCTATTTGGTTCAAGACTTTCCTTTCATTAGTGTGATAAGGAAAAATAGCATGTAATTGTTCATTCCACTATCTTCCATTAGTGTGGTAAGGTGTGCTACAGACTTGAATCCTATTATTAATTTACATTTACAAAGAATTTATATACTTAGTATACTTTCCAATTCCTACATAACATTTAATTATCAATGAGAATCACATATCTTAGTTTGGTAAAGTGGTGAATTCAATTATGTGATTCAATATTTACAAAAAACCATTTAATTTAGAAATTATTATCCTTATAAAGGTCAGGACAAGAAACACCCAATCATCAGCTCAAACATGCGAAATACTAAAAACCCAATTCCGGAATAACATCCTACATGGGATGTATAGAGTTTTAAGAATAACCACTCTTAAATAATCAAATATTTGGAAAGATCATAACTATATATTTCTATTGATTGTATATATACCATATAAATTCTAATAAATGGCACTCGATGAAATAAGTGGGCCCCACAAGACAATTCCATAATTAACGAGCTCGAGGGATGAGTTATAGACCACCCACCATAGGTTTGTACGACTCTCTTCCCCTAGTATCGACCTCTGATTTTTCTTGGTTCATAGAAGATCTATGAGAAGAGTAAAATTTCTCAAACCTTGATAACTAGGTTGAGAGAAAGTGAGACAGAGAACAACTCAAAAGGACTTGATTACATTCTGTTGCACATCCAACATGAAGAACACAGGCTTGAACGGATCCCAAATGAAGAAGATCTCTATATCCCTAGATTAGTTCTTCAAAATGCTCTAAAATGGGAGGAAAGGAGACCAATCTCACTAAAAATTGGATTTTGGAGGAATGAGGAGATAAATTAGACCATTTTGGGAAAAAAGGTAAAATTACTCCAAATATTTCTTATGCATGTTTTTCCAAACCATGTGAAAACCATGCATGGGAACCTCATAAAAAGGGGCATACCATACGGCTTGGCCACAATGTTAGGGAAAACATGATCCAAATATTCCAGATTTCTCTACAATAAAATTTATACTATCCACATGATTAGATCTATTCGTGCCCCTACCCATACGGTTTTTTCTAACTATGCGATAAGACCATTTTTTCAAATAGATATATTATAGGATCTGAAAAATCCCCAAACACCCTTAAGAACATTTCTAACACATTAAGAACCCATATTAGGTTCATATAAATAAAAAGAATTAAATTTAAAGGATCCATACCTGAGGATAAAAAATTGGGTTCTTACATGTTATCACTCTCAAGTAAAATGGGGAGGTTCATTTATTACCTAATTTATACATACAAAAACAACTATTGTATGTGATTTCATACCAGCTCGACACATAGTATTTTATTGATCAATGATTTTGATTACTTACAACAACTCAAAATAAAAAAAAATTCATCGATGTAAGACCCACACTCAATCAAGGAATCTCATAAAATATTTGATGAGATGACTATATTTTGGCCTATATTATAATTTTTTTAATACAATTACATGTATATTAATTGTTTATAGAATTTATATTTTATTAACCACCACATTTCATAAGAACACTCATGAATCGGAAGGGGTGAGTATGGGGGAAAACATGGTCAAATCATCATTAGATCCATGTTATTCCTGAAATCATGAAGAATTTTGTTCCTTTGATTTGTATCTTATCTTACAATGATAATAATAAATAAGGAATATAAATGGACAAAAATTGAAAAAACCCGGAATGTCAATTACTGTCTGACGATTACAATCATGGAGCATAAGATTATAATAAACAACACCCCTAGATTGATCATTATGATATTTAGAAGTACATGATGGCAAATAAGATGAAAATGGATAGAAAAGTATTTTAACTTGGAATCATCTTACCCTTGGTTGTTACAACCTTTTTTACGATCCTGTTGGGAAAAGTCTATGAAGTTATCATTGATGAATTTTTGGCTTATTTTGTCAATTAAAAATGTGGGTTTCCAAGGTGAATATTTGACTTCCATAGATATTTTTGACAAACTACGTTGATAAAGAACCATGAAGAAGTATTGGATAATACAGATTCACTTCAAAAATATTAGATACAAGGTGGCAATGTTTTCTAGTACTTTCCAAATCATTGGGTCTCAATATCGGAAAATCGAGAAACATGCTTTCAGAGAAAGATATATCAATAAAGATTGATGATGGTATGAAAACATGTACACAAAGAATATTTTAGGATACATACATTGAATATTTGACAAAACATGAAGTACATGAAACCAAAGGAAATGTGTGTGAAAGATGTGTTTTTCTGAAAGAGACTTGTTTCCCCAATGCGACATCAAATGGGGTTTTGAGTGCTTGATGAAGATTTTTCACAACACATAAAATCTTCCATTTAGGGGTTGGTGAAGAATATAAAAAAAAATAAACCCATCATTCATAAAATCACAAAACTTAGAGAGAGTATGATCATCATATCGTGTAAATATTTTATGGAAATGGAGATTCTTGAATAAATTTGAGTTTCATGCTAGTTACGAAAGCTGCGGGTAATATTTGATTTTTGTGAAAGCTATGAAATATGCACGTAAGATCTTTATTTCACATTAGATTGATGTTTCATACAAGGAGTTTTTATAGAAAAAATCGGAATCTTTATGGCAAGGCATTCATGTTGCGCGCAAGACGTAGTAAGGGTTGCACAAAAGATTTAATGTTTCCCAGTACATTTGTGGTAATGTGGTGTTAATTAGTTTATGAGAGATAGAAAACAATAGAGTATATTGATATAGTGAACGATGGATTAATTATAGAGAATGAAGGGACCTAGAAGTCTATAAATTGTGAGTGGATCTTTTGATGAAGTAGTGAGCACGCATTAGTTGAGAGATCAACAAGATTTGACATTTTGATTGGTTATAAACTAGGAGGGACTGTGAGTCCACTTCAAACATTGTAAACAACATCACACATTTATTTTATTTGGTACATCGGTACATCACCATTGTTTGGTTCTTGGACATTTCCTAATGAGGGTGGACCAAGTAAAATCGTGTTTTCATTTGCATGAATTAAATTTGGTTCATATTTTTCTACAAGAACGAGAGAGAACAAAATTTTGATTAACAATGAAACAATATCAAAAAATGAAATTTACTTTAATATATTTTACCCTGATTCACCCCATATTGGGGTATTTGACCTTGTGGACCTAATATATCCACAAATATCTTTTAAAAAGAAATATGGCATGTTGGGTTCATGAAAAGTCAATGGTATATGGGTGTAGGTGAGGTGTTATTGATATATTATACACCAAATGAGTTTGACTAGATGACTAAACAAAACAAGTGAAACTAAATTTGAATTCCTTGGAGGCTGGGACATTGAGTTATCTAAATAATGGGGGTAAAATAAACCCAACTAAAGTTCCTAATCCTATGTTATTGAACAATCACTGCGATTAGGTCTAATCTGTCTCACCTAGAATTGAATCATTGTGTGGGCCTATTTTGGGCCCCTTATGCTTAGATCGATACTTTGGTCCAGTTAGATAAATTGAATAAATAGGATCATAAAATAAAAAAAATAAATTTTCACATTTATATGAGTGTATAAAATGTTATTATAAAAACAATGAACCACTATCAAATTGGGAAATTGTGTAATTACATCGTTTTAAAGTCTTTCTTCAATACCTGAATTCAAATTTACATTGAGTGAAAAAGGGTATAATAATGGGATACTAAAACCCATAAAAAATTTAAATATAAATGTATAAGGGAGATAATATATGATATATCACTATATATTCACTCACCCATACTTAAAACATTGTAATCTTGGGAACAGTATTACATCATAATCAAGTGTCATTCCTAAATAAAAGGTGAGGAAACATCCAAATGTTATTTTTACAATGAAGTACAACATGTCTAAATATGAAATTACTTTTCCAATAATAATTATTATTCAGTACTAAAAATCTTTAAACTTCATTTACTCACCCATTCAACATATTGCAATCTACCTAACCTAGAAATTTTCCATGTACACTCCATAAGCATAAGAAAGTGGGGTTATGTTCATTTCATAGAGTTCATGGGATCATACAAAATTCATTCCTAGATTATAAGTTCTTTACTAGTAGAAACTAGTGTGATGCACAATAGTGATTCCAATAGGGTTTTCAATGGTTTATAGGTTGGATGGATATTATGTTTAAAAATCGAAGGAAGAATAATATTGTTTGATATTATAGGTACAAAGCATGTAAAAATTCAATAATTGTTTAAAATTAATGTACATAATTAACCCCTGACAGAGTGTATCACAGAAAAATCACTATACCATTTTTTTATTTAGTGTTGGACACAAAAGAGTAGTGAATAATAATGAGTAAACTTCCTCTTTTCTATATTTCTTTTTTTATTCTTTTGTTTTGATAATTTTTTGTATGTAATGAACTATTATATATATATATAATTTGTTTGGAGATTAAGTGTGAAAAATTTGAAAAAAATTATATAATTTTTTTTGGGAACCCACTTCCCAAAACAATTGCATGGACTCTTTCAGTCAACCCATAACCTTGAATCTTACCTTATTATTACCATGGTACCACCATCTTCTACACACTTAATTAAAATAAAAGATGAATATACATAATATATGGGTAGTTAGGGATAAATTGGATTATAACATGTCTTCCTAATAGTAATTTCATGGTCTCTAAATATTAAGAAGGATTAAATGACAATGTGGGCCAAAATAAGAGTTATATGTACAAATGTTCTTTTCAATTGAATAATAGTCTCTATAATGGGTGTTTCGCAATATAATATAATGGATTCAAAAAGTTTCATTGAATGATTTAGTTTCTGTACATGACCTACTACTCTCAATAATGTGATTAAAAGGAGTAATATTCAACAGAGTTATTATACAGTCTCTCAGGTATTAGATTTATAATATTTGTTAAGGATAATGGAATATTTGTTTCAAAAACCCATTAAACTCTGAAGAATTTTTTAATATTAAAATTCTTAAAAAAACATTCCATATCAACATTAATTTGAAATAAACATTCTAAAAACTAACAAAATTTACACACAAAATACTCAGGTATGTAAAATGATTTTGGATACTCCCTATATGATCGAAAAGTATAAAAATCACAAAATAAAGAAAAACAATGAAAAAATTAAAGGAAAATATTTTTTTTTTGTTTTGTTATTTTTTGTAAATTATTTTTCTAATGTTTTTTATTTGTTTTTTTAATTAAAATCCTAAATATAATATTCCACCATCCACCATAGTTAAAAAAATACATTGTTCTCAATATATGTTTTTTAAATTGATAGAAAATTATATAATGGTAGAGAGAAGGGGTGACCTACTATGTTGTGTCATTTGTGGCATCCATCAACGGGATTTCCTCCACAGGATTCTTTGGAATTCCATTATAGAAAATTTTATGTATCTTTTCAATGTCAATAAATATTTTCCCACTCCTCTCATGAAAAACATGTATTTTATCAAAATGGTAAATATTATTAATATATTAAAGACCAAGCCATTGGGAATGAAGCTTAACTGGGTGGATATTTAGCCGATAATTGTGCATGGGGAACATCTCACCAATATGATACCTCCAATGATGAATAATTTCATCATGTATAACATTTTTCTTCTATTTATAGATCTATGAGATCCCATATGTATCACGCCTAATTTCTTCCTACTCCTGCATCTGCAACATTCTATACTCACTTTCATATAAGTGTTTAATATTGCTTTGTCTAACAACCCAATATACAAGGTGATCCACCTACATAATAAGGTTAAAATACATCCAAAACATAATTCTATATGGATATATTCTAATTGGAGTTTTAAAAGCTGTAAGGTAGACCCAAAGTTTATCATTAAAGCAAAAAATTCAATTTCTAATTGGGTTCTACAATTTTTTTAATATTTTCTTAACATTCTAATTTGAAATTTATACTTGTCTAATTTTTTAATAGAGATATGATATAGAGAATTTATGAACAACCAAATACTTATAGGTAAATGTTTTCACACTGTGATTACAATAATGTGAACCCTGATCACTAATGATGAATCATGGTAATCCAAACCTATTGAAATTATGAGATCTCATGAAATCGACATCCATTCATGAGCCATCGAGCCAAGTAGAATATTCATTCAACACAATAGAGAACAATCTATGACCAATAATATACATATAAAACAAATAAATTTGGAATAGTCCCCATGAATTTAATGGCTCATTCATCAAATATCTCACAAAAATAGCATGGGTTATTAAGAAATTTGATTCCTCTTGAAGATATTCAAAATTAATTGAAATCATGTCTATAAATTACATAATAAACAGGAATATATATATAATATTATCAAATAAATTATGTTATTATGGTTCTTTGTATTTTTACACTGATATCTAATGTGTCCCCCATAAGACAAGGTCTAGTATAAGATTAAAACAGAGGTAAAATCATCATCGGGGACACTCCAAAAACAACATGGTACCTAAAAATTCTCTAAAATTATGGTTCAAACCAAATATATCATTATTAATCATGATTAATCCTTTGGGAATCTGAAGTGATAAGATCATTTGGGACCCTATATGCCTCTGAAAATTCACAAAGACATAATTATTTATAAACCAAAAAGATATGAATGGATTTTTTTCCAAGGAAAACACAATATAATCAAGTTAAATTGTAGTGGGTTATTAGTTATCCCATGCAGGGTCAAGGGTATGTGAGGTATACACAATGAAACAAGGATATCTATCAACCCTTTGTGAAAAAACTATTCCAACTAAATAGTTAGATTCATCAACAATAATTTTGAATGGGAGATCCCACCATGGAGGTTGGATGGTGGGATCTGATATAAGAATCAATTTTAGTGAATTATGTTAATCCTCAAATATGTTATAAAATAACTCAGAATAATATTTCAAAAATCATGACAAGGTAGTGCATTATTTTTAAAGTCTATAATGAATAAACAGTAAAAAAGAAGCACTACCAATGAAATAACACACCTCACATACACATTTTGGATATGTAATAGAGGAAGTTATTTCATTTCTTGATTTATTAACTTGGATTCCCTTACTCAGTTTAAAATTCTGATGAATTGTCCCTAGTTATACAATGAAATAGAATTTCTCATAATTTAATATGAGATCTTTTTCAATGCAATTATAGAAGATAAAACATAGTTTTTCCAAATATTCATAAAATGAAGAGACATGAAATGTAAAATAATCTATAAAAACATTTGAAATATACACAATGTACATACAAACATACTCAACAAACAACCTATAAAAGTTGTATGAGCATTATAGTGATCAAATGGAATCCTCCTCTATGAAAATATGATTAATGGATAGGTAAATGTTATCTTATATTAATAATAAATGGATATATGGAATTGAAAATAACCCAAATTTTTATGACCCAGTAATAAATTTCTGAGGCGTAACATTATTTTTGTGGAATACTTAATATATTACACAAATAGATTCCCAATGACTATATAATTTTTGTTCCTTTGGAAACATGGAACCGAAATCTTCTAACTTAGTAAAGTATATTTAAGTTGACCCAAAAAGATCTTCCACATTTTTAATTTTACATAAAATCATTTCTTCATAACCTGAGTAAAGGAAACAAAAGAAATGAGTGAGCTTGAATTCTCAGTAAGGGTAAATAATAGAAATAGGTATGATTAACATGCATATATGGGTACAAGAACATGATCATATCATTAAGAGATCATACCCCACAAATCAAACATCATAAACATGTGTCATGACATAATGATTAGAATTTCATAAGACATGAATCAAAAGCTAACCAAGAACATAATCCATGAAAGAAATACAAATGAATAAGACATGGAATTGTGGGATATACATTAGTGTATAACATTTTGAACATTTATAAGTATAAATAGGATCACTCACTATGTAATGGACATGAGTTTATTCCCTCACATTAACTTATGGACATGGAACTAGGTCCCCAAATAATGTTGCGAACATGAAGTTAGGTTCATGAAACATATTGTGAACATGTAATTAAGTTACCAAATAAACTTATGGACATGAAACAAGATCCATGCATAATATTCTGAACATTTAATCAAAATTACACATAATATGGCTCACTCATAACATTGTGAAAATGTAATCATGTTCACAGATAAACTTCTGGAAATGTAACTAAGTCCATGCATAACACTGTGAATATAAATTCATGTTCACGCATAACATTTATACTCAAGAGTAATATATAATTACTCAATTCATTGGGGGGAGATATAGGACCCATCCATCACATAATAACCCATTAATATATGTGCCACATGATAATAAAACATGAATCATATCATGAACCATAAAAAGTGATTATATCATTACCTATGAAATGAAATGGTTATTATAAATATTTAATCATATCATAACCTATAGAAAATATATATGATTCATAATCCATTAATACATTAATAACCCATGAATGAAAATGGGTTTCATAATACTTTATCATTGTATAACCTGTTGTATAAAAATTGGTTTCATAAATATATAACACATGTATGTGGAAACAATTTCATAAAAATATAACCCATTGAAGATGAATGGGTTTTATAAATATTAAACCACATAAAGGGAAAAATGTTTAATAAACATGTAACTTGTGGATGATAAATGGGTTTCTATAAAAGTCATGCCACAAAAAACAAATTTATGATATAAAATAAATGGAACCTTTAGATCATTTTCTAGAAGGGCATGATTAACATTAACAGATATAATCTTTGATGGAAAATAATTTTGAAATATATTTCAATAAAAATTCTTGTAGAAAATAAACTTTCTTATTTGAATAAGCCTTTTTGATAAGAAAAACCTTTTAAAAACCATTTTCTTTGAAAATACATTGAAAATATAGAAAGAAGACTTCAAATCATTTTAAAAACCTATTTTATTGAAATCATATAAAATATTCTTGAACATTTTTTGAAAACTGTTATCCAAGAAAATAATTTGATGATATATAAAATAATATTTGAGATCATTCAAATCCATTTCATAAAATATTCTAAAGGATGTATTGAAAATCATTTAAAAAACATTTTAAATATAACATATTTTTTGAAAAACATTTTCAATGAAAACCACATTAAAAAATCGAATTTAAATAATATTGAAGAATAATATATATTTATAATAAAATAATTTAACTTGTGGTCTTGTAAATGATGCATCAAGAGAATGATGGTCAGGATGGCTAGTAAATCCTCCCATGATGAACAATCCTTTTGTATCGTAAAAATTATAGAAAAGTCCATCAACCGAAAAATGAAAAGAATATTTCATATTAAAAACTCATTTTGTTTAAAAGGTAAAATATGGGTAAATTTTTTCTAAATATCATATTATATTTTTAGAATATTTATTTAATCATTTTAGAAAACATGTTTTCGAAGGAACACATATTTCTGAATGAAGGGAGAGGTAAATTTGGGCTGTCTTAAAAACAGATTATTTATCATCTTTTGGAACAAATGGTGTAACATGGTGATATTAATTAGATATAAAATTAATAAACATAAGGTAATAAAACTAATGAGATTAATCAAGTTATGGATTATAATATTTGATCAATGGGTTTATAATAATATACAATCTCTATAAATAGTGAGATTATGACTATAAACCGTTAACAATTTGGTATCATTAAATCTTAACAAAATAGAAGGAATAAATTGGAATAAAGAATTAAATTTCATTAAAATTAAGATATTAATGATATAAAATTATAAAGGAGTATATAAATTTCCCTAAAAATATAGGTGCATATCATGGCATGTGTCTCAAAGAATGAAAATTGAGAAAAAATCATGTTACCGATTTTGAAATTTTTGAAACATAAACCAAATGAAATAAATATAATTGAGTGAAATTGGAAATACCAATAAATTTAATTACAACAATCATAAATTAAATTAATTTTATGTGTATATACAAAATAAAATAAAATAGTGGTGAACATGTCATGTATCTCACGGATATAAAAAGTGAGATGAAATTATCTTACCTTATGTCTTGAGTCTCGTTGTACTCAAAAAATCTTATTGTATAACAAATTAATGGTTATTATACATTTTATAAAATATAATATTCTTATATTAAATAAAATATATTATTTTTTTGAACGTATTCTACCCCCTTTTTAAAAATTCAATGTTAAAGTTATACTTTGGGTCATATCCGCTTTGTTTTTTGCATGTGTGATAATTAGTTATATCTTGGGTCCTAAAAACTATATCATGATTTAAAAAATGTAAAAAATGATATAAATATAATTTAAATTCATTATATTTTTCTTATAATAATCTATATATAATATAAGTATGAAATGGAATACACACTTCATGGAGTCGATAGGTCGTACGTACGCATAAACATAATTTTTGTTTTAGTATCATATTGAATGAACGAAAGGAAATGAAATATATTTATATATAACAGTATTAAACTCCCATGATTATAATATATATATATATATATATATTTATTATTCACTAATCACATCCTTAATAAATTTCGTGTCGACTGTGAATGAATCACATCACTTTGAGGAGGTGGTAGTCCAAACGTTCACAAACAATGTTACCCTATATAGACATGATGGAATTTATAGTGGTATAAATTATAAAATAAATATATAATAAATAATTAATAATAAATATAATATATATATATATTTCATTTTTATCATAATTCCCAACCATGAACGGTGGTAAATAATAACAAACAATCATAGACTCCTGAGATAGTAGTTTGTTGTACACATAAACAATATGTTTGTTACCCATTAAATGGAATTGTGTGTAAGGGTATGTAGAAATGTTATCATAAAAAATATTAAAATATATGGGATACTGAGGATATTACTTATCCTGGGAATAAGAATAATTTTGGTAGTGTATAATAAAAATAATGAAAGGATCTTGAGGAAGGATGTTACCTCTTCTCTGCTTAACTCAATTTGGATTCCACCAAAGGGATTCCTTGGTTTGAAATATTCTAAAGGGAAGGATTAAAAGTGGAAAGGAGGAATTTTTGTGAAGTTATTTGGTTATATATTTAATAAAATTATGAGGTATTTTTAGAGTGAATAATGGGGGGAGATGTTGGCCTTTTATACTGAAAGGGGGAGACACACATGGTATTTTTGAAAATAAGTTTTTTGTACCCACGTTTTTACCTAAAAAAGTTATAGAAAACTCAAAAAACTCAATAATGTAAGGATTATTTCTAAATACATACTTAAAATTGGATTTTATCATGTTTGTAGGTCATTTTAACCGTTAAGATTAATACTTATTCCCTTCTTAATCTTAATTTTACCTTAATCACTATAATTAATTTTAATAACATTCACTTATATTTTTTGTCAAAGAATAATTTGAGATCATTAAACATTATAAATTATTCTTATTAAAAATATGGAATCCATTTTATAAAATTCAAATGACATAAGTGGTATAAATTAATCTTAAATTAATCTCATAGTTGAGACGATATTACGAGTTTTTAATATAAAAATGATCAAAAGATGGTTATGTTTTTATATTAAATAAAAATTTGAAATTGGTTCCAATGACCTACATATGAATGACTGATAAAAAAATTATTCTAATTAAAATTAAAAACCATTTTAAAATAAATGTTTTCATTTATAAATAAATTACAGAAAAAATATTTTTTGAATTAGATTTCATTATTATTCATTGTCCATTATAAAAAGAAAATTCAAAGAAAAACAACAAAAAAAAATAATTTTTTTTATATTTAAAAAAATTAAATTTATTTCAACACATAAAATTTCTAAATGTTCCAAAATAAATTTCTTAAATAGGTTCTCTATTAAAATTCTATAAAAATACTTTTATAAAAACATAGGTTTTTTTGTAATATTGGTTCTGTTCTGATCTGATGAATATAGAATCAAATATATGAATATAAAAAATATTTTATTGAATATATAACTTATAAATTTAATTAATATCAATAAATAATAGTAATTAATTTAACATAGGAAGATAAAACTATTTTTCATATAAGAATAGTTTTTATAAAATCACTCCATTTATATTCATTTCGTGTCCACATTAATTTCAAATTAATAGGGAAAAAAGAATTCAACTATATATATTCAAAATTAAGTAAATACTATAATATTTAATACATTAAATAGATTATATATCATTTAGTTAACTAGAAATTATTTTAATAATATATTATTGTTCGGTAACACTGGGTCAGTAATGTCATGCAGGTAATTAAATAATGTCTGTCCGGAGTGTATTGTAAGCTTACCTCAGTGTTCCGTATAGAGAAGGATAAGCATTATGTTGCATATAGTAAATTGTTAACTTGGTTTTTCATGTATCACAATCGCAAATGGTGTCATGTGAAAAGAATATATGACTTAGTGAAATGTAATACATTAATAAAAATTATTTTAATTAATAGAAAAACGGTCCATAAAAAATTAGGGTGTAACATTCTACCCCCCTTAAAATTAATTTCTCCCTTGAAATTCATATGAGGATTCAATGTTTTAATACATTAAATTTACATTCATATAATCCCACATTGTAAAAAATAACACTAATAATTCATTTAAAAAAATAAAATTTGAATCATGATTATCACCCAAAGTATCATATAAATAGGTTTCCATATAAGAGAACATATTTGGGAACAAAATTTTGGATAAAGAAAAAAATCATAAATAACCATAGTGATCAATAAAGATCACTAATCATAGGAAAGTAGGTTATCCAGAAAAAGTTAATAGTCAAAAAACCATTAAGTGAAAAAGCATTAAAGTGGTCATTGATATAATCAAAATGATGATAATAGATCAATATTTTATTTCTAGAAACTTATAAAAAATTTAATTTTTATTACAAGAAGATATTGTTACATGACTTCATTATATTAATTAAGTAAAATATAACCCTTTAATATTATCTTGAACAATTTACAGTTGAATTTATTCTCAAAAAAAGAATATTAATTTTTCATTCATAGAGCACTTACTGATCCTTTGATCTACGATAATCTATCATATATCTGTTTAGTTACCATTAAAACAATGCTATTAGAGCCTGTTTTCCAATATGTGTAAATCCTCATGTTGTGAGATAATACATTGATCTCACAAACATCATATGATGTTTAACCTAAAAATTCAAAAATGATTAACCTTATAACCTTTAAGAAATATGGTAATCAAAAACATTAGGAAGAAGGTCATTAAATCAGATTAACATTGATCCTCCATATATCACAATGTATCTCTTCGTTGTCGCATTACAAACATGTGAATACCTTCATCAAGTATTTTCCTGAAACATGGTAATAAAATTAATTACCATAAATATTTATTGAAATAATTCTTGTTTTCTTAGTCCAATGTTCATTGGATATATTCCTCAAAACAAAAAATGTTTTAAAATACTTCCATGAAACCATAAACCACTTGTTAAATAAAATTTATCAGTTAAAGGATGATCAATACCATCCAATTTACTTATCTTTATTGAACATATCTATACCCAGAAATCATTATCTCAACATAAGAAACATATTACGGATTACCTTCCCTTAATAAAATTACCACCATTCCATGAAATCACTTTTCTACCTCATGAGACAAAATTCAATATATCCATTAAATTTATAAAATAACTTATACGAAATATACATATATATTTCATAATTTGAATAATATTAACTTTAAATTACATTACATATACAATTCAATAATCCAAATTTATTCTTAAACTAGTGCCCATGATTTATTAACTTATTCATTAATACATATTTCATATAATATGAAATATTAAACATTTTTTAACATTTATTAAACACAATTTAACCATGATTATTAGAAAAAATATTAAAATAACACCTACCTTTTATATAACTTTCATTGTATCTTCATCATCAGAAGCAAAACCATTACTTTTACCACCATGCTAATTCTATTCACAAGCCATACAGATAAGATATTTATTTTCATAATTCCCATAACTTCCACATTTAAATAAATAATTAATTGATAATACATTAGTGAGGTTGACATTCTTATTCATTGTCTTAACTGAACACCTCATTCTACCTAACAAGTTACTTGTTTTGTGTCCTTATTTTACACATTTAAAACATATTCTTATTCCTCTAATAGATTCACTTGGCTGATTCCTCTCACATTATAAACATATATGAAACTACATATTTTTTCAACCAAGATAACTATTACATGAACTCTAATCAGACTCTTTCCTTATCATCCTTGGTGAGTCTGAGAGTTGGTTAAGGTAATCATTGTTAATCATGTTCCTTGAATGCTAATTAGGAATGATCAAAACATCCATCACTCTAGTTATAATCCCGTTATACTTATCATCATAAAATTTCCATCAAATTCGACATAAACCCAGTTCATTCTAGTTACCACCATTATCTAAAACCATAAATCCTAGTGTGAGCAGTAGTTATCAAAATAATAAATCAAATAGTCTTAAAATATAACTTATCGGATGCCGAAATAATGGATCCTAATAATTTAATTAAATAAACATTAGGTTTATCATAGTTTATTAATAGTCATGTTCTATATTAAATTTTCCTGACGGTTTATAATGAATTTGTCAATTCCCAATGAAAATCCCACATGAGTGTCAAACGAGGTGTGTATCAATGCCCGTTGTTGTGTAATAAGTTATGCTGAGTCAAGCCTGAGAGACATTATTATAATTTTTACCCTATGGTACCTCTATTCTAGATCCACCTCCATTTTTAGAATCCAGATAGAGATGTATTAATAGGATCCCACTCAGTATACCCTTTACCATATGTCTATGACATTTTCCTATACTTTTTCATATCCTTAAAATCATTCTTAGAGACATCCCTAGAAATATCCTTTGAAATATTCCTTGGGGTATCAATAAATATTTCTCATCCTATTTTTGAAATCATAACTAAATATTCACTATGATACTAACTACACATACCCAGTCATAACTTACATAGACATTTCATCATTTTTTGGGAATACCCAATAAATTAAACAAACAGATTCCCAATACTATATTGGTTTAGTGCATTTGGAATCATGGAATGAAGATATTATAACTCAGTGAAAGATCTTCAGTGAGACCAATGAAGTTATTCACCCTTATTAATTATACTTAATTTTTTTTTTCATTACCTGGTGAAACAAATCAAAGGAATGGGTGATATCGAATTGTTAGTCAGGGAAAAAAATGAAATAAGTAAGCATAACATTAACGTAAATGAAAATATTATCATGTCCTTAGGAGATCATACCTCACGTATCAAATACTATAAACACGAATCATGGTATAAATATTACCAGATCATAATAAATGAATCATAAGATAATTAGGAACACAATAAATGAATGAATTAATATGAATAAGACAAGGAATTATAGATTACACATCAACTTATAACATTGTGGACATGTATATATAGAAATAAGTTTTGAAATTAATTTAATGACATAATATCTAGCCCATGTATAAACTTATGGACATGCAAATAGGTCAAAAAATATTGTTTATAAAATGATAGAAGGTTCATGGATAACATAATGAACAAGTAATCTGGTAGACATTTAAACTTATGGAAATGAAACGTGGTCCATCCATAATAATATGAACATGTAACTAGGTTCACACATAACATTACAAACATATAATAATGTACAATCATATCATTGATAACATGTAATTAGAGGTTCAATCATAACATTTTCTACATATAATTAGGTTAATACATAAACTTATGGACATGTAACTCATTCCATGCATATCATTATGAACATATAATCAGGTTCACATATAACATTTGTACTCATGAGTCATCCATTATTACCCAATGCATTGGAGGGCGATATAGGTCTAACACATTACACAATGACCCATACATACATGTGCCACAAGATAATAAAACATACATCATATCATGACCCCTGAAAAGAGATCACATCATAATCATTGAAATGATCAAAAAATTTAATCATATCATAACATATGGAAAATATAAAAGTTTTATAATCATTTTATCATAGAATAGCCTTGGAAAGGACGTAGGTTTCATTAGCATTTATCATGAAATAAACCATCGAATAGAAAGAGGTTTCATAAGTATATAATGCATGGAAGAGGAATGGGTTTCATGAACATAAAACCAGTGGAAGAGGAAAAAGATTCAGAAAAATTTAATCCATGAATGATAAATAGGTTTCATAAACATTTATCCCATTAATTAGAAATATGATTTCATTAACATAATGCCATCAAAACAATTACCATTAAGAGAAATAACATCAATGGATCCTTTGGATCATTTCCCCAAAGGGGATGAGTAGCAACAACATATGTCATATTTTATGGAAAATAATTTTGAAATATATTTGAAATACCATTATTGAAGAAAATGTCCATTCTTCTTTGAAAAAAGAAGTTTAATACACAAAAATGTTTTAAAACAATTCTTTTTTAAAATAGATTGAAATCTCAGAAATGAGGATTGAAATCTTTATAAAAACATTTTTTTTAATTAGAAACATATAAACTATGATTGAAATTTTTTTTAAAGAGTTTTACATGAAAATAAATTTAAAACATATAAAATAATCATTGAGATCATTTAAATACTTTTCTTTGAAAAAAAAATATTTTGATAATTTATAAATGATTTTTTGAAAATCATTTGATAAGTTTCTTAAACATAATACATTTTTTGAAACCCATTTTCTTTGAATATTGTTTTTAAAAAATATCCAGAATATTCGAAAAAAATTATATATAAAAGAAAAGAAAATAAATTGAAGTATTATAAAGTAATCTTCAATGTAAAGATTATCATGATTGCGGATAAAACCATATATTACAAACATTCCTTTTGAATTGTAAATAGTTTAGAAAAGTACCTTAACTAAAAAATGACAAGAAGATTCCTGTTTAAAAACACATATTATTTAAAAGTTAGAACATGGGTAAAAATATCCTTTAAATATCATAGTATAATATTCAAATATTTTGGGAAACCTTTAATAAATCATCGTTTTTAGGTAACATAGATTCTTGAATGAAGAGATGGGTAAAATCAGGTTTTCTTAAAAATACTTTATTGATCATGTCATGTACCAAAGAGTGAAAAATTGTACTATTACTTATATATAACATGAGTAACCATTTTATTGTGAAACTTCATGTGATTTATTTATAGATATATCACAATATTTCATCAATGGGAGAATAATCATAAATTTTCATGATAAACAATAAGATTATAACTATAAACCATTACTAATTTGGTAACTTTGAATCATAAAATAATTGAAAGGATAAAATTATGTGAAGCTTAAAATAGAATTAAAATGAGTTTATTCATGATATGACATGTCAAATTCAATACATACACCTTATTGAAATATATAGGTGCATAACATGGAATGTGTCTCAAATAAGGAAAATTGAGAGAAAATTACTTTATTGATTTGGTATATTTTGAATCATAAAACCCATGGAAAATAGATCATAGAATGGACCTGTAAATACCCATAAATTTAAGAATAAAATTCATAGAATACATTCTTGGTAAATTTATAAACCACCTAAAAATAAATAATGGTGAACATGGCATGTATCTCACGAGTTTTAATAGTGAGACGAAATTACCTTACATTATGTCTTGAATCTAGTTATACTCACAAAAGAATATTGTATAATAAATGTAAGTTTTATATATATATTTTAAAGTATGATATTATTATATAAAAAATGATATATGATTTGGGTTTGAATTTATATTACCTTCTTGTTAACAATTCCATGTTAAGGATATGCTTTGAGTAATATATAATTGGTTTTCCGCATGTGTCTTAATTTATTATATCTTTGGTCCTTATACTTTTATCATGAACTCCAGAATGTAATCCATGAAATAAATATAAATTATCTTAAATTTTTTTTTTATTATAATAATCTATTTTATATAGCATTATGAAATGGAATACACCATTCATGGAGATGGTAGGCCGTACATATGATTGAACGTTGTTTTAGTTTTATTATCATACCGAAAGAATGAATGTAAATGACATATATAAATATATATATATATATATAGTTATTTAAGTATCATGATTATATATATATATATATAAATTTATATCATATAATTTCACTAAACACATCATTAATACATTCGGTGTAGATTGTGATCAAATCACATCGCTTGGAGGAGATGGTCGTCCACATGTCCACAAAGAGTGTTATCGTATTTACACAAGATGTAATGTATAAAGGTATGTGTCATAAAATAATTATAGAATAATAAAAGAATAATAAATATAATATATATTATATATAAACTGCCTTTTAATCATAATTAAAAACAATTAAATGTGGAACCTGAAAATGAATAATCATCGTTTCGTTAGACAGTAGTTCCCCTTACACATAAATAGTATGTACATTACACTTTAGATCGAAGTTTCCGTATGTGTAGGTAAAAAACCTAATAAAAAAACATATTAGTACATTTTGGAAATTGAGGATATTATTTATGAATATAATAAGAATAATTTAGGTAGTAGAAAATGAAAATAATGGAAAGGAGATTGAAGAAGTAAGTTACCTATTCTTGGGGTAACTCCATTTGATTTGTAATAAAGGGATTCACTGGTTGGATTTATGAACAATGTTAGGATTCTAGGTAGATATGGGGGATGTTGAGAAATTAATTAGGAACATATTTTATGATAATAATATTTTTTAGAGGTATTAACAAAGCATAAAGGTGGTGCTATTTTATAGGGAAGATAGGGGACACAGTTGGCATTTTTGAAAACATGTTAGGTGTACCCACATTTTTACGAATCCAAAGACAAGAAAACCAACCAAACTCAGTAATGGAGGGTTTTTGGCCACAATATGTCCTTAAAATGGGTTTTGAAAAAGTATATAGGTCATCTTACTCTATTGATTTTGGATTATATCCTTGTTAAAGTTAATTTTACCTTAATCACTTTAATTAATTTTAACTAAATTCACCAATAATTTTTTGTAAAAAATAAGTTCAAATTATTATAAATTAGAAATAATTATTATTAAAAATATTTTATACATTTTTACAAATTATAATCACATAACTGAAGGACATTTATGTAAAATAAATCCTGCAGATGACACGATAATACAAGTTTTTAATGAAAAAATGATGAATAGTGTGTTATGTTTTTATATCCAATTTCAATGTGAACTTGGTTCCAATGAAATAATCTATATTAATTTATAAAATATTAATATAATTATACATTAAATCCTTTAAAAAATATTCTTTATCCGTATAAATAAATTATTAGAAAATTATTTTCATAATTAAAATGTATTATTTGTCATTATTCATTAATAAAAGGAATCTTTATAGAAAAATACCAAAAACATCAACCTAACCATATTTTTTTATGTTTAGATTTAACAAAATGAATTTTATTTTGACATATAAAATTGATAAAATTTCTAATATTTATTTTTTAAATAGTTTCTCTATTAAAACGCAAAAAAAAACGGTTTTATAAAAATATTGGTTTTTATGTGTAACATTGGTTATGTTCGAATATTATGAATATAGAATCAATTAGATGAATATGAAAAATATTTTTTTGATTATTTAAAATATAAATTTAATTTATATCATTCACTAGTAGTAATTAAATCAACTTATTATGATAAATACCCATTTTACATAAGAATAGTCATTTGTAAAATCATTCCCTTTATATTAATTTGGTTTCTATATTAATTTATAACTAATAGGTAACCCATGAATTCAAATATTTATATTCATAATTATGTTAATACTATAATATTCAATTTAATGTATGTGTTATATATTATTATATTAAATATTAATATTTTTAATAATATATTACAGTCTGGTAACACTCAGTATTAATTTTCATGCAAGCCATTGAGGAATGTCAGTCGTGTGTGTAACATAATATCACCCTAGTGTTCTGAGTAGAAAAAAACATCTATTTGGGAGTAATTTACGAATAACATGGTGTTGTGTGTAGCATAATACATGTCAGTTCCATATAAATGGAATGTTTAACATTGTGTAATGCAAGAAATCAAAGAAAAGTAATTTATATGAGAGAAACTAAAGGTCCATAAAAGCTCAGGGTGTTACAAGATTAACCATCATCGAAACAATAATAGGAATTACGATCCAATATTTCTAACATTATTCAATGAAAGGTTTAGTAAATTTGCCCTTTTTTGTGGATTTATTTTTTTGGCTGGTAGTAAATACTGACTCACCATCTATTTTGCACACGTATTGGAACTATTTCATTCTTTTAATATGTAACTTCCATTAATATTGTATTCTTAGGCTCAATTTTCACTATGATAACCCATTTACTATCAGATATTAGATAAATCATCTTAGAGGCAAGTAATTTAATTTCTTTTAATTTTATAATTTCATGGGGGTGAGATTCAACCATCATTAGTCATGCCTTATGGGTTTAGCCTCATCATAAAAAACTATATGCTTCATGAAAAAAGATGGCCTAATCAAAGGAATATCATCCAATGTTCATATTTTTGACTTTTTAGGCTCTCTTAGAAGGCCTAGTAGTTTTTATTCCAACCATGAGGAGAGTTTATTAGAAATCATGACTAGAATTTGTCAAATAACCTCACGATATGTGTATTTTAAATTTTATGTAAGTTGTTTTATTTCAAAAAATTATGGTTTATGGATTATGGGGGGGATTTTAGAGGATTCAAGTCTGTGAAACTGTCTATATGATCGTGTCTATTCTCTTTTGGGAATAGTATCAATGGAAATGATATTTTTATAATCATCAATGTCCATGGGTACCTCATAATGAACACAATAATCAATTAAATCAAAAAATTCACAATTTTATAAACCCGCAATACAATAAGAACCTGATTTATAACTGAAATAATTCAATAATGAAGAATAGGAAAATTAATTATATTATGGTTTGGGGATAAAATGTTGTGTGTGTGTGTGTATTGTTAGATAGCAATTATTTACAATAGTCAGGATGTGTGGAGTGCTCTTAAATGGGGTTTTTTCATAGCATAAAGGATATTGGAACGTATATTCTCTACCCTAAACTCCATGGACAATGTAACATTGTAAATTGTGATGATTTATTTGCTATTTTAAGGAGGTACATTCCATGTATGAGTAGGATTGTCCATGGGTGCCGAAATTTTCCATCTTATGGAGGTAAAAGTCCATAGTGAAGATGAGATCTTTACACACCTGAGAACATCCTACATCACTCCCTTTGGGTGTGTTGTGATTTGGTTGGAGTTTTTCATGATGATTTTCATTGGTTGAATCTCTCCAACATATAGATAAGTATACATAATGTGATGAATATCATTAACAGAATCACCTAAATCATGTATTGAATAAAAAACATAAAGTCTCCTCTATTGTGGATGGGGTTATAAAAGTTCCTAGATCCTTGAATTTGGTTGGAATAACTAGTTTTATCAATAAAAATATATTCCTTCCAAGACCGACTCTATCATTATTCATTAGTTTTTCATCTATGTATGAAGAGTTCCTTTATAATTTTGGCATTGTGAGGAAATTTTTTAACTGTATCCAACAGATTAATGTTAATTCCAACCATTGTAACTGTATCCATGATATATTTATAAATTTAATTATAAATATTTTTCTTGGATTTATAGGGCCATTTGTGAAAGGGAAGAGGAATAGACTATTCATAAGAATCCTTATTGAAAACTTGTATACAATTTTTTTTATCATCACTTAAATATTTTCAGGGTAGTGAAAGAGAGTTTTTAAGAGGATAAAATACATATTGGGTAAAATCATTGGATGGAGAAAGTTCATTAACCCTATAATGTCGGATAGAACATGGAATACCTTTCTCCATGGGATTGGGAATAATACATTATGGTAGTTGTTTAGAAACTTGCATCATTACCTCACCGATAGTGTTTTATAGTTTTCCCACATGATTTCATTAGTTTTAAATATCCTATTTTGTGGTATATTGGAAATTTAGGTTCTCTGATTCCATTTTTTTAACCTTGTATTCATGACTAGGATTAGATTTGGGAAGAGGAGGGTTATTCTGAAAAAATGAAGGATAAGAAGGTTGCATATCTTGGGCCAATTGATACTAGTTCTATTTGTGGTAGCTCGAGTTGACTCATTATTGGTATTGTGGTATTTATTTAAACCCAAGGGTTGGATTTGGTATAATGATCTATTTGTTAAAGCTATTCTCTTGGTGAAAAGGGTCACATGAATTACTGTTGCACAAGGTTTAGATGGATCCTAATGTCTCCAGCACTGGTATAAAAAATGACTGTTATCGGAACAAATACCAAAATAAAAATCAATAGGTTGAGAGTGGTAATTTCCCTAATCATAAGATAACATCGTAATAAGGGTATGTATTTCATCACTTTTGTTATTTTCTTCTTATTATAGGTAAGAACAACTTACCTGATAAACATCTTGAGTGGGTTAAATTAATTGTATACCAAATTGTAGCATATTTTGAGCCATGTTGAATATTAAGTAATGAGAGGATTCAAGAGTTTTATCAACTAGGGAACCTCTAGATGCAACATATATCAATCCACGATCCTTTGGGCCAATCACCTCATAGAATTATGGAATTATATATTTTTCACTAATTTGGTGGTGCGAGATTCTTGAGAAATGTCTTTTGAATATCTCCCAATATTCCTAAAGGGTATCTCTTTTTTATTGACTAGTTCCACACATTTAATTTATAATGGATTCAGTGTAAAAGGATATGAATAAAATATATAGAATGATTCTTTAATATTCGGTCTATTCCTCAATTCTCAAAGGTATATATTATAACTAGTCTTTGACTACACCATCAAAGGAGAATGGTAAGGACATTAAATTCACAATGTCTTTAGTCACATTTTTAAATTTCATAATGGATTACAGAATGTAAAATTCCTTAAGATTTTGGTGATGGTCCCCAACTGGAATACCATGTAAATAATGTTGATGGTGGATGAGGCCTGATCTCATCTAAATTTTGGATGATTTTTCTGGGGAAAGAATTATTATAAGTCTGCACTCCATATATGAGTGGTTAATTCTTTTTAAGGTCTAGTTATTTACTACCATGATTTTATAAATTTGATTTCTTTTTTTATATTATAGATTTAGGAATCATCGAGGTTCCACAATAGTCTCCTCAGTGTTAATGTATTTCTATACTGTTGATGTCCTAATTTCTAAGTGGAGTTTCTTTTCAATTTCATTCACAATTTCAAACAGTTTTATTTCCTTATTATGTCATCAGTATAAGTTGTGGAGTTTCTTATATTTTTTATTCAAATTTTGAATTAAAAAAAGAAACAAAAAAACATAACATTTAAAATGAAGAGGAAAATGAATAAAAAAAAATAAATAAGAAGGAAAAAACTATATTACAAAATATAGAGAAGGAATATGGAGTGAGAGAGAGAGCATGAAAAAAACCAAAAGGGTAGTGGGAGGGGGACTGAATGAAGTAAGAAAATGAAATATAAACATGAAATCAAAATAAAAATTGATTTTGAAACTATAAAACCACGAGATTTTGTGATTTCATGGAATTTATTTATTTATTTTTTGATATTTTTTATTTTATATGACACTACATATAGCTTTTATATAAAATAACTAAATTTTTCTTTTTGTTATATGAAGCAACGATTTAGTATTCCACTAGACACAACACTTTATTAGATTCTAGTACATGAAACACTATTTTTGGATTGTATTAAACATAATACTGAGTCCCTTCAATAGCTTGTGTTTCACTTAAGACCTAATTTTACCAAACTACAATAAACTATTAATATTATTATAAATACCACACAGTTGTAGGAATTGAATTGACAAATAATATTAACTGAATTTTTAAAATATGAAATAAACATTTTTATAAAATTAATCCTTTGGTAATCAATCTGTACAATTTAATGAAATAACTATTTAAAAATAAGGAAATTACATTTCTACGAAAACAATTTTTTATGTACAAACACAATTTTGTATAAATAAATTAAAAAAATACTTTTGGAATAATGTTTTATGAAATATTTTTATAATATATATTCAATAAATATTTCTTATAATCATCCAACTAATTTGATAGTTATAAGAGAAGAATAAATCGAACTTTATTAATAAATATATATATTTTTGTAAAAGGAAATTTTACCACATTTTAATGGTGAAACCATTTTAAATATAATTTTTGACACATTGATAATTTTTATTTGAAAAAATAAACTTAATCTTGGTAATAGTAATATCAAACATTACATTGAGTGAATATTTGTCCTTTTTTGAGGTTTCTGTTTTGATGAATAGTAAAAAATAATGAATTATAATCCAAAACTGGATTTTAATATAATTTATTTATTCAGTTAAATTTTGTTTTAATTTGAATTTATAGTATAATTAGATCAATTATATACCACACAACCCAATTTATTTCACTGGAACCAATTTTAGATTGAAATTGGATTAAAAAACTCTGCAAACTTTTGAACATTTTTATTTTAAAAATTTTCTTGGTTAACGCTTATAGATGTTTTAATTTTATTAAATTTTATCCACATATTTGATTAGAATTTTTAAAAATGTATAAAATATTTTAAATAAGTTTAATTTATAATATATAATATATTCGACATTGTTTTTGACCAAAAACATTAGTGAATGTGATTGAAATTAATTAAAGTGATGAAGAGAAAAATTAGCTTAACAACATATTCATCCTCAAACTGAAGACCCAAAATGACATATAAAATTGTTATAAAGCCATTATATATACATATTTAGAACCTATAAAAATTTTATATACGTTTTACCATTATTGTAACCACTTTAAATTGTAGAAACGTTTGTGGTCCCTTTTTATAAATTTTCTAGAATACCACTCCTCCTCCACTATAATAATTCACTCACCACTCCCACATATTCAACATCTAAATACCTTTATAAAAAAACATCTTCTAAAATATTATCCAAATATAAAAAAATTCATACCATAATCTTACCTTTTGGATGAAATCCTAACAATGAATCTCATTTGTGTAAACCTAGAGGAGTTTCCCAATGAAGAGGTAACATCCTTCCTCAAGGTCCATTGCATTATTTTTATTCCCCACACCATGAAATAATCTTATTAAATGATTATATAATAACATTTGTAAACTAAATAAAATGGTATGTTTTTTATTCTAAGGGTTATACCTACACAAAGACACACTTCTATGTAATGTATAATGAACATACTTTTCTTGTGTACGATGAACCACCCCCTCATGAAATGGTGTTTTTTGTTTTTCGTTTACCACCTATCATGGGTGGGGATTATGAGGACAAATAAGTTTTAATTTTAAATATATTATGTTTAAGATATCTTCATTTTTATTTAATTATTATATAAAACACACCTTCTTGTTTACAATTTTTTTTAAAAGCAATACCTTTGTTTGTGGACGTGTGGATTACCGCCTCCTCAAAGCGAGGTGATTCATTCACACACAACATGGAATGTATTATGAACGATTTTAATGAAATTATATGTTATATATGAGATAATAATTATAATATAATTATATTACATATATACATATATATTATTTAGTTAATTTTTTTCAATGTGATAATAAAACAGAAATAACATTCATGCGTACGTACGAGATAATGTCACCATGAACAGGGAATTCAATTTCATATAGATTATTGTAAATAAATATTTATTAAATATATATGATATTTATATCAATTTTCACATTCTTTAAAGAATTAAATCATGATCTAAATAAGAGGATCAAGAATAACATGCTAAAAATTATATGAAAAATAAAGCGGATATTACCTGAAATGTGACATTAACAAGAAATTGTAAATAAATGTATAATATAAGGTCCTAATCCGATAATATATAGTTATATATATAAGAATAATGGTATGTGGTAGTTTTTTAGTAAGTTTATTTTTTATTATAATTGAGGTTTTAATAAGAATGATGAAATTCAACACTAAAGGTAATAGTTTTCTCCTCTGACATTTTATATCCTTGAGATACATGCCTTATTAACCACTCATTTACTCTATGTGGTATATATACTGCAAATGAATTTATTATTTGATTATTAAATATAAAATTTTGGGTATTTACATATAAATACTATGATCTTTATTTCATGGGGTTTATGGTTCAAAAGATACCAAATTGGTAATGTATGTTTTGTCTCATGTTGCATTTTTTGAGAAACATGTGATGTTATGAACCTATACATTTCTATGGGGTGTATATGCTACATTTTACATGTTATTTCAAGGATAAACTTATTTAATAATATTATAATAATAATTTAATGATATTATCTCATGTATACTATTATTTAATGCGACAAAAATGGTAATAATTTATTGTTATAGTCTCATCATTTATCAGGATTATTTACAATTATGTCTCCATTGATGAAATATTATGATATATATCTGAAGAAAACTATTTAAATTTCATGTACTATGGTTATAGATGATATATTAATTTATTACTACCATTTTTACAATTTCTGTTACTTAATATAATTAATAATTTTTTTATGAAAATCTGACATTGATTCTTCTTTCAGTAAAAAATACATGTTTTCCAAAAATAATGATTTCTTAAAATGGTTCTCAATAATATTTTTTGATGAAAAATTTATGTTAAATGTTTTAAATTACCTCCGTTTTTTATTCAAGTAAATTTTCTTTCAAAATTTTTTCTGTGTCTCTATAAATTTTATTAATGTATTTAAAAAAAAGGAATACTAAATTTTTTCAATATTATTTTATTAGTATTCTGAGCAATTTGAAGTGGAAATTGCCTTTAAAATTATTTATATTATAAAGGGAATTTTTCAAAGTGGAAAATATATTTTCCTCTAGAAATGTTATAAATTATTTTAAATACTAATTTAAATATTTCCAAATTATTTTTTTTAAGAAAATGATTTTTAATATGTTTTATTTTTTAAAAAGTGATTATCAATGAAATGTTACTTTTCTTAATAAATTATATATGTAAAAATTCAAAATCCTTATCCATATAATATGTAATAATTTTATATAGATTATTATTTATCAGGGACAGTAGAAAATAATACCAATCATATTATATCTTGAATGATTTATTTTTTGAAGGAATAATGTTTAAGACACTCATTTTACATCCATATGTTATATGATTTTGGGAAATGCTAATTTTAAAGGGTTATTATTTAATGAAATGATTATGAATGATATATTTTTTTATAATTTATTATGTGATTAAATGTTAATGGTAGCCAATTAATTTCATGGGTTATTATGTGATGTTTATCAAACCCATCTTTTTTTATATATCATGTTAAGATGAATTCGTTTTATCTTGCGAAACATGAATGTGTGATTTCATTATGTGATGGGTGGTAACTATATCTCCTTCCTCTGAATTCGGTAACGATAAATTTTTTATGATCTAAAAATGGTATTAGGGAGTTTATCTTATTTCTCAAACAAGAGGGAATCCTAATCCCGAAATAAGAGGGTACACTTGTGGGTATCCCAAGCCTAAAACAATAAGGGACATGAGAGGGAATACCTTTCCAGATACAAGAGTGTACAAGGGAGGGAATACCGAGCCTAAAACAAGAGGGTGCACAAGAGGGAATCTGAAGCCTAAAATAGGGGGATACATGAGAGGGTATCCCAATCCTAAAAGAAGAGGGTAAATAAGAGGTAATCTAATTCCTAAAGTAAGAACACGGTAAAACAAGTTACTAGGCCATGCCTAATATGTTTCGTAGGTCTTGGTGGGTTTCCATGACTTAGTATTTTTTCTACTTTTTTGTATGCCACAAAAACAATGTCTTATGAATATATTATTCTTTAATGGATTGTTCCAATGATTCCGTTATGATTCATGTCTAATAAACAACTAATATCTATGTTATGATTCATGTTTATGATATTTTACGTGAATGATAGGATCTTATAATGTTATTATCACATTAGCATACCATTATTATCGTGTTTAACTCCCTTTTTTGACCTTATTGGAAATCTTCGCTCACCCCAGTTTTTATGTTTCCTTTCCCCAGATTAAGAATATGGGTTCTAAGTAGACGTACTAAAGGGGAATATCTGTGTGAGAAATATTGAACATCATTCACCATGTTTGAATATTTTTTTCAACGTTTCCATATTCACTAAACTATTATCGTCCCCAATCATTTACTTTTTTAATGTCCTAAATATTCTTCAAAATTGAATTAATAACTATGTATGTTAAGCCTAGGTTTCTATAGTTGGAATAAAAGTTATGGTTTTGTCAAACATTGGAATGTTGGATGAGAAAACCAGTGTGATATCCCTGGGAATATTTATAAGGATATGTTTATGGATGTCTCTAAGGATAAGTATATGGTTTCATAGATTTAGGCATCATATAATTAATTTTATTTATTACGTAGATTTTCTATATAATAAGTTTCACTCACACTATTTTTTCTAGTTTAACTTAGTGGAGGGAACTATAAGTAACTTTATTAACATTAAATATAATGTAAAATTTTGTGATTATGAGAAATGAAATTGGATAATGAATAGAGATTAAGTTATTGCAATTATGAAGAATCACCTATCACGATATTTGATTCACAATGTAATCATTGGTGATATTCTTAAAACATTTAATATTAGGAGGATGTAATTTTACAAACGTACATATGGTAAGGAGAATAGAGTAAAAAAGATTTGGATTCCTGCAAGCCATGAATAAGGGACGAACAACCCTGAGGAATACTTTAAATAGAAGGAAATATGTTATTTGTGTGAGAAAAAGGGAGATAGAGTGATGAATTGTCATATAGTTAAAAATATTATATCTTGAGAACATGGGAATTAGACAAATAAATTATTTGAAATAGGTATTTACTTATAACCCATGTAATGAATTATTCCATTCTAATTATTCAAGCATAAGGATTGATGTGTTTATGTTTTGGAATTCAAGAATAATGAAATATATAAGGATTGTTTAATTTATATCTTTTCTATATGGATTTAAAATGATATGTTGAATGGTTATGATAGACTAGAAATGTTATTTAATGGAAAGGTGATGTTCATGGGAAACAGATGATTAAGGGATTGATAACCCTTAATCTGTTCTTTATGTTAAGTCAATGATGTTATGATAATGATATATTGTTTATGAATTAGAAAATTGGATGGTACTAATTACCTTAGAACCATTCAAGGGTGTGTTTAGAAGTGGTTTATACTATATTTAAAAATTTTACAACAATAATGGATTTATGGAAAATATCTAATAAACATTATAATAAAGAAACACTAGTGTTTTCAATAAGGATTTGGGGTAATTCAGGTTATTACCATGTTTCAATATAATAAATGATGAAGATATTCAAATTTTTAATATGAATCAACCATGAGATACTTTATGATATATGGGGGATAAATGTGCAGCTGATTTTGGGAAATTTAGTGACCTTACATCTAATATTTTGGAATTTCATCTTTCGGAAGGGTTATAAGGTTTACTATTGATAAAATTTTTTATGTTAAACATCTATTGAGGATTCATAGATTAATTTATTATATCTACATATAAAGATATATGCATATTTTATAACATGTGAGGAATTTTTTTTGGTAATAACTAATGTAAAATGTAATAACCTATAATTTTATTTATGGATTTCAGGATATTCTAATACATATGGAATTTAAAATTCACCTTCATTTCTTAGAATAAAAGTTGATGTGGAAATTGATCAGGTAACAAAAAAAGGTGAGGTCATCTTTAAGTCATTTAACTATATTATTTTATAATAATTATTCAATTGTCGAAAAATGTTCTTGAAATAAATATTTTCATGTTATCGTCACTTTGGACGATATCCATGAAATTTTTTAAGCCTCTTTGGGTAATGGCTCTGTGATTCTTAACTTTCTCCTAACCAGGTTCTATATCACTCTCCATCAAAACATCATAGTTATATTTCTCTTGTATTTTCATTTTTCACTTCCAATATATTTTCTCCAATGTGGAAACCTAGATATGATTTACATTGGGGAACACTCATGTTTCTATAATTCCCTTTTTAATGGAAGTTTTAGTATACATTTTCACATTGTGGATATCTTTTAAATGAACTTTTATGTATTAAACCTTTAATAAACAAATTCAATTTCAATGGAGAATTTCATTTTATGGGGGGTAGAATGTAAACCCCTGAAATTTTTTTAAATATATTTTTTTTAATACTAATTGAGTTTTTGTATATTTTTTCATTTAACAGGACACTGAAAATAGTTTTTATATAAAATCACACTGTTTGGTATGCATTATATGAAACACCATTATAATCTATCACATTGATATTATTATATTAGAATATAGCAGACACAAAACTATTTTTGGCTTATATTCCACACAGTACCGAGTCCCTTTGATATTTTGAATTTCATGAAAGAAAGTGTTTTACCATCCTAAAAGGCACTATTCATATTATTAATAATATATTATTATTTCTACCTCCTGGCCATTGGAATGGATGTTAATAATACGATTGAAAAAATTGTGAAATATTATTTACACCTGTTTATAAAATGAACTCTTTTTTATCCATTAGTGTAATTTAATTAAATAACTATTTGAAAATTAAGAAATTACTTTTCTAAGAAAGCTATATTTCTATGTACAATGATAATTTTATTACAATAAATTAAACAAAATAATTTTGATTAAAATTTTAATTAAAATTTCTATATTATATATTCATAAATATTTTTTATACTCATCAAATATATTTTATAGGTATAATATAATAATAAATCTAAATTTAGAAATAAAAATATGTATTTTTTAAAAAATTAATTTTACTTCCCTTCAATTGAGAACCCATTTCAAATATAAATTTAAATCTTTAATAAATTTTATTTGTATAAAAAACTTCATTTTTGGAATATTAATATCATAATTTGTGTTCGATAAATTTTGGCTATTTTTCATAGAAGTTTAATTTTTTGATGAATAATGAAAAAAATGAATTTTAATTTAATTTTTTTTAACTAGTTTATTTTCATATTTAAATTATGTTTAAATTTGGTCCTAAAGTATAATTAGATAAATTATACATCAATTTAATTAATCCACATCATTGGAACCAATTTTACATTGAAATTGAATATAAAAACATAGAAAACTTTTGAAACTTTTTTACTTTAAAAACCCACTTTGTCATCCCCTCTACTGGATTAAATTAAAATTAATTTATGCCACAACTATGATTGGAATTATAAATAATGGATTCCATATTTATAATATTAATAATTTTTAATTTATAATATGTGAAATATAGTTTTTGAATAAACATATTAGTGAAAGTGATTAAAATTAATTACATAAATTAAGAGAACAATTAGCTTAATAATGGTCTACTCCTTAAACATATAACCTAAAACGACATAGAATATTGTTTAAAATCAATTTTATATTCATATTCCGTTCACATCCTACCTAATATAAAATGTGGAAGATTATAGGTGCCACATGAATTTGTAAAACTTGGGTGGAATCCCCTTTTAAAAACATTACAAGAATACCACTCCTCCTCCAATATAAACCAACACTCATCCCTACCACTTATTCACGCCTCTAAAGGAATTGGGATTTCCCAAAAAAATTATAAAACAAGATACCAAAATCCCCTTATTAATCCTAGAATTGTAATTTTTTTATAAATCCATCCATGGAACCCTTGTGGTGCCAACCAAGAGGAGTTACCCAAATAAGAGGTAATATCTTTCCTCGACCTCCTTTGTTTTATTTTCATCCTCTACACCCTCAAATAATATTATTTCATGATTATATAATAGGATTAGTATCCTAAATATACATATATTTATTTGTATTAATGTTTTTACCTACAATTACAAAAAAATTCATCTAATGGGTAATGAATTTACCGTTCTTATGTAACATGAACTATCCCCTCATTATAACATCGTTTTTTGACGTGTGAACTATCTGCTCCTCAAAGCGACATGATTTGTTCAAACTATACATGGAACGTATTAAGGAATTTTTATTGAAGTTATATTATTTATATGACATAATAATGCTAATATAATGATATTATATAGATATATACATATATGACATTTACATTCATTCTTTCAAAAATATGGTAAAACAAACTCAATGTTCACGTGTACGTACAACCTACCATCTCCATGAACAATGTATTACATTTCATATTTCTATATTCTATACATAATTAGAAATACATATAATATGAATATATAACATATTTATATCATGTTTATATTCTCTATATTAGTAAATCATGATATAGGAAATTTGATCAAGAATAACATGCCAAAACTTATATGAAAACAAAGAAAATATTAGCTGAAATGTAACATTAATATACATTTTTTAACAAATAGTGAATATAAGTTCATAATGAATTCATATATGGTATTATATATAATAATATTGTTTTTTGGTAGATGTAAAATATATTTATATTTAATATATTGGACGTTTGAACTTGTGTGAAGAATGTCAAGACTCATGGTAATGGTATTGTCATCTCACTTTATATATTAATGAGATACATGACTTATTCACCAAAAATTTATTTTGGGTGGCTTATATAATGAATATGAATATATTATATTATTAATATACTTTAATTTTATGTTTATTTAAATACCCATTTTTTGATCTTTCATTCAAGGGGTTTATTCATTAAAAGTAACCAAATTGGTAAAGTAATTTTTGTCTAAACTTGCATTCTTTGATATACATGACATGCTATTCACCAATACATTTCTATGTGGTTTATATACATTATTTTTTCATGTCATATAAAGAATATAATTACTTCATGAAATTTTATTAATATTTCAATTTTATTATCTCCTGGGGAGTATGATTCAAAGTTACCAATGTTGAAATAGTTTATTATTATAATCTCTTCATTAATCAGGATTCTTTAAGATTATTCTTTAATTAATGAAATGTTATGATCCATATCTCAAGAAAACACATGAATTTTCTTCTCCCTCGATTATCCTTTATATACTTATTAATTATTATAATTTTCCACTCTTTGTTATTTATGATAATTAAGAAAAAGTTTTTATGAAAATTAGAATTTATTTCTCCATTTGTTTGGAAATCTTTTCTCTTTGAGGACAATGTTTTATAAAATTGTATTTAAAAAGGTTTAATGTCTGAAAAATTGTTTTAATATTTTTAATGTAACCTTATATGTTTTATGTGGAAATATGTTTTGAATTTCTTTTAATTTTGATTATATAATTTCAATTTGTTTTTTCAATAAAATGATTCAATAATTTTTTCATGATTCTTTTATATGTTTTCCACGTTTTCATCAAATAAAAAGGTTTTCAAATTACATTATGTTATAATGAGATTTTTTAAAATAAGAAAAGTTATTTTAATCAATAAATGATGTAAATGATTATAAATTCAAATTTATATATTTTCAGTTTGTTTTTTAAGAAAAGGATTTTGAGTATGTTGTTGGTTTTAAAAAGATAATTTCAAATAAAAAATTAAATTTTCCTTTTGAAATAATCAATGTGACAATTAAAAATTATTCTCCATATAATATGAAATCTTATTATATTGTTAAATATTTATTGTGTAAATAATTTAATACTATCATTCACATTTTTTCTTTAATGTTTTATGTTTTGATGGAATGATGTTTACGATACCCATTTCTCTTCTACGTGTTATATTCTCTTGGAACTCAATTCTTTTAATGGGTTATGATTTAATGAAATGATTAGGAAAAATATATGTTTTCAAAAGGTTATAATGTGGTGAAATTTTAATGATTCCCACTTCATTTTTTTATTGTGATTTGAGGTTTATAAATGTCATCTCATTTTATGGTTCATGAAATGGAGAATGTTTTGTTATCTTATGGTACATGCATGTTTGAATTCAATATCTCAGGGGTGGGACCTATATCTCCATCCAATGAATTGGGTAATAATAATTGTTTTTTAGATAAATTGGGTATATATGAGGGAATCCCAATCCCAAAACAATAGGGTATATTATGACTTAAACAAGAGGGTATACATGAGGGAATCCCATGATTAAAACAAGATGGTACATGGTAGGGTACTCAAAGACCAAAACAAGAGGGTTCACAGGAGGTAATCGAAAGAAAAAAAGGGTATATGGGAGGGAATACCAATATCGAAACACTAGGGTGTATGGAATATAATCCCAATCATGAAACAAAGGTTATAGGGGAGGGAATCCCATGCCCAAAGAAGGTACGTAGGTTATTAGCCCAATTATAACATGTTATGATGGTCTTGGGGGTAGCCTTTATGTAGGATTTAATATGCTCAATTTTATGAAAAAATAAAATTTATTATTTCTATGTTATGATTTCATGGATTATGTTCCCGACTCCCTTATGATTCATATCTTATAAACTGCCAATCTTTAGGCCATGATTCATGTCTATGATTATTGATTTGCTACGTTTGATCTTCTAATGCAATGATCACAATCTCAAACCCTTATTCTTCTTGTTTATATATATTTTCTACCATTATATAGAATCATTTATCAACCCGATGTTATTATTCATTTCCCAGTGTTGTGAATATTGGTTTTATGTATAATTACTAAAGGGGAATATATTTTTGGGAAAAAATTGAAGATCTTACACCATGGTAGAAGATTTTTTTGCAAGTTTGCAAAGAAAGTAAACTATTTTGGTATATGGGAATGAAAATTTTAAGTGTTATGAATATCTTTATAAACTGATGTAATATAAATGTATGTTAAGATTTAGTCACTATAGAAACCCCATAAATTTCACCAGAATTTGATCGTGTAGTGTATTTTGTCAAATATGATGTTGTTTTTAATATAATATCTATAGTATAACTAGAATCCTTAGCCATATCTAGATTAATACATAGAACATTAATTTATATTCATTATGTTTTTTTGGAATATATAATTTGATAAATAGTTTGAGAGTTTTATAATTTAAAATAAAATTGATTCAATCTTACTAAGTGAGATAAACTAGTTGGAGAAATCATGATCAAGCCGGTTGAGTGTCTTTTGATTCCCAACCATCATAAATCTAAAGTGAAATGGGGAGGATAACTGATTCCATTGATTTATAAATACATAAAATATTTTGGTATGAAAATTATTACTAGGTTAACACCTATTATTTGATCAATAAAATATATTGATTATGAGAAACTTCTCCAAATCAATAAAATTGAGCCAATGTAAGAATCAAAATCGATCAAGGAATATCAGCAACAATGTGATGTGATTAAAAGATTTAGGTCCATGTTATTATTGTTCTAAATAAAAATAAATTCATATTAATGGGTTATGAATTCTATATTTAATCAACCAATGCAATCCGTAAGAACACTCATGAAAGGGGTGGGGTGAAAATAGTGGCAAACATACTCAAATAATTAAAATATCCATGTTATGGGTGAATGTATGAGTGTTATTGACTTTATGATTTATATTTTTCATTAATATAATAAAAATATAAAAATATAAAAATAAAAAAAATATACACATAACTTGAAAATTAAATTACCGTCGAATTATTAGAAATGTGGAGTTCATGATTATAAAAGAGAACACCCCTAGATTTATCACTAAAATATTTAGAAGTACATGATCAGGAAGAGGTTGAAAATGGATGAGAAACACCTCAAATTACACCCATAGTTTTTTAATCCTTTATAAATTAAATGGAGTGATTTTAAATAGATTTTTGGAATGTTTGGTTTAAGAAAAGTCAATGGTCAATGGGTGGAATCTTTTCATGACATATTTTTCCACCAAATTGATCACCTAGATGACTAACCACAACGAATTGAATTGACGTGAAATTTGTTTGAGAAGTGGAGATATGAGTTTATATCTAATTTTTTTTTAATCATCCCAATTTGAGTTCATAATAACTTGTAATGGCTCAATCACTATAGGTAGGTCCAACATGTCCGTCCTAGAATTTCATCACTTTTTGGGACTAATTTTGGCACCTTGTACTCAGATCCAACCGTTGGTATAGTATGATGAATTGAAGATAAAAGAAGATTGAATACTATAAAAATTTATTTTTCACATTTTCATGAGCATATATAATGTTATTATAATAGTAGTTAACTTCAATCAAATTTGGCCATTTTGAAATTACCACTTTTTAATCCAATTTTTACTACACAAATTCAAAATATACATTTAGTGAAAAAGGATTTAATAATGGGATAATGAAACCCAAAAAAATTTATTCAAAAGTATAAGGATCATGATATATGATATATAATAGTTTAATTTTTAACTATTTTTTAATATCAAACATAATTAATTATCATTAATCATAAATTTCCTTAAATAGAAATGCATATCCTATAAAAATATTTTTTTTGGTAATATAATTTTCTAAATAATATATGATATTATTATTAATTATTCATAAGTTAATTGAAATTAAACCATATTAATAGTAAACATTATTTTATTTATACATATATTTCATAAGGGGTAACTCATATTTAATCTTAATAATTGAATGACTAAATTTTAATTTTCATAATTTCTATTTATAATTTTATCTTAAAATATCACATTTTTTAGTTTAGTGTGTTGTGTGGAGAAATATATTGAACGCAATTAATCATTTAAATTTAATCATATATTAAAAATTTGAGGTGTTACATAAAAGTTTGAATATTAATAATAAATTATTCTTTTATTTTATCAAATTTGTTATTAGTATAGGAATATGTAATTGGATGTGATTATATTCATTTTACATTTTTGTTAACATTGTACTATATAGGTTGATAAATTATTTTATATGTCTTCTGGATATTACCTATATATGATGGAATTAGCATTGGATTGTGGCTATGTATTAACTAATTACTGGTACACGTGTATTATTAAGTTGATCTATTTGTATTTTTTAATAATATATTCTCTTGAATTTGAATTTCTAGAGTACTTTATGGGGAACTAATTGTTAAGGAATCATGATTATTACTTGATAAATTCACTCATTAATTAATGGGATTATTAGTTGGAATCCATCAATATTTATTTGAAACTCAAATTCACTACAATCAATGGTGTGGGAGAAGCGACTGTGGATTCTCTCACTGATGAAATTTCAGAATAAAAATTAACCAATTTATTATTATGATAACATAGAAATATTAAATCCAATACATAACCCATAAACTAATTCCATTTTAAAATAATAAAATATATTTCAGACTACTATTTTTTCATTCAATCTAATCAATCTGAAACCCTTTCTTACTAACAATGGAAACATGATTTTTCAACACCTTTGGAGACAAACATTTGTTTCTAATATACTTTATTCTAGCCTTATATTTTTAATATCATGTTTCAAGTACATTAATGTTGTTTCAAAAACATAACTCCATTTTTATGTAGGTTGTACCTAATTCATTGTGATTAACCCAACCCTTAACATGCATGATAAAATTTCATATTGACCATCTATTTAACCTCGAACTGAAAATATAAAGAACACTACTTTCTATATTGAGGGATGCTAGAGAAATTGAAAATATTAAATCATAATTTCAAAATATGTCATTAATATACTTATTAATAAATTTAAATGTTTAATAAGAATCTGAAATCATGGCAGGAAATCCAAACCAAACTCACATAGATATTTATGCACCTCATTTAATAAATCAAATAAATCAAATTTTTATTCCTACTTTAGAAGGCGATTTTTAATATAAAACTAGACTTATGAAACTTTTATACAATGTTTCATTGTATTATTAGAGAATATCCAAATAGGTGCATTATAGAATTCAATACGTTTTGTTATATATTAATGGTAAGAAGAGAGGATGAGGGACAAATAAAGTGGAGAGAATTAATCTTCCCACATGAAGGAGTGAATAATGAATGAATATATAGTCGAAAACATAGATAAATAATTTATTAGGATGACCATTTAGGGAGTTTTCTTTAATGTTTCTTTCCAACTTCATGGGCTACTACCATGAGAATGGCATTTCATGCAATTAGAAAAGAATTAGGGGAAACCATGTATGATCATAAGATAAGATTTAAGATTTATGTGAATGTTTAGAACATCATGAAATAATGGAACATCATTTCATATATTTTTTCTATAGTAGACTACTTGGTAGTGACATTAATATGATAGATGACTCTTTTGAGGGATCTTTGTTTGATAGGTCATGAACCAAATACAAGGGTCTGATTGATATGATATCTCAAAATTCAAAACAGCGTGGTGTAATATGTATTAATATAATAGTATTGTATAAGGTAATATATATCTAATCCCATTTAAATGAATCCAACTTCAAGCATTACTACCCCAGGAAAGGTTATTCATACCAATAAATAAGAATTTTGAGAGACCTTGTATGATTATTGGGCCGGAGTTAATAAGGTATGTCCAAGCTACCAACATAAATCATATATAGAACATCATTTCATTATTTTTCTCTACCAAGGATTACATTATATTGATATAAATTTTATGGATGTGTCATTGGGAGGAGAATTTATTGTTTATTTAACAAAAAAATCAATGAAAATAATTGAGAAGATAACTAAATGTTCATAATAGTTTGGCATAAGAGGTATTATAAAAAGAAGTGTAAATGAGGTAAGATTTGTTGACTCAACATTACTAAAATAAAAAACATAAAGAACAAACAATTTTTTTATGAATGTTTGATTTTATGTAATCAATTAACCCACTGAAACTACTAAATTTAAGTAGCCTTTATACCACACCTAATCAATTTAGTGAATTGTGGGTTGAAACATAAGTAACTGATAGCTACATTTCATGTTGTCCTGGAATGAAAATCCAATAGCCCCTGAAATATCAATGGTGGAGTGTAAATAAAAAAAATTCAAGTATGGTTTTAGAAATCAACAAAATTAGTCTTGGAATCCTTTTCAACAATAATAAGAAGAACCTATACTATTGAAAACATATTTTAACTAACAGTATAACCAACAAAATTTCCAACCACCACACTTTCATCAAAATAATTCCATTGAACAATATTCAACATGGGACTATCAAAAATTGATAAAAACCATATTATGGAATTGTGTAGTTAATAAATGAGACAAAATATTTAGAGATTATAATTCTTCTAAAAATTATAAGAAAAATACATGACAAATTTTAATCACAACACATTCCAAAAAGAAGGATCAATGTTACTATGGTATCATTAATGAGAGTAAAACAAATTCACCATGGTAAATGTTTTTTGGAATAAACATGGGTAACCATAAGGGAGAGGATAAGAATATAAATAGATTAATGGATAATTAATGAAACTAGATAATAAAATGATGAAGAAAAAACAGAACAATCTATGTCAGTGGAACTGGTTCACCAGAGAATGCTTAATGACAATGGTAGATAGTCTTGTGAATGGATGAATACCAACGGAAGATGAAGTACAATGAAACCACATGACTTTTTGGGATGTAATATATATAGGTACATGAAAACACATGTTTATATTTAATGTGATCATAGATATTAGTGACCTATATTTATATAAGTCACAATAAATGAATATTTATTGATCCTCTAATGAAATGAAATTTTTCAACGTTTCTCTCATGGACATAAGACAAAAGCGATGGACATGACAAAACATCTGAAATATTTAATTGTTTTACATATTTATTCATTTACATTTTACTTATGCGTGATTATTTAGTGAAAAATATATTATATGTTGAACTTGGTGAGGCTATTAGGGTGGAATGTCTCTTCCTAGTTCTGGTACACTGACGTTTAGAGTGGTCCTTCCAAAGTCCATTTCCAAATTAGAGGTTCCGAGTCCAAACTAATGGTGGTTAAATATTTGTGTGGAATTGTATAAAATTGGTATAATAGAAACTGTTATTTTATAATAGGAGTAATGGTTCACTCAAAAATAAATCATGTCACAATATCTATTTCTCTGGCATTGTTGAATTTTTAGTGGAAGTTACTTTCTTTAAATGGATTGAATCAAAATATAACAAGGTTTGAATAGATAAATTAAATGGAATGAAACTTGGATTATAGAAGATGAAATTAGAGAAATATATTATCTAAAATGTCCTATAAGTCCCATTTAATTTATTTTATCCAAAATAAATTAAGAAATTTGAAATATAAATTATAGATAGAAAGAATTTCGATTTGGGTAGAATGTCATGTTTTTGGAATGGGGCAATAAACATACGGGGGAACAATACCACAACATAGTTTATGGAATCAACATAAAATATATATGTGAAGAATATTATACATAATAAATTGGGCTTGATATAATTTTTTCCACACATGGTTATCATAAGGAAGTTTAGCAATGAATCATGTGAATGATTTAAACATGACCCAGAGCCAGCTCATGTTTGTAAAGGTGGAATTCTATAATGATGTTTGAGTTATACAATTGTTTAAATATTTACCATAATCCTGGGATTTAATTCTAACAATAGTAAAAAACTCATGTGGAAAGACTAAATTTATATTTAAGGATATCCCAAATATCATTATTAATAAAGAACATTAGATGAGGGAGATTTAAGAACATTCCAAAAATTCATTGAATGCATAGTGAAGAGGGTGATCACCTCATCATAATTGTCTATAATGATCAGAATAAATTTAAGATAATTGATTATATGTAAATCATAATGACTCGGGCATGAATTTTGGCATTATACTTAAAGTGGTAGTCATAGTGATCATTTTTTTTGAATTCTTTGGAAATTTCATAAGAACAAATTATTGAGGATTAATTTATACAAACACTAATGAGGATATTTATTATAATCTACAATTAAGAGTCAATACTATGATGGAATATTAGATTATTAATATACTAACATCCTTGTATTATATATAAGACAAGGGGAAAATTTCATATTATGTAACCAAAAGATTTAGAAGAGTTCATAAAGAATATTCTAGGTCATATTATAAAAGAGAAAAGTAATACATGTGAAATTATGTATCCAAATGTTTTATTTATATTAAATGAAATGTTTTTCATATTATCGTTCTTTGGAAGAATCTGATCTCGACCTGATAGTTGGATGAAGTAGGTTATGAAACAAACATTATAAATGGAGTGTGGGAAATCACTCGGGGATCCCCAATAATAGAAAGTATTGCAAAAAATAGAACACTTTATTTGAATGAAAAGGTAGGGGAGTAACTCTTGTTGATACTTCAACTTATGGAAGTTTAGAAATGTGGCATTGAAAACATGATCACCTTCGTGAGAAGAGTATAAAATCTGTTTTGGAATAGAAATTCTGAAATGGGATCATATAATATTTGAAAGTATTGAATTTTTTATAATCATTAAACAATGGAATGGGTCTTTTAACTGGAGTAGAAGAACAAAATCAATTGGAAATCGTGATCTTATGCATAGAGATGATTGGGAACCTTCCATATTAAAGTCTCATATATGATCAATATATTCAATGACATTCATTTAAGACTCCATAAGGGAAGTATGGATATATTACCTAAATCATTGAGTATATTATATTCAGTGGAAATAAATGTTTTGTAGGTAAAATAGAATAAAGTTGAATAGATAAAGGTTAGAAAATAGTGGGTAGTTTACCAGAAGAAGATTCAATTTTTTTACAAACAAAGTTGTATCAAGAAGTACAAGACTGCACCATGGACACCTAAAAAAATAAATAATTGAGGGGATATACCAAAATTTCGATGATGATTCATTAATAATTTCTCAAAATTCTATAATACCAATATATTTTTCATAGAAGTATTGAATGAAATAATATGCATAATCAATAGGGGCCCTTCAACAGTAATAATATAATATATTATGGAAGCACTATGGATAGTTTAATAAACTGAATTAACTCACCGTAATATCTTCATGAATTTTATCCTATGTACATATAGATGCCAAATATTGAGATAAACATTAGGAAAAGTATCATACCTGTATTTTCAGGGGATATGGAGATGAAAATCATATATTTTGACTTTGGGATGGTGACAAAAAATAGGTTATCAGAAGAAGGAATGTAATGTTTAATGATTAGTTACCTTTTAAGGATTTAAAAAAGATACTAAAAGAATTTAGATCTAAAGAGTAAACATCAATCCAAGTTGATCTGAATGGTGTTTCTAGGGGATTTATTGTTATAGAGAATCAAGATGGCTATGAATTTATTGGATGTTCACACATTTCAGTGGAATTTATAGGGTGAAGAATATAGAGTTTTTAAGTTCCAAAAGAGGAAGATACATATGAAATATTAATAAATAGTGAGGATTAGTTTCATGTTTTTTAGAGAATTAAATATTATAGTTTTTCTTTATGTAAATATTAGAGTTTCTGATAATGTTGCATAGATACACTGTTATAATTCTATGTTATACCAACATACATATGCCGACTATTTTGGAAAAGTATTGTTATAGCTCTAGCCTATTAATGTAGTTTTTATAAAATGTTTGCATAGGGTCCCAATCGATACCACCATCCCCCTATTATGAATTTAGATCTCATTATGACTATAATGTACCTCCCCTTTGGTTCTACTATAATTCCTCCATTCCTCTTCATTCCTAAAGGATTTTTTAGTTGAATTATTAGTGCATATTGTTTCCATTCCCCTTCCATATTATTATATTCTATTATTTCTAAATTTCCATGCCCTATTTTTCCATTGTGCTCTAGTATTTCAGGTTGCACTATTTTTTTTTTGAGGTTTTAAACATGAAATAAATTAATTTTCATTTTTTCACATAGTAGAATAAAATTAGGAATATTTTTATACCATTTCATTTCCATAAAAATGATTCTCTAATTAATTTAACTATGGGTTTCATAGAGATTTAATTATTATATGAATATTTTTATTAGTTATGAATTATAATTTTATATTAGTGTTCTATAAAATATGTTGTAAATTTATATAATTTAAAATCATAATATAGGTTATGATTACTATATTAAAAATCAACTGAATAACAATGTAAAAGTTTATCAATGGTGTTGTTTAGAATATTAATGAATGATGAATTTACTATCTAACATTTTATTATAAAACTATATATATGAAATGTTTTTATTTCTTTTGGATTTGTGTCTTTTTCTTGATAATGATATATTTTTTATATGAATGTGGATGGGTGACTTTATATTACTATAATTGACCTCTATAGAAGGTGGATATGGGTAAAATTGGCCAGGAATAATGAAACCATGATTCGATACTGGTCTAGGGTAGGGATATACAATTATATTGGTTGGCCATAGTGTGAGGTTTTTAGATCAATTGGTATTTGGGTCATAATGTGGATTGGTATATGGGTATGGGTGATGTATCCATTCAATTTTGTTTTATTTGTTCTCATTTTGGAAGGGTATGTTGGTATTTGTTTTGTTTTGGTTGAATTTATTTTTAATTAAATATAGTAAATTAAAAACAACCCAAACTAAATTGAGTGTAATTAATCCAAATAGAATAAAACTAGGTTAATCCATCCAAAACTATCAAGACCAAACTCAACTAAAAACAGTACCAAATCGAACTGAAATGAAGAAAAATGAATAAAACTAACTTAAATCAAATGTAATATAATTAAACTAATATTAACCAAATAAAATTAAATCAATGATAATTAGTTTATATATCTTCAAAAATAACATAAATAAATTAAATTTAAAAATTTATTAACTAGATTAAAATGAAAATAAGAAATATACATGTTGAACCACAATGATATGAGCCTTGATAAAAACAATTGTATAAATTTATTGAGTTATTTAATTTTTATAATAATTATTCATATAATTCATGAAATTTATAATTATAATGAACTATGTTGATATTAAAAAGTTTTTTTAATAGAATTGATATAATTTTTATGTATGAAACTTATTGAATCTCAACTAAGTTTCAAAATAAGAATATTTTTTTTGTAAATCTAACATTTAATGATGTATATAATAAAGGTAATATATGAAAACCAAGTTATAATTATATTTAAATACCTTGGTTAAATATGGAATAATATAGATAATATATAACAATAATATGGTTTTAAAATATATAATTTTTTCGGGTTTCATAATGGGGAGAAAAATAAATCCCATAATATTCATTATTGAAATGACAAGAGCATAATATTGAATTTTATATCTGAATGGTTTCTATATATTTAATACCATGATAAAGAAATTATTCCAATTTATGAATAAATTTTTTTGGATACACATGAGGCAGATAATTAAAATGATGGTTTTGAGAGAGATAAAAATGATTGAAGATTATATGAATCCTAGATATTGTGCATGTGAAAAAAATAAAAAAGTGGAAATTTTAAATGAAATTTTATCATGGGAGAACCATGTATGGAATTTATAAAAGTAGAATGGGTTATATTAATATTTTTTAAAGGTCTAATTCCTCCATCGATGTAGATATTTCGTCAAATAATTATATGAAATGGAAGTTAATTAGTTAGCATGGATTTTTAACAAATAAAATTTATCATTTCAGAACATATTAAAAATTATTTTTCGTGGAAACTATAACCATAAGTGATTGTAAATAATGTGGAACATCTTGATGGAAAGACATATGTAGTTCGAACACCAATTTTTATACAATTAAAATTAATGTACTAATTTTTATTGTTCTATAGACAACAAAATGTTTCCATTTATGATTAAATAATGTTGAGATAAATAAGGATAATAATGACTTGGTTCATCTTAAAGTTGTATTAAAAAGGAAAAAAAATTGATCCAAAACATCCAAATTTTTGTAGTCGAGGTTCGAAATGTCAGGTTTGAATGAACGTATAACTTCTTTAATCCATTTGTTCAAAATAAAACTTTACACAACATATGGCTAGTTTTCAACCAAATTTATATATATCCTCCATGTATGTGTGTGGAAAACCATTTATATTATTTATCATACTATGATCTATTTTACAATATATTTAATTTAAAATTTCATATAATAGAGGGGATATATTGTAGTTATAAAATAAACATAAAAAATCCATCCTTTCCACATATTTAATGGTGATATGATTTAAAAAATACAAATCGATTAAAAAATCCATGTAAAAAAGTGCAGAAATGAAATATAAACTATATGAAATATTGATAACTCATTGGGAATAATATTTTTTTGGAATTTTATAAAAGAATGATTTTTAGTAAAGTTATTAATATAAGTTTAAGATTAATGGATTGGAAATTCATAAATGAATACTATGGTAATAAAAAATTGACACAATAGATGTTTAAAAACAATCAAACTATTTGTTTACAACGCAAATAAGTCATTAAAGGATATACCAAAAAAAATTACAAAAAAATTGAAAGGTAGATCTTTATACCATATCCAATGTATCCATGACTTTTATCTTATCATAAGGTATCCTAGACTTTATAGCCTATAAAAAGGTATCATTCTTTAACACTAGAAGACCTCGAATAAACCTATCAATAATATATTTAATCCATACAAGGAAGATCCTAGGCTATGTTTTCCTAAATATGGAATCCCTCAATCATGATGATTAAAATATTCCATGACTTCCCATCCTCAAAATCTCTCTATCTTGTAGGATATATAAAAAAATTACAAATTATTTTTAAAAGGGTTTACAAATAATACATTAAAATTATAGCTATTAAAATAAACACTCATAATGAAAAATATTATGATGATCAAAATCACACTTAGAGATAAGAAATTAAAAAAGATTAAAAATGAACAAATTATTTCAAAATTATTTATTATCATTAGTTAACATTACAATCAATCATAATACTGATTATTCTTGAGGTGTGATTAAATTTATAGAAATAATTGTACCAAACCTTAATGTAAAAATTCTAAAACAATTAGAGTTATTTATAACAACATTTACAACAAATTCCCCACATAATGATAAAATTAGTAATATTTTTCATCAACCATTGATTTTTAGAGGCACTGTTATAATGATTCAAAAAAACTAATGGAATTTATCTAGAAAGAACTAGTTTAGATCACTATATTATCATAATATAATTTGGTTTTATAGTATTCTAGTTTTTGAAAGTCTATTTCACACCAACATAACAACTTAAGAAAAAATTTAATGTTAGATCATTTTCATATAAATCCTATTTAGATTTAGAAAATGAATAATGGAAGTGTGTAATTAAGTAAAAAATTTCCCTACTTTTGGACATATATATATACATATATATAATAAAATATGAAAATAAGAATAGAAATTTAAAAGGAAAACATCTTGTAATCATTATAATCTATAATTTATCCCCCTTTTAATTGAAAATTTTTACAAATGATTCATTAGAATGTTTTTACCCCCTTTTAAAAATCGTGATTAAAAAAGATGAATACTCAATGTGAAAAGTAATTTTTTTTATTAAAATTCCCCTTTTATAATTATAAAAATAAAATATCAAAGAAACCTAAAAATATTAAAAAGGAACAAAAGAAATCTCTTCTTAATTATATGATCATATATTTTGGTTATTATTGATACTTATACAACTCTTTGGATATTTATGAATATTTATTTTTTCTTCATTAATGTTATCAAATTTAAATCATGAATACCATTCTAATCATGATTTCATATCTGAAAATATCTTCTTATAATGTGATTTTGAGTTTAACATCACTTCCTCCACCATTACTAAGGATCTAATCAGGAATTTCAATTTAATATTAGACCAGATTATGCATTATTAAACATTGAACATTATCTTATTCACTATTTAGTTGTGAGAGTACTTTAGATTCATCTCATTCTCTTACTACATTATCTAAATAAACATTAATCATTACATATAGACTTGTGGTCTTCATCACATACCCTCTTGTAAAGATGCTTTCAATGAAAAACATTTTATCATAGAAAAGAGAAGATAAAAAACAATTTGAAACTAAAATACATGATATTTTGGTCCTTATATAAAAATTTGAGACATCTATCTTGAAAAAATATTGTCATTCATGTGTTTTTATCATCTACCCCTATGATAAAAAACAATTGTATGCGATAATTTATACCATAAAAGTCATTTTTGAAAAGATTAATCATTCTAGAATTTATCTTCTAAAAGAATTGTATGATCATTCTACTTTAAGTATAATTCAAGGATATGATCAACATAAATGGTAAATATTTTTTAAAAAATTATAATTTAAGTAATATATTATTAAATTAAATTTGATGAGAAAATAGATGAAAAAACAATTATTAAAATTTTGAAAAACTAAAATGATTGAGAAAATAATAAAATTTAAAATACTGATATAAGATAAATGGATGATAATTGTTTTCTTATTTTTCACTGGAGGGGTTTTTAACCTAAGGATATAGATGAAAAAATTTATTAAATATAACTTTTTGTTGATCATTCCTAACATCATTTTAATAAATTATAATCTTTTGGAAGTAAGAGATTTTATAATAATATTATCAAGACTTTAATACCAATATTTATCCCAATGATTTAATAGAAAATTGAATTCAATTTGGAGGGGGGGTGGGTGAATTATAATATTAAAATAAACTGAAAAATTATTCCATACTTCAACATTTAATTCGATCAAATTTATGAAATACCAATCAATTCAAAAATCCAAGTAAACTAGTGAATATAGATAAAATATAAACTGTATGAAATATAGATAGTATAATAAAATAATTTTGACATAATTTTATGACATTATGATAGTTAGTAAATAGAATATAAAATAGAAAAATTAAATTAGTTTTAATTCATAAAAAACTCAATAGTAATTAATAATTTAACATAGTAGATGTTTAAAAACATAGATCAAAGTATAGGTTTAGAAATCAAATACTCCATTACTGGAAATAATAAATACAAAAATTTAAACCAAATTTTAAATAAGTTATTTATAAGAGATCCAATGCATTAATTTTTTATGCATGTATCTATTTATACAAATCCCTGAAAAAACATCAATGGTTATATTTTTCAAAACCACAATTTAGTTTAAATTTAATTGACTATAACTTATTCATCCACTGATGAACATAGTATGATTATTCATCTACTTTTGGATTTGTCAAGAAACACAACAATACATCAATTAACCAATAGAGGTAAACTATCATGGATTGTTATATTACTAGAGATTTTTTAAAATAGTTATATTTATTAAATATTTCAGTTATCATATGTTTATTCGGTACGAACATAAAACTCAATCCAAAACTTAAGTTAGATAATTTTAATATATAGTTTATTATGATTTATAAAATAAATAAATTAAGTGAGTAATTATCTCAACAATATATAGATCATATAATCCTAGAAACTATATACACATATACCTTCTACCATTATTTAAAAAATCATAGTTTCTTTTGGATGTGAGTGTTCACATATATAGATGCTTCATCAAAAAGGATATCAAATGATTGTTGCACTTATGTGGAATATAAATGATTTTACTACTTAGATAATGATGTATGGATATAGAATGAAAGGAATACTACTCAATCTTATTTATATAAAGAATACCTGATCCAAAATGATTAAATATAATCATAGTTTCATGTTCATGGGAAATCAATGATTATTTCCAATTGATCATTCATTAAAAAATCATCAAATGTTTTATAATAACATTGATATAAAAAATAAAACATATAATAAATCTAGAGCTACTGTGATTTATGAATTGAATCTGTTTCATTTTTCATTTGGGAAAAGTTGGATGGAATATAAAAAGAGAAATAATGTTCCAATAATCCAATTAAAATTGAAGGAAGAAAATTATACTCTTTAATTTTCCAATTGGTCAAAAAATAATCTATATCACAATTTAGATGTAATACACAGGAAGAAAAATATATATGAAGTATTGATTTTAATCATTCTAAATTTAAAGGGGAAGAATAAATGAGATTTATGATCATGACCTGACATGGTGGGATAGAGTATCATACCATAACATTATTTTAATTGTATTATTCAAAACAACTATAATGTTCCTTATACTTATGATGCTGTGGAAAATTCAGAAAAAACATATTTTTGAATTACAAGAGACTATAGAGGTTCTTAATGGTTATTTCTGAAATTTATTGAAATTAATCAACACTAGAGAGATAAAATTATAATCTCATAAAACACATCACTATCATATCAGTATTAATTAATTGATTCTAATTTAAACCATACATTTATTTCCCATTAATTTAAATGGGTTAATGATTATATTATTCACGTTTTAGGAATTTATTTTTTCTAAACTTTTATTCAAGCATTTCTTAAAAAAATGTTGGTAGAAATACCATTAATTATTTAAGAGTTAGAGAAACTTTTCCCTCCACTTTTTTTCACATGTATGTTACATCTTACTATCAATTTTCTAAATTATATACTACTTAGGGGAATAATGTTTTCATTGGATATATCCTACTAAAATAAATATGTACCCAATGATGTTTTATGTTAGGAATATGTATAATCTTTATGGTTTCATTATTAAAGGTGATTTGGCTCCAAAATGTATTAATTTATGTTCAATGTCTTTAGTTGAGGGAATCATGGGATGCAACCAGCCTATGAGAATTGAATATGAAAAGTATGAGAAAATCAATCCAAAATGTACGTCACATTCCAAAAAAGAGATAATTTAAAGATGATATACATTGGAAACATTGAACCATGAATAATGGAAGATAACACATAACTCCATCATGTTTAATTGATATTTCTTCGATGTCAATATCATGTAAATAATTTGAACATTTATTTGTAATCCCATACATCGTAATTAAAAATACATCTTAAATTTTTTGTATATTTTTATACAGGGAGAATATTTTTTTATGTATAATTCATCATTCATTAAATTTGAGAAGTATAGATATTTTTTATGTCAAACAGTTTCCTTCTTGGTTCAAATATAATTCATGTCCATTGATTTTATAAAAGAAATAAGAAATACTACTTTAATTTTAATATTCATATATATTTTAGTTATTGAGTTTAACTATTGAATATGTCTCCCATGAAATATGAGTATTTAATTATAATCCTTTTAGTTTAGTTTGTTAATGAAAGTCATAAGTGATCAATACGATCTAGCAGGTAACAAAAGAGAACAACCTGAAAACATTATGTTAACTGGAACATTATATTTTTATGTTACTGTATCAAATAACTGACCTCATTGTGAATACTTGTCTTATTATAGAGTTGTTTAGAAAATACTGATATTAGATAAATACTCTCATGATTGAGTCATAATGATGAAGTACATGTTGTTTTACTAAATGATGCAATGCAGAAAATTTATTGATGACTATGGATTTAGAGTTAATGACATGACTCACTTATTGGATATTGATGATCCATATATTATTACATAAATGGACAAAATATTATGTTATGAAAACTATCCTCTAAGACCTGAACACAGTGTCATTGTAACGCCCTGACCCCAGATGCCCAAAGTCTGTGCATTATTACATTACATTGGCATGATCACAAGGAAATCATATCATGAAAGACCAACCACATTAGTATTATTGGAAACAAGATTCATACCTAATTCCAACATTACAACGTGAAAATAAATACGAAAATAATTTATTCTATTAGAAACATCCAAGAATTATAGATTATGCCTGCATGTAAATCATAATTAACCTCATCATATCCTGAAAAAATGAATCATATGAAAGGGGTGGGATCAAATGCTCAGTATGGGTAAACAATATAGGAGATGATAACCTAAATATTAAGCATGGTGAATAATTGAAAACACAAGCCTTTACTAGTAATAAACATGAAAACATTTATGGAGGGAATATAAGATTTTTAAATAATTCCATAATAAAACATTATCATGGGTATTATACTAGTCGACTCATCCCGTGAACCATCAATATTATTTTCATAATGAGGGAATGTATAATGTAAGAAATTTTGAAATATATTTTCAAGTCCTCATCCAAGACGTATAAAAATGATTAAGGCCTTGGAAAAAACCATATATACAAATTCGGAAAGGCCTTAGCCAATTCTACATCTATTAGTATTATGAGACCTACTGATGCATCGAGGAGCTATAGAGGGCTCCACTGATCACTTACTAAGTCCAATACATTCTTCTTAGGAAAAGTTTGAAATATAACATAAACATTCTTATTAAAACTTCCATAAAAATGTCAATATTTTAATCATAAACCATGAATGGTATACAAATAACACATCCACAATAAAACATATCACAAAACCTTCAATACAATATGGAAGATTTGTATCATAATGAATCGACTTCAAACAAATATAAAATCCATCAAAGGATGTTGTCATTGATGAAATCAAAACTATTTGAGATAAATATACCTTTCTTTTTTTTGAAATCTTTTGACATACATAATTATAAAAGAAAAAAATTATTTAAAAAGTATTCTTATATACTTGTAAGGGAATATTTGACAATGTTATAAAGGTGGAGAATAACTTCACCCACCGTATATGTTAAAATATACATTTCTAATAGAATTTTGTCAAAAAGGTCTTAAAGTACCTCATTTGGAATGCAACTGAAAGATTCCTTTCAAAACATATAACTTCAAATAAGGGTATAAATGACTATGAAACATTGTCTATTAAATATTAAAAATGTTTTCAAATATATTTCTATGAAACATGGATGTTGATGATGAAGAGGTCCCAATAGATACTTAAATAAAAACAACCTCAAATAATAATGATATTGTAGAATTAACCCTTACATTGTATTTTTCCTTGGTCGAGTGTAGGTTAACCTCTTGTATAATGGTGAAATCAATGTTATTAAATTATTAAATAACTATATACATTAATATGATATCATATATGATCTTATAATATTGGTTTGTTAATAATATTTTAGTATTATAATCGTTTCGGGTGTTAAATGATTCATTTTACTTTATATTCATAGTTACGTAAGTAATGTTTGATATGAATAGGACGTATATTATTCATATTCAGAATTATATTATGTCTTTAAACATTTTTTTAATCATCAAATTAAAATTAGTCTTGAATAGATACGGTGGGGAATGAAACTCAGGGTGTACATGGAGATGGTAATCATTACGTACGCACATGTGACAATATAATTATTTTGATTTTGAATTATATATAATTGGATACTATATCATATATTAAGAATCATTATCATGTTATAGTTTTTATCTACATCAATTATATATCATTATTATACCGATCCAAATAATAATGTATAGTAAAATAACTACACCACAACTTGGAGACAGTATGCTGTATGTACGCACGAATAATGACATGTCATTCAAAGGATGGATAGAATAATGAATTTGGTTGTACCATATTTATAATAACATTATAGTATATTTATGATAATAGATTTATTAGTTTAAATGGAAACAATAAAGAAAGAGGATGTTGAAGACGAAAGGAACATGAATGATTTGACGAAATATTTACCTCTTCTTCGGGTTCTTCCTTTTGATTTGATCAGAAGGGCTCGATAAGATATCTTTTTGACTAAAGGAAGGCCTCAACGATTAATGGAGGTTAGTTGGTAGGATATTTGGGTATGTTTTGGCCGATCCAAATGGATTTTAATGTGTTAATTTGAGATATAGTGAAGTTCCCTTTTATAAGAGGGGTGAGGGGCACCTTAGGAAAAGATTGAAATATTATTTTATAATAAAATCATATTCAGTTTCTAATCGTGCCAAAAAAAACTTCGAGGAAAATGTAGGTATGGGTCGAAAAACTCTCAAACAATAGGGTTTAGATAGGGTTGGGTCACTATATTAACCATATCTTCTAGACTTTACCCTTAGTTAATTAGTTTGACATTTAGCTTGTCTCTTTGTATTTTTCAAATATATTGTTAATAAACATACTATAAACGTTCACGAAAACACAAAGTGGTTCATTAATGAAATATATTATATTATTTAACACCATTGGAAGAACCTTATATTTTCATAAATAGAATATAAATTAATAATATAATATTTGTTACAAAAACTATTGTATGTCCGTTTTGACACTATTTGGTATTTTGTTTTTGATAAATTTCTAACAGCATTATTACATAAAAAAAATTCATTTAATCAATAATAACATGTCACAGTAACCTATAAAATTATTTTATGGCATAAAAACATTCAAATTATATTTATTTTTACATCTAGAATTCAATTTATTTTATTATTTCATTATTAAGAAAAATACTACATCATCTTAGTGTCAGAAATAAATTTAATTATTCAATGACCAAAAATTATAAATAAAATGAAATTATGTATAGAATATTTTTAGCTTTATCAAGAGTATTTTTAGTCAATGTGAAAACATATATAACCCTATGTAATTTTTTTATTTAATGATATATGCTTATGAATTTTTTTTTACGTTAACTTAATAAATAAAAAGTGTCATTATCATGTACAAGTGGCTCCATGGGCACCTAAATCTACCCATGGATGCCCATGGTTGGAAATGTATAATCCAACATAATTAGGACACGTGTTAGGGTAATTTAATATTATTATAATATTATTTTTTACCCTTATTTACCATATTTACCCTTTAACCACAGTAAATAAAATATTAACCGAAGTAATTATTCAAAATGCCTAAAAATAAAAGTTTACTATTTACGCAATTTAGACCACCTAATTTTCTCTATGGAATCCATTTTTTTGAATTTGAAACAATTAAGTTTTAGAAATTAATTTTAAAATTAATTCACATCGTCAAATCAAAAAGCATGTTTTTAAGAAATAATAACTATCAAAATATTGACACTTTCTTATGTCCAGTTTAAATCTGAAATTACATCCAATGGCCAAAAATGGATTAAATGGTAAAAATATAATCTATTTATACTTTAAAACAACTTAATTAAATAATTTACACTATAAATTATTTTGATTACAAAAATTGGTTTTTAAATAAATTTTATTATTTTTCACGATTCATAAAAAATTAATTGTTTTCATAAAAATAAAAAATATTCAACCAAAGCTGATTATGATATTCCAAAACCAAAAAATAAATTCATTTTGAAATATAAAATTTCTAAAATTTCATGATGTTGGTATTACGATTCAAAACGGCTAGTTTGATTACTCACGATGTGTTAGAATCTCAAATTTTGTTAGAACGCAAGATATTGCATTATTCAATGAGTAAAGTACCATGTAATATTAAGATGTTACATTCTCCCATCCTTCAATTAATTTCATATTTGATGTTTCAATATTATTACTGTATAAAAATATTTAGGTCTTTTTTCACCATAATTTCCTCGGGTCCCACGTCGCCTCTTCAATTTTATGGTTTCTCCTTATAACTTTTCCTAGATGAATCATCCGGTTTCTAAACACATGTTCTCTTGTATCAAGAATCCTTACTCGCACTTCTCAATAAGACATATTAGGTTCTAGTTATAATTTATCATAGGTGAGTTCATGTGTTGGATCAGACATGTATTTTCTCAACAGTTCTACGTGGAACACATCATGAACATTAGAGAGACTTTGCAATATTGCAAAATGGTAAGCTACAGACCCAGTTCTTTCTAGAATATCAAATGGTCCTATGTACCTGGAACTCAAATTACCCTTATTACTAAATTTAATAATTCACTTTACATGGAGATACCTTGAAAAAACATGATCTCTAACCTGAAATTCCAAATCCTTCATTCGGATATCAGCATCGCTCTTCTGCCTACATTGAGCTGCTTTGATGTGGGTTTGTATTACCTTCCCTTTGTACATTGTTTCCTCAACATGTTCTAGGCCTATGCGTTTTCTTTCACCAAAATCATCCCAATAAGATGGTGTATGACATATCATTCTGTATAATTCTTTATATGGTATCATCTGAATACTTTAATGAAAGCCATTTTTATTGGAAAATTATACAAGTGGTGAATATTGATCCCACATACCTTGAATGTCATCTGAGAAAGATCTCAACATGTCTTCTAAGGTTTGAATAGTTCGTTATGATTGTCCATTAGTTTGAGGGTGGTAGGCAGTGCTCAAAAAATGATCAGTATCCAGGGCTTTCTGAAGACTTCTAATGAATGTTGATATAAAATGTGGATCACGATCAGAAACAATCGATAGGGGTACATCCTGAAGTCTTACAACTTCATTAATATATATTCATGCTAAATGTACAAGTGGTAAATCATTTATTATATCATTAAAATTTTCTGAATTGGTAAGACGTTCAACAATGACCCATATTGCGTCGTTCCTTCTATGAGTATTTGGTAGTCCCATGACAATGTCCATCATAATATTTTCCCATTTCAACTTAGGTATGGGAAGAGGTTGCATGACTCCTCTATGTTGTTTCCTTCCAGCATTCACATGTTGACAAACTATATATATTGACACCAAATCAACAATCTCCCACCTCATGTTTCCCCACCAAAAATTTTCCTCCAAATCCCTATACATATGGGTGATCCCAGGGTGTATAGAGAAATTGGAGCTATGAGCATCATCTAACAATTCCCTTTTCAGATTGGTTATATTGAGAACACAATGTCTCTTACCAAATTTCAAAATCCCATATTCATATACGAATTCAATCATTCTCCAATCATTCAATGATTTATTATTCTTTTGAAATTCATCATCAATATCCTAATAACTTTTTATCCTTTCTATTAAAGATGGTTTGGAAACCATTTGAAAAGGCAATTTATGTTTCACCTTACATGGTTATTCCAATTTCTGTTTTTCCTATATCCATTAAAATAGGATCCCATTAAACTCTCATCTAGTTCAAAACTCCATGATCCTTTCTTCTCAAAGCATCTGCTACCTTATTTTCCTTCCTTGGGTGGTAGTGTATCATGCAATCATAATCCTTGATAAGATCAATGTAACGCCCCGACCCCAGCTACCCAGAGTCGGTGCATTACTTCGTAACATTGGCATGATCACAAAAGATCAAGTCTCGAAAGACCGATTAGTTTAGTAGCCTTGGAAACACTAGATACATTCGTAAACGTTACATTACATCATAAAGTGAAAAACTACAATAACAAAGCCTCCATAGTCCACACTCATATCCTCTTCTGACTATCCCTGTAGGTCATTCATAAAATACTTTTTCACATCCTGGAAAATATTAAAACATTGAAAGGGGTGAGCTCAGATACTCAGTAAGGATAACAAAATTGCGGAAGCTTTCATAAATAAACATAAACATTTAAGGCAATGTATAACTAAAACAAAAGCCTTTTAAACTTGAACATCAACATAATATGGCAAAAATAAAATGAGATAATGCCATTTACTTCTTCACATGGATATTCTACTGGTCGAATAATCACATGCAATATCAATAACCACTTTCATAATGAGGGAATGTATAATGCCGGACATTCTGAAACATTTTGTCAAGGCCTCGGCCAAGACGTCTAAAATGATTAAGGCCTCGGCCAAAACCATAAATCAAATTGGGAAAGGGCCTCGGCCAATTCCACGTCTAGTTGTCTCATGAGACCAACCGATGCATCGAGGAGCTATAGCGGGCTCCACCCGTCACTTATTAAGTCCAATACATTCCTCATATGAATAGGTTTAAACATATAATAAACCATAACAAAATTGTATCACATAAAATATGGATAAATGAAACATAACATTTCCACATTTCAATCACAAGATATCAATACAACACATTGATATAATAAAAATGCTTTCAAAACAATTTTCAATACCAAAATAAAAGAAAGTTAAAACTTTGTATTTATTTTTCATTAAAAAAAATGATGGCTTGTAGAGGAAGCCGAATCTCAAATAATGGTCACGGCGGCGGAGAAGTCGTTGTCGCCGCATAAGTACAGAAGGAAAACATTCCCTTTCGTCGTTTAGCAAAACGCTTCGTATAAAAAAGATTCCTTTTGAATAAATGTAAAAGTCAAAGGGGTTTATACACCGTATAAAATAAAGTTGTGTACAAAACCAAGTATGCCTCAATGAAAAGAGATTGAGACGAAGTCATTAAAAAGATCATTTTTAAAATAAAATAGATCTATTATGTGTATTCACTATAGGTACACATAAAGAATGATCATGCCAATGTTACAAAGTAATGCACCGACTCTGGGTAGCTGGGGTCGGGGCGTTACAATCAAGCCATCTCCTTTGTCACATGTTGAGTTCCTTCTATGAGAAAATATACTTAAAACTCTTGTGATCAGTATAAATCACACATTTACTCCATAGATATAGTGTCTCCAAAATTTCTAATGCAATGATTACAGCTGCTAACTCAAGATCATGAGTAGGATAGTTCTGCTCAGGAATTTTCAGCTGTAGTGATACATGAGAAATAACTCTATCATTCTGCATAAGGACAAAACAAAGTCCTTAATTTGAGGCATCACTATAAATAAAAAATACACCATTCCCTGATCATCTATTCAATCCAGAAGCATGTAATAATCTTATCATTAGTTTATTGAAAAATTATTCACACTCTGTTTTCCAAACAAATTTAACACCTTTACGTGGGAGATTCGTTAATGGGTTAACAAATCAGGTAAAATTATGGATGAACCATCGATAATAACCTGCTAAATCAATGAAATCACATACCACAGTTATAATTTTCAGTGCTAGGTATCATTATATTGCCTTTGACTTAGAAGGTTCAATAGAGATTCCATCCATAAAGACAATATGGCCATGAAAAGAAATCTCCTGAACCCAAAATTCACACTTTCTAAACTTCATGAATATTTCATTTCGTCTGAGGGTTTTTGAAATGATGCCAACGTGATTTACATAATCTTAATATATTTTGGAGTAAACAAGATATCATCAAAAATACCACTACAAAATCATCAAGATATTCCTTGGAAACTCTGTTCATTAGATCCTTATAAATAGAGGGTGCATTAGTCAGCTCAAAATGCAATACTATAAACACGTAATGCTTGTACTTGGTGCAAAATTCTCTTTTCAGAATGTATTCCTTCTTCAAAAACAACTGATGATTTCGAGATCGAAGGTCAATCTTTTAAAAATATTTATCTCCATGATGTTATATGAAAAAATCATCAATACGAGGTAGGGAATACTTATTCTTTATTATTATATCACTGATCTCCCTGTAGTCAATGAAAAACCTCATATATCCATCTTTCGTCTTAACAAAAAAACAGCGGCTCTCCATGGAGAAAAACTAGGGAAAATAAATCCATTATTACTCAATTCCACTTGTATTTTATTTAGTTCCACTAATTCCAAAGTGTCCATTCTATAAGGGGTCTTCGATATGGTCCTTAAACTGAAAATTAAATCAATGGGAAACTTAATTTCTTGTTCCGGAGGATATCTAGGTAAATTTTCTAGAAACACATCAACATATTCCTGCACAATAGCTACATCCTATATTTGAATGTTATTTTCCAAACTCGTAGTTATTTAATTATTTTCTACTCCAATAATTGAATTTAGATGAGCTATTGGGGGTGGATGTAGATATAAATGAGGTGGTGATGTTTCTGCTCGAATGATGAGGGGTTCTTTATCATCATCTTCAAAAATTGAATCCTTCTTTTTCTTATAATAATTTTTTTGCATCAGGGTATGAAATCAAATCCATACTAAGGATTATATCAAATTAAATCATAGGTATGATGATGTGATCTGTATACAAAGAACATTATATGCCATAATGGGAACAGATTCACAAAACATTGTTGCAATCATACTTCCCATAAGAGTTTTGACTGAACACTCCCTGGTTAAATCAAATTGGAAATATCTAATTTTCTTAGAAAACTGGGAAGATATCAAACAATTTTATTATATAGAATCAAATAAAGCATTGGCTAAACATGAGGATACCATTAAATTACATGCCACCACTTCTTTTGGATATTCAACCTTAGAAGTAGTGATCACATATGCTTGGCCTTGATCACATGTCCTTTTCGGAGGGATGTTACCCTGATTCTTAGGACATTCATTTGCATAATATCCCATATCCTTGAATTTGTAGCATTAAACATTGGTAGCATCTTAATTCCCCTTACAATCAACTACAAGATGGACATTCCATCTATATTTGTAGCATATTCCTTTTCCATTTAGACAGTCACCAGGGTGCGTCCTACTAAAAATATCATAGGGGGAAATTAAATTCTTCCCTTCCTCCCTATTTCCATATTTCCACTCCCATAGTGTGTAACAGATCTCTTCTTCTCTTTCTTTTCGTTAAAGGCATAAGACTTAGGGAATTTCTTTTCTGTCTTGATAGCACATGAGACAATATCATTGTACGATGAGAAGGTTTGTGATACTAATTCTCTATAGAGAAATTCTTTTAACCCATCAATGAAATGACCAATTATACTTCTTAGGTTATGTATATAATCTGCAACATGCCTTTCTAACCTTGTGAAGGTAGCATCATACATTTCAACATTCTCATTCTCTATTTTCCACTAACTTAGAAATTTCCATTCCATGTCTGCCTGATAGTCACCAAAAAAATATTTTTCTTAGAAAAATTTTTTAAACGCCCTCCATTCCATACTGGAAACTTCCTCATATTACTTTGTGTTTTGAATCAATTAACACCATTTATCAACATCTTTAGTGAGGCGATAAACTACCATGAAATTTTTTTCCCTTTCACCACTCCCCAAAGCGTGAAATATTTTCACTATGGAATTTATCCATTGCTAAGAATCTAATGGACTCGTACTCCTTTTGAATGTTGGTGGTTGATGCCTCATGAAGAAGTCTAACATTGATCTTCCGTGTTGTGGATTAGTGTCCTCCACACAGGTAAGGATATTATTCACAACCTGTGAAAGTTTTCCCAGTATGGTGATAAGCTCATCAACACCAGTTGCATCACCACCTCCGCTATAATTATCTTGAGTCGAAGGAAAAAAACTACATGTACTACGTGCATTGATTCATTTTCCATTCCTTCATCTAGGTGCCATTTCTAAAAAATGGAATTAACATGATAATTTTATGAATCGAAATACATAATTCCAAACTTGTAAAACACTTAACATAAACTGAATAGTTTATGGATATAATCCATAATCATAAAAATGTTTTCTTTGAGAAAGTATATACTCATAAGCCCTTCATAATGGATTTTAAATAAAATGATGATTATCCCAAGCATATCTCCCAGGAGTGTCGTAACCAAGAGTTCAACAAGGGCCGTTATCATGCACCAGTTCCCGTTAGAGTCTAGCTCAAAGAGATGTTTTCAGTTTTTACCTCTAGGTACATCTGTGCCAGAGCCTCCTCTACCTGCTCATATCCAGACAAGGATGTACAGCTCGTAAAACACACAAAATCTCTAAAGAACCAAAATTATAGGATGTTCTTATGTACTAATCCACAAAGTCTATCATAGGGATATGTTCTCTAATCAGAGTTTATCTGATTCTAGTGTCCAAGGATTTTGCTAAACCTCCCTCTCATACCAACTATAATGCCCCGAACCCAGTTATCCAGAGTCGATGCATTATTACATAACATTGGCATGATCACACGGAAATCATGACCCGATAGAGTGACCAGTTTAGTATTATTTGAAACATGATTCATACATAAGTTCAACAATACAAATTGAAAATATATACATCACTAATTTATTTCAATAGAAACATTCAAGCCTCTGATATTAAGCCTGCAAGAAACTCATAATTATCTTCTTCAAATCCTGGGAAAATAAAACATAAAACATGGTTGCACTCAAACTCTGAGTAAGGGTAATAAATTCTGCGGAAGATAAAATAAATATTAACCATGGTGAATAATTTAAAACACATTCCTTTACTAGTAATAATAATAAACACATTTGTTGTAGAAATATGAGTTTAGTAAATAATGCAATAATAAAACATAATCATGGGTATTATACTTGTCAAATGACCACATCAACCCTCAATATTATTTTCATAATGAGGGAATGTATAATGTCGGACATTCTAAAACATTTTGTCAAGTCCTCAACCAATATGTCTAAAAATTATTAAGGCTTCAACCAAAACCATATATCAAAATTGGGAAATGCCTCAGCCAATTCCACATTTAGTTGTCTCATGAGACCTACAGATACATCGAGGAGCTATAGAGGGATCCACTTATCACATATTAAGTCTTATACATTCCTCATATGAAAAGGTTAAAATATACCCCAAACATTAATCTTAAAACTATCATACCAAATGTAAATACTTTAACCATAAACCATGAATGGTAAAAAAAATAACACATACACAGTAAATAATATCAAAAAAATATTCAACATAATATGGAATATTTGTATCATAATTAATCAACATCAATAAGAAGAAAATTTATCAATGGACATTGACATAGATGAAATCACAACTATTTGAGAGAAATATATCTTTCTTTTTTTTGAAATCATTTAATGTTAAATTTTTATAAAAGAAACCATTTATTTTAAAAATATTTTTATAAACATGTTAGGGTTGCTTTAGAAATGTTGTAACAACGGAGAATAACCTCACCTGCAATTTATGATATAATAATACATTCATATATTAATTTTGTTGAAAAGGTCGTAAAGTACCTTGTTTGGAAAACAACTGAAAGATTCCTTTCAAAACATATAATTTAAAATAAGGGTAGAAATTAATTTCACCCATTTTCTAGTAAATATTAAAAATGTTTTGAAATATATTTTTATGAAACATGGGTGTTGATGATAAAGATGTCCCAGTAGATACAAACGTAAAAACAACCGCAGATAAGAAAGAGATTGTAGAATTAATCCTTACATTGTAATTTCCTTGGTCGAGTGTAGGATAACCTCCTTTATAATGGTGAAATAATTTTTATTAAATTATTCAAGAACTATATACATTATTATGATATCATATATGATCTTCTAATATTTATTTATTAATAAAATTTTAGTATTATCGTCGTTTTAGGTGTTAACTAATTCATTTTCCTATATATGATTGTTTGCGTTTGTAATGTTTGTTATGGATAGGATGTATATAATTAATATTCAGAATTATATTATGTCTTGAAACAATTTTTTAATCATATAATGGAAATTATTCTTGAATGTATATGATGGGGAATGAATCTAATCATGTTCGTGGAGACAGTAATCCGTACATACGCACGAGCGACAATATCATTATTTTGATATTAAAATAATATATAATGGGATTTTATATCATATATAAAGAATCATTATAATTATATATTTATTATTTACATCAATTATACATCATTATAATAACAATCCATATAATAATATATTAAATAACAACTACACCACTATGTGGAGATGGAAACCTGTTTGTATGAATGTATGGTGACATGACATTCAAAGGATGAATAGAATAATGAATATGGTTGTACTATATTTATAATAACATCACAATATATAGAAGATAGTAGTGTTATTATTTTTTAATGGAAACAACAATGAATGAAGAAGTGGAAGAAGAAAGGAACTTGAAAGAGGTGATTAAATATTTACCTCTTCTTCGGGTTCTTCATTTTTATTTGATCAAAATGACGTCTTATGATGGATTTATGTCTAATGTAATGTCTCTAAGATGAAGGGAGGATAGTTGGGAGTATTTTTGGGTAGGTATTTACCAAGATAAATGGCTTTGATGGTGTGAATTTGAGATAAGGAGATGTTCCTTTTTATAAGAGGCGTTATGGGAACCTTATGAAAAGATTGAAATATTATTTTATAATAAATTCATTTTGGGTTTCAAATTTCTCCAAAATAATTTATTTCAAGGATAAGGGGGGTATGGGTCGAAAAACATTCAACCAATTTGGTTTAGACAGGTTTGGGTCACCATATTAACATTATCTTTTAGATTTAACTCTTAGTTAATTAGTTTGATATTTACCATGTCTCTTTGTATTTTTATATTATATGGTTAATAAACATACTATAAACTTCCAAAATAACCTCAAGTGGATCAATAATGACATATATAATATTAAATATTACCTTTTGTGGAACCTTAGATATTTAGGAAAATAATAGAAATTAATAATTTAATAATTGTTTTAAAAACACTTATAAGTCAATTTTTACACTATTAGCTATTTTGTTTTTGTTAAATACCTAAAAGCATTATTACTTTGAAAAAAATAAATTTAAACAATTATAACATGTCAAATTAACCTAGTAAATTCGTGTATGGCTTGAAAACATTCAAATTATATTTATTTTAATATCTATAATACCATATATTTGATTCTTTCATTAATAAGGAAATTACTACATCATCATTGTGTCATAAATTAATTTAATTATTCAATATAAAAAAATTATAAATAAAATAAAATTATGTAGGAAATATATTTAGATTTATAATTACTATTTATTTTCAAAGATAAATCATATATAACCCTATAAGAAAATTTATTACGAAAAGATATATGCAAATGTCATTTTTGTATTACTTTAACTTACTTAATAATAAGTGTCATTATGACTTACAAGTGGCTCCATGGGGTCCCAAAATTGACCCACAGATTACCATGGTTGGACATATAACATCCAATAGTTCTAAGACACGTGTTAGGGTAATTTAATATTTTTATAATATTAGTTTTTACCATTATTTACCGGATAAGCGTTTTAACCATGGTAAATAAAATATTTACCAATGTAATTATTCAGAATGTCTAAAAATAAAAGTAACCTATTTACACAATTTGGACCTCTAGATTATAAATATGCATTCCATTTTTCTGAGGTGAAAACAATGAAGTGACAGAAATTAAATAAAAATTAATTCTTGTTGTCTTAACAAAAATCATGTTTTTACAAAATAATAACTATCTAATGATAGACAGTTTCTTATATCCTTTTTAAATGTGAAATTACATCCAATGACCAACATTGAATTAAATGGTGAAAATATAATCTAATTATACATTAAACCACTAAATAGTAAAATTTATAACTATAAATAATTTTTTATAAAAAATAATTTTTAATTATAATTTAGTATTTTTTATTATTCTTAAAAAATTGAATATTTTAAGAAAAAACACAAAAATTTATCCTATGATAATTTTGATATTATGAACCCAAAAATTAAGTCCATTTTTAAAATATAAAATTGATAATCTTTTAATAACTGGGTACTCCGATTCATAACAGCTAGTTTGATTGGTCTCGATGTGTTAAAATCTCAAAATTTCATACAATGTATGTTATTGCATTATTCAATAGGAAATGTATCATGGAAGCTTGGAGTGTTACAAAATTATTAAATTTGTCCCAATATATTGTTTTAATGATGGTGTGGATAAAATGGACACCATTTCTGCCTCCACCAGTCTTGATCAATATATCTATATAATGGCTCAAATAATCCAATTATTACAGTTTATTATAAACCTAGAGAAGTGGATGGTAATATATAGAAGAAAACATATATGGTATTAATTAATTCTTTTATGAGGTTAAATCCACCTAGAAAACCTCTAAAACTGGTACCTGAATCAAACTGTCCCAAACCTAAAGAGAATTCCGGATCCCCACGGGTTGGTGACTACTGCTTTGGATTTAAAAAAATACCTAGGGGGAATGAATTTTTCCAACCTAAAGTAGACAAGATTATATATATGTTTCCATAATGGGAAGAATCATTAAAATAAGAAACAATAAATACATTTCATAGAGAAAATAATATTGAAAAATAGAAACAAATCAAAAGTATCTAAATAATATCCAAGAGAAAATTTCTACTAAAGACGACAAAAAAACAAAAAAAACCTTTTTTATGTTATAATGATTGAAAACTACCACCATCTCACCCTATACTACCTAGAATCAATTGATATGAAACCTTATTGCCTCACAACATCACCTTACGTTTCCCTATATGAAATGAGAAAAAAAGGACTACACACCGGTGAAGAGGTGTGTACGGTGTGACCTAAACAATCTGAGTAGGATCCCACTCTGGTGTCCCATATCATGTCTCTATACAATAATATAAACAATGATATAATTTAAAGAAAACAACTCAAGATAAATAGACTAAAAATTTTTATATCAAAATCATGGTAAAAAATTTCTCCTTTTTCCACTGTTCTAAAATAAAGCAGTTAAAAGAGTTTTAGAGAATTTCATATACCTCAAAGAAGCCTAATGAAAGATAAACTTGTATCACATATCATATCAACTCAATGAAAGTACAAGATAATATATTACATAGTAAAAGCTCATGTAATATCAATCTAATGGTCACTAGTGGCCAGTTTTTCTTGGACACTCATACCCAGATATAGATAATAGAACACAATAACCCTCTAGACGTATGTATATAATCTGTAGAGTATATGAACGCCCATGAAATTGATCCTCCATAAAAGTCTATTAATTCCCTAGAACAATGGGCCTAGGGATCAGATGAAGTCCCCATGAATAAACCCCTGATAGTATCAATAGATGAGAACTCTTACAACACCTTCCACCTATGAACCCAAGGATTAGTACGAGAAAACTTTTCCCATCCATTTCAATAAAAATATTATTTGAAAACTATTGCCGAAATCCATTTCACAATACATTGAAAATAAATATTATATTTAACAAAATAAGGAAAACCACCTTTTATCAAAAACACATATCAACGTGGAGACAAATCAATCAATAAATATCACAATTTCATTTATAAAACAATCTTTCAAAACTAGAAATATATGGTTCATAAAAAATAGGCTAAATACGGAAACACCTACCTAAAATAAGAGTCACACTCTCCAACAACGGGATCCACCAATTATAGAAAAACCCAAGGTCAACAATGGAAGTCCTATGATTTATTCCCATGAAATAGAATCACATACCACAATAAAAGAAGTTGGAAGAAAAGGAACATCATGAAAAACCTCAAAAATCACACACCCATAAAACTGAAACCAAATATGGATGGAATTCTAGAAGAAGATCACACAACAGATCTATAAGGAACAACACCAAAATATCAATGTATCTAGAAACAATGTAGAATGAAACTGTTGTGAACAAGGGAAATGAAGAAACAAGTAGAACAATTACCTGAAGAGACATAGTGATAACCCATACTGATAATTCTCCTAATGATGTGTTCTGCAATGAGAAATGATCCCAATAAGTATCTAGGATATCTCATGGCTTGAGAGATATTAATCATATGTTATAATAAAAAAAATACATACATGCAGTGGCCAAAATTTCGGTATTTTCTAAGAGGATATTGACCGAACTGAGGATAAAATTTTACAAAAACATTCCCACCAATAGAAAACTCCTAAAAATAATCTAGAAGATCCTCATATGTTTTTTCCTAACTCTGATTTACAACAATGTGCCACTTATATCCTAAATCATCACTGATATCTCATGAATGATTCTGAGTCCCGCCAAAGAGGCCTCACCCACCTCTTCCCAAAAAAGAGGTGACCTATATAGGACCATAAATATTTACAAGGGGCCATTCTGATTGATGAATGATTACTATTATTGTAATAAAACTAATCCAGTCCCATATGGATATCAAAAGATCCACCAAAATACATGACATAAAAATAGAGCATATCCTCATTGATCTAAATAGTATGTTTTGTATGAATGTCTATATATGTATGATAAGTTATACTAATCATGAACTGAGTCCTCAACACCTTTTGGAGACTCTTATGAACCATCAATGTAAATTTAGAACCCCTATCTGAAACAATTAAAACATAACCCCATGTAACATCAATATCTATTTCACATATAGCTTACTAAGATATTCAACTTTAGTGGTGTCCTTAATTAGAATGAATTGAGTTAACTTTTTCAACTGACCAATTACAATCCAGATAACATTACTCCCTCACGAATTCCTTAGTAATATAATAGAAAGTACCATGGAAACATCATCCCTTTTCCAGAACAAAACTGAATGAGGAAGAAGTAAAATAGAAGGCTCCATATGCTCTACCATCATTTATTGGTAGGTGTAACAATGGGACACATAATCTGCAATTCCACGCTTCATACCCAGACACCATAAAAACCTTCTCATGTAAAAATAAAACTATATAGTTATTGAATAATGACCCGTGTAGAACTGTGATAGTCAAATAAAACTGATCTCTTCACAGATGCTGAGATTGAAAACTAATACCCAAAAGGTAGAATAATATTTGTAGAGAAAGACCAATCCGAAATTTTCTCTCAACCATATAGGGTTTCTCAAATTCATCTAAACACATCAACCTACTACTTAACCTATGGAATATACTCATGGTGGGATGGTGACGATAGAACACTGGTTAGAACCATACCTGAAACAACCTCTTAAGAGTACATGTTCAACGGAGTGAAAATCTCTATATATTTTTACTCCTCCATCAATTAAAAAATATTTTGTGATTACCCATTCTCAATGAGAGAATCCACAAAGCAATTTCCCTTCCCCAAGGTGTATGTGAAGTTAATGTCAATCATTTCAAGGTATTATATCCACTACCTCAATCCTAGATTCATGCATTTATGAGAAAATATATATCATAGAATCTTGTGGTTAGAAAAGGCCATGAACCTCTCCCAAAAAAAAAGATAGTTCCAACAATACTTATGTGCATGCATATCTGTAACAAGATCTAAATATTTTATGGGGAAATTATTCTCATACATTATAATAAAAAGAGATCTATAAGCTACCACATGATCATCTGACATATGCACAAAACCAAAACCAACACCAAAAGTTTTATAAAAAACGATAAACCCTTACTAGGCTTAGGGAGGATCCGAATAGAAGTTGATGTTATAATTTTTTTTCTCATCGTATGTAGACTACCTCATTTCATCCCATATTAATTCCACTGCATTCATGGTAAGTTAAATCAATGGTTATTAATTCTTTATGAAATCCTTGATGAACCACTGGTAGTATATAACAAGACCATGAGTACTCCAAATATAAAATGGTGCTCATGCTCACACTCATATCTCGAATAAACGAAAATATCATCAAATAACACTATCAAAAATGTGTTAAGATTATTGTGGTATATATGATTCATAAAATTTATGAAAACTATAGTATACTTATTCAGAAGAAATTACATCACGATATATTCATAATGTCCATACCATCTCCTAAAATTAATATTAAATAGATCCTAATCCCTAACACTGAGACGATGCTAACCCGACCAGATATCAATCTTTAAAAACAAATTTTCCACCTTTAGATAATCAGAAAAATCATCCAAAAAAAGAAAAGTATACATATTATTAATTTTTAATGAGTTCAAATTTTGATAGTCGACAAAAAATTAGAGTGAACCATCTACCTTCATAGAAAATAGCATAGGGATTTCCCAAGGAAAAAAATATGCGAATGAAAACATTCTTCATCACCTCATCCAACTAAATATTCAGGTATTTCAACTCCACTACTACCATATGAAAATAAAGTACCGAAACCGACTCTATAACTGGAACAAAGTATATCATAAAATATACCGTCTTATATGGGGAAAAAGTAGAGAAATTATATGGGATAACATCCGGACAATATTAAAAAATAGTGGGAAGATAAAAAAAGCATAAACATCACTCAACTCCACTACTATAATTTATAAAAAACTACTAATCCCTGGGTAGGAAGGTCCTTCCCAAGATGACCTCAAATCCTAATCTACCAAAACCAACTGATATCTCCCATAGGCTGCCAAAACATGACACATATACTATAATAATAAAAAATATCATAATGTGATATAATACAATACATCCTGACAATGATGAAAAAAATACTTATCAAGAACAAGGAAATCAATATCAGGGCAACAATGTCATTTGGACGACAGGGAATTCGTGCAACATGAAAGATTAAGAAGAAAGGTGGTCCACATAGGAGATGGTCCTGACATGGGATCATAGAAACAATAGATACCAATAGAGGAATTATAACTAGATTGAAACAATAAGAGGGTATGGAAACTTTGATCAAGACAAGTCACCATGAATCACTACATGGGGAAATGATATATGATCAACCATGTGTGGTGGGATTCAAGGTGCCTTTTTGATGCATATCCTCAGGAGGGTTCGTTTCATGTGTGTCAGGTCTTGTGAATTTCAGTTCATGTATTAGGTTATGTGTGGGCCTTTTTCCATGGGCCTACGGGTCATGTAAGGGTTCCCCGTAAAATCATAAAATGGGTATTATCCAAAAAATAAATAAAAAAGGAAGGCCTTATGGTCATTTAAGGGTTCCCCTTAGGCCGCATCTATCTTCTCCAAAAATTCATCTACTACGCGACTCACTCCTAAGGCCTGTGGCTTTAGCCCAGTGTCCTTTGAAGCATATAGATATTCCATAGTATCCTTTGGAACCGATATTCCTAGACCATAAAAGGCATTAAAATATCTTGAAAGAAATACCTTAAATGGTTATATTGTCTACACCAGTTTCACATCTTTACAGGTGAAGAATAAGAATGTCGTGTTTACTAAAACTTATCACACCAGTGTAAAGTTAGTGGAACACTACTAGATATAATTAAAGATTAAATGGAGTCCAATGAATGCGAACCACCTCTAAAACTCATGAAATGATCTTTCCACTTCGTATTTTTTCCCTTTTCCCCACTTACGCCTCCATTGGGAAATAGATAGGGGGAGTAATAACCATCCTTTCCCTCTATTTTCATCTCATCCATAATTTTCAAATCTAATATTTCTATATAAGAATAAAATATTCATCGTAATAAAATATTATTTGATATCTATTCCCAAAGATATTGGGTAATTTTAATCCTTCATAATGTCACTTATTACTACCTATGGAGAAAAAATAACATGATCAACATATTTATTGGTGTATGCTAACACCAAACACTATCCGTACTATAAGGGGAGGAAATCGTGAGTATTTTCAATCATTAGTGAATATGAAAAAATATTCTAGAAGAAGACAGTCTTGAAACACTTCCAGTCCAATCCAACATGCATATCCTCATGTACCATGGAATTCCACCATTTCTTAGAAGGACCCAATAGTCAGAATGTCAGATAATTTTACTTTATAGTCTTAGGTATATCTAGGAATTCATTGATTTTTGCAGTATATTATATCTAGTCCCCCATATCTTGATGTTAATTTGTACCCACAAAGTATGGTGGTATATTACATAAGAACTCATGTGATTGATACATTTCTTCTCTAGCTCTTGTTTGTACGTCAAAAAAGGAATTATGGTCTCTCGATACATTTTGGTCAATAACACAATCTAACCACATGATATCCTTGATAAGATAATAGTCTATAGTTGGATTCCCTTAAGGAGAAACTGCTACACCCTCTAAAGGAACCCTTCGAATACTTCTTAGAGGAATACAACTATACAATGAATCATATGAAACAAACGTACAATTAAATATTATAATTTAAAACTAGAAAACCATAAAAACATGATGTAAAAATAAAAAAAATTAAAACTTGAGACACAAATCCAAACATTACATTGTAACAGGAGTCTCATCACATCAAGATATGGTGAGGAACTCCCTACAAACTGTCTCTCAAGTACAAAATATATCATCACTTGTCTATCAGACATCCCAAGGAAAATAATCTTGAGTCAATAACAACTCTGATAACAGACTATGGAGAGAATGACTTCAATACCATCTTATACTGGTACCTGACCCGAACTATCACATACCAAAAGAGAATTCCCAGTTCCCATAGGTTAGTGACTAGCACTCATGCATCTATAAAAAACATTGGGATGTATGTTTCCATTCATAAAAAAAATTACATTTCATATTTTGATACACAATAGGAAGAAACAATGAATGAAGAAACAAGAAATATATGTCATTGATAAATGGAAACAAATGAAAAAAAAATCAAATTTAGCTAAAAAACATCCAAGTGATATGTTCAATAGAAAATGGAAAAAAAATTTCTACTCAATATGTTAGCATGGAAAAAATCCCACCATTAGTCCACTAGCTACCCATACCCAACTGAATGAATCCTCACTGCCTAACTACGACACCTTGACATACCCTAAATATAATGATATACAAGGGTCTATGAACTACCCATGGGGTGTGTTTGTTGTGACCTAAACAGGCCCAGTAGGGTCCAACCAAGGTGTTCAATATCAAGTCTCTGTATAAAAATATTAATAATTCTCAACATCAATGAAAACAAGGCATGATAAATATTTTGACAATTATTATATAAAAATAACGGTAATGTAGTTCCCCATTTTCCATAGTTCTAAATAAAATAGGTAAAATAGTTTTAGATCATTTCATATGAATCAATGAAGTTAAATAAAAGAAAATCATTTATGACATATCATATCAATTCCATGTCCTTGCATGCTAAAATAGTACAAGATAAATGAATAGGTAACATCATACAATATATCACTATATGTTTGGATAACTAGAACACTTGTACCCAGTCATATGAGATAGCATGAAATAAGCCTCTAGACATATCCATTGTAACAACCCAACCCCAGAATCCCAGAGTCGGTGCATTATTATATATCATTGGCATGATCATAAAAGATCTTGTCTCGAATGAATGATTATTTTTGTAGCCTTGGAAGTACTATATACATTAATAAGGTTTGCATTACATCATAAATTGGAAAACTACAACAACATTGTCTCCATAAGAAACACTGATATCATATAGACTATCCCTGGAGGTGAAGGACCCCGGGACACCCTGGGAGGGGAGGGGTGAATCAGGGTGACAAATTTTTCTTTTAAAGTGGTGGATCTTGTTCCCACGTTGGTTGGAACTTGTTGGACCTGTATGATGATTATGATTAGAAAGAAAACATTCACATGCACAGAGAGGACACACCACTTTTAACCTGGTTCACCACTAAAGGCTACGTCCAAGGAGCATATGCCGACATGTTTCCGGTCGTATCAAAATCCATTAATCTTCACAAGTTGTGGATACAATTGTTCGGGCACATTCACTCTGTCCCAGGCTCACTGCCATTACGAAGGTTCAGGGATAGCTCACTGTTTCCCTTGGGTCACTCCCATTGACTCCCCCCGGCTCACTGCCAATGGTGATGTGTCACTCAGTTTATAGACGTGAAGGTCTCTTCAATAGATTTGCATTGAAGTCTTTGCCTCTTCTCAACACGAGACTCTGCTTGCATTGAAGTCTGAAATAGATGCACTAGAATGCACAGAACCACTGAACCGGATAACCAGAACGTGCAGACAAACCTTACTGACAATTGTGCGCAACACCAACCCTTTGCGCGCAAAACCTTACTATTGTGCACAAAATTTACTTTTCGCGCAGAAAAAAAATTTAGCGCAAAAATCCCATTTTCGCGCAACTCCGAAAATTTCGCGCAAGCCCCTTTACAATATCCTTTTTCACGCATCAGAACTCAGATCTTTTCTAAGTCTTCCACACGATGAATGAAGGGGGTCACCTCATATTTATATGCGATTGAGACCCCCGCGTGAAAAATCCCCTTCAGCGCATAAAACCTCTCATCTGGCGCGTAAAATTTCGCACAAGTATCGTTTTCCGCGCACCACTCCAGATATTTCGTGCAACCCATGCGTTTTCCATTTTTCAATGGTGTGATTCCAAAACACTATTTTCGCGAAAAACATTGCTCCGCTATTTCGTGCACCACACTGTTTTTTGCACTCAACTCATGTATTTCGCGCACAACCCTTATTTTCCGCGCAGCCCATGCCTTTGCCATTTTTCAGCAATCTGATTTCGAAACACTATTTGTGCGAAATACCTCGATCCCATATTTCGCGCATTCCGCTGTTTTCCGCACCCAACTTATGTATTGCGCGCAAGCCTCTTATATTTCGCGCCCACTTCCTTTTTGTGTGAACCTCCTTTTTCAGACAATCCATGTCTTCATTTTCCGATTTTGAGGCCCAAAAATTTGGCAAACATTGGGAAACAGTGCCACCTTCAATACTGTTGCCTGCTTGAACTGTATGATCAATTTTGCTGGCACACATTCATAACTTCCACTGAGGATTGACAACAAACACAAACCAAACTCTAATTCCTACATAGAACATCCATGGGTTCAAGAATCTCCCCATTTTGGTTTGTTGGCAATAACCAAATAAATTCAATATATCACCATCCACATGCATACCAAAAATGAATGGATTAACTCAGCCAACACTCTAAGTCTACGTGAGCAATGCTCGGTGTAGAAAACAAGAGAGGAATCTTGAATTGGGTTCCCATGTTTTGAAATTCTCAAAGATGAAAGAAATTGTCTTACACAGAATTCTCATCATGTCATAGAAGCATTACATGTCCACAGACAATCATGAATTCATGAATTTATTCCTTTCCTTTCTCCCCCAATGACAATAAATCCAAAGGTCGGTAAATTAATCAATGTTCAGCACAGACCACACTCCCCCTGGATAGTATCTCCCCCATAAACCTGCATCACATCCATAAACAGATAGAAAGTATTACCATAATCGGGGAGAGGGGTTTTACGGAGCCTCCTTATGCAGTAAGAGGTGGTTGAACACCGAGGTTCAACTGATGCTTCTCAAACATAGTCACAGACAGTGGCTTGGTCAGGATATCAACCACTTGTTCATCAGTTCCAACATGGTCCATTCTAATCACGCCTTGTTCGACCTTTTCATTGATAAAATGATACCGTATTTCAATATGTTTGGTACGAGAATTCTGAACCGGATTCTTCGTAAGATCAATTGCACTTTTGTTATTACAGTAAATCACCATTGGTTGCCGCACTGTATCACCAATATCTGTTAGTTGCTGCTTCATCCAAAGCGGTTGAGTGCATGCCTTTGTGGCATAGATAAACTCAGCTTCAGCAGTACTAAGAGAAGTACTTTCTTGTTTCTTGCTCAACCATCCAACACATTTCTGCCCAATATAGAAAGCTCCACCACTAGTGCACTTTCTGTCTACCACATCACCAGCCCAGTCAGCATCAGAAAATGCGGATAATTAGCTGTTCTTGCCTGCAGCAAAAAATAACCCGAAGTTATGTTTACCTTGAATGTACCTCATGATTCTTTTTACTACCTCCATATGTTCCTCTTTTGGATTACTCTGAAAGTGAGCCTCAAGGCATGTGGCAATGACAATATCTGGCCTTGTCATTATCAGGTAAAGTAGGCTTCCAATGATCCTCATGTACATGGTGGGATCAACAGAGTCCCCATCCTCATGCTTTCCAAGTTTAGTTCCAACTGCAATCAGAGTTGACATTGGTTTGGATTCTTGCATATTGAACTTTTTCAGCAAATCTCTTGCATATTTTTCCTGAGAAATGAAAGTGTATTCCTTCTTTTGAATCACCTTAAGCCCCAAGAAATATGTGATCTCCACAATCATAGACATATCAAATTCTAATTTCATGTGGTTAGCAAATTCATCCATTGATTTCTTCCTGCTGCCAACAAAAATGATATCATCAACGTATACAAGAACCATGAATTGATCTTTTGGATAATTCTTCACATAGAGATTGTGATCAACTCCTCCTCTTTTGAATTCCAACTTCTTGAGATATGAATCCAGCCGTGAATACCACGCTCGTGGTGCCTGCTTCAAACCATACAGAGCTTTCATCAGTTTGCAGACCTTTGTTTCATCAATACCCAAAACAAAGCCCACGGGTTCTTCAATGTAGACTTCTTCTTCGAGTACATTATTCAAGAATGTTGTCTTCACATCCATTTGATATAATTTATATCCTCTTTGGAGTACCATGGCAAGGAAAAGCCTGATTGACTCCAGTCTAGCCACTGGAGCAAAGGTTTCTTCAACATCAATGCCTTCAATCTGGGAGTATCCTTTACATACCAGTCATGCCTTGTTTCTGACGATACTTCCATTCTCATCAAACTTATTTTTGAAGATCCATTTGGTACCAATCACATTTTGACCTTCGAGTCACTGGACAAGATCCCATGTTTGATTCTTGTCAATCTGATCTAATTCATCATTCATGGCTTTCACCCAAGATTGATCATTTGAAGCTTCATCGAATGAGGATGGCTCAACAACTAATACAAATGCTGATTGCGTGTTATTCCTTATCCTCCTTGTTTGAGTGGGTGCACTACTGTCCCCAATTATGTTGGATGGATCAATCTCCTCTCTTCTATTTCTCCTGCGAGGTTCAGTAGAATTCTCCTCAGCCATAGTTTCTTCTTCAGATTCTTCGTCTGAGTCAACATCATGATGTGACTGCTGAGTGTTTTGAACAACTTCCTCTATTTCTGCATTTGTATTTTCTTCACGTTCACATTCTTCATGACTTTCTATGAAATCAGCAAATGATGTACTTGAAGCAATTGTGGTTTTATCTTCAATTATCTTAACATCACTACTTTCCACAATCCTTCCCAAACGCTTGTTGAAAAATTTGTAGGCTTTGCTGTTCATTGAGTAACCGAGGAAAAATCCTTCAACTACATTGTCGCCATATTTCCCTTGATTTCCTTCATTGTTCCTGATGAAGCATTTACTTCCAAAGACAAGAAAGTATTTTAGAGAAGGCTTCCATCCATGCCACAATTCATATGGTGTCTTCGTCTCACCCATATAAAGTCCTGTTCGATTCTGAATTTACACTGCAGCTTGCACAGCTTCTTTCCAGTAATGTTGTGGAATATGACTCTCAATCAGAATAGTTCGTGCCATGTTGTTCACCTGTCGATTCCTACGTTCAACAACTCAATTTTTTTGTGGAGTTCTCATAGCAGCTACCTCATGTTGTATCCCATGTTTCTCCAGATAATTCTCAAATTCAATGGATGTGTATTCTCCTCTATTGTCAGATCGCAACACTTTGATTTTTCGTCAAGTATCAATCTCAGTGATTCGCCGATATGTTTTCATGCAGTCAAGGACTTTTCGTTTCCTGTGAATGACCATCACACATACCATTCTACTGTAATCATCTATGAAAAGGACAAAGTACCTTTATCTATGAGTTTCGGTAACATTTATTGGTCCAAAAAAATCATTATGAATCAGATCAAGACGGTGAGAAGCCCTTTTCTTCTTTGACAGATATGAACAGCAGAGTAGCTTCCCACGAATACAAGCATCACAAGATTTTTCACGCTCACTCTTCAGGTTTGGAATGTCCATGACAATTCACAATTTTGATATTTTATCCATGTCTTGTTGATTGATGTGTCCCAGTCTTCGATGACACAAATTGTTTTCTTCTTCAATAGTCATGAAATATTCATTTTCATTACTATTAACCTGATACAAGTTGCCTTCTATTCTTCATCCCTTCATAAGTGAATTTCCAGTCTTTCCCTTGATAGTGCAGCCTTTCGGATTAAACGTAACTATAAGTCTTGAGTCAAAGAGTTGACTCACGCTGAGGAGATTATGACGTAGGCCATCTACGTAAAGGACTTCAGTCTTCTTTAGTTCTCTATTAGCTAATTCAGTACTTCCACTCCCTTTGATTTTCAGAGCCCCATCATTACCAAATCATCTTGTTCCATCGACATTCCTTATGATATTCATTAGTAGGCCGGCATTACCTGTCATATGTGATGAACAACCGCTATCTAGAATCCAGGTACTATTGTTCTTTGTAGCTTTGAGGGCCACCTCTGTAAGGTTGGATTTCTCAATCTTCTTCCATTGTTTCCATGAGACATTAGATCGAGTATAAAGAACTGATGGCCTTTCAATTATCTCTTCCAAATACCCAGGTTCTTCATAGTCAAAATCTTCTTTGAGAGGTGAAAACCTGTTTGAAAGAGAAACAATGTCTTGCTAACGAGACTTGACTTGTCTTGAACATCGGTATGAGGTTTCCATGTCCCTTCTCTGCCTGCAATTAGTGGCCTTATGACCAAAGTTATAACAACAAAAACAATATCCATAGAAATTATTTCTTCCATAAGAATTAGGATATGAAATTGTTCTCCTTTGTTGAGCTTCTATATCTTCTCTATTCAGATAGCTTCTTGCCTCTTCACAATAAGACATGGTATGGCCCAGATAGCCACAGAACTGACACTTCATGAGAGGAAATGTCTTCTCACTTGAATTTCTCCTCATACCTTCTTCCTTGGGAGAATAGTAAGACTGTCTGTCATTTCTGAATGTTTGAGGATAGTTTTCAGGTCTCCTTTTAGTTTGGATTGAGGGTCCCTTTTTTGGAACTCTAGGTAATGTTTCAACATGTTCAACATTCATCTTATCTTTCTTTTGGATCTTTTCACTTCCAGCTGTTGATGTCTCAGCCTCACAGCCAATTCCACTCTTTCCCATGCAAGCGGGTCTTTGATCACTCATGATTTTTCCAACCACATCTGAACCACACTTGGCTCTTTCTAGTAATTCTTCATTTTAGAATCTTCCAAACTGTATTTTCTTCCTTGATTCTTTTGAACATGATTTAGTCTCAAGTTTACTACTAAGAGTAACAACTTCCTCCTCAAGACACTCAGCAGTCTTGGACTTTTCGTCCAGCCTTGATGTGAGGCCATTGATGACCTTTCCCTGCTCTTCAATTCTCAGCTTTAGATCCACTACATCATCATTGCTTTCAAGGATTTTAGACTGAACATTCACAAATTCTTCCAGACGTTCAAATTCAGCTTCAGGTTCATCAACATATTCTGATGATTCTTCCACCATTTTCTTCCAATTATTACATCTCTTACATTTACTCTCAAGCTTGGAAAAGGCATCCTTAATTTGAATATTTGGATTACCAATAGAAGTAATCTGATTATCTCTGCCTTCATTGATTGGGGATTCTGATATTTCAGTGGTAGCCATCATGGAAGCATGGTTTCCGGTATTAAATTCTGGTTCTTCTTCCTCACAAAATTCAATATCATCATCTTCTTCTTCACAGACAAAACTCTTCCTCTGCATTTTTTTTCCAGATTTGAAGTCACCCTTTTTGAAAAACTTTTTCCGAGGCTTCTCAATGTCTTCATCTTTGCTGTCATCATCATCTAACATTCTTTGGCACTGAGAGGCAATGTGCCCAACTCTTCCACAACAGAAACATGCAAGAGGTAACTTACCTCTAAATTTACCTTTTCCCTTTTTCAACTTCGTGGAGATTAGAGAAAGAATTTCTTTTTCTTCGTCAACTTCATCACCACTGTCTTCTGAGATTTTCAATTTGTCCATGGTTTTGAATGCCATTTCATTTCTCACACGAGTCGTGGCATCTTCGGGTTTTACTCTCATCTCACATGCCACTAAACTACTTAACAAATCATCCAGAGATAGTTTAGATATATCTATTTCTTCAAGGGCTGACACCTTTGAATTTTACATGGGAGTAAGTCTTCTCAAGATTTTCTTTACGATATCAATGTCTTTGATTTCTTCTCCAAGACCTCGAATTACTTCCACTACTTCAGTAATTCGATTAAAAAATGATTCTGCATTCTCATTAGGATGCATCTTTAGATCGTCAAACCTATTGTGTAAAACTTGATGTTTTTCCTCCTTTACCTTAGTATCTCCTTCATAAATGTTTTCAAGTTTATCCCACATAGAATTTGCTGAAGAGCAACTCATCACCTTTAGATAGATCTGATCAGAAAGAGATGTGGTGAGTGCATTTTGTGCTTTAGCATCTGCATCAAGAATTTTCCTGTCTGTGTCGGTCATAGCCAAGCCGGTTGGACCAGTGACTTGTATTCCTTGCACAGTAGAAAACAAAACATCCATTCCAAGAGATCTTAGATGAGATCTCATCCTGTTCATCCAGATCTGAAAATTACTTCCATCGAAGATATGGACTCCCCTAGCATTGACTGCATTCTCCATGGTGACAAAGGACAGATTCAACGCCAACAACCTTTACCCTAAGATACCACTTGAAGGACCTCAGGACACCCTGAGAGGGGAGGGGTGAATCAGGGTGAAATTTTTTTCTTTTAAAGTGGTGGATCTTGTTCCCACATTGGTAAGAACTTGTTGGACCTGTATGATGATTATGATTAGAAAGCAAACATTCACATTCACAGAGAGGACACAACACTTTTATCTTGGTTCACCACTAAGGGCTACGTCCAAGGAGCATACGCCGACAAGTTTCCAGTCGTATCAAAATCCACTAATCTTCACAAGCTGTGGATACAATTGTTCGAGAACAGTCACTCTGTCCCGGGCTCACTGCCTTTACAAAGGTTCAGGGATAACTCACTGCTTCCCTCATGTCACTCCCATTGACTCCCCCTGGATCACTGCCGTTGGTGATGTGTCACTCAGTTTATAGACGTGAAGGTCTCTTCAATAGATTTGCATTGAAGTCTTTCCCTCTGCTCAGCACGAGACTCTGCTTGCATCGAAGTCTGAAATAGATGCACTAGAATGGCACAGAACCACTGAACCGGATAACCAGAACGTGCAGACAAACCTTACTGACAATTGCTCGCAAGACCAACCCTTTGCACGCAAAACCTTACTATTGCGCGCAAAATTTACTTTTCGCGTGGAAAAAATATTTCACGCAAAAATCCCATTTTTGCGCAACTCCGAATATTTCACGCAAGCCCCTTTACACTATCCTTTTTTGCACATCAGACCTTGGATCTTTTCTAAGTCTTCCACACGCTGAATGAAGCGGGTCACCTCATATTTATAGGAAATTGAGACCCCCGTGCACAAAATACCCTTCAGCGCAGAAAACCTCTCATCTGGCGTGTAATATTTCACCTAGGTATCGTTTTCCGCGCACCTCTCCAGATATTTCGCGCAACCCATTCCTTTGCCATTTTTTGACGGTGTGATTCCGAAACACTATTTGGGAGAAAAACATCGCTGCAAAATTTCGCGCACCACGCTGTTTTTCGCGCTCAGCTCTAGTATTTCGTGCACATCCCTTATTTTCCACGCAGCCCATGCCTTTTCCATTTTTCAGCAATCTGATTTCGAAACACTATTTGCGCGAAAAACCTCCATCCCATATTTCGCGCATCTTGCTGTTTTCCGTGCCCAACATAAGAATTGCACGCAAGCCTCTTATATTTCATGCACCACTTCCTTTCTGATCACTTTGATAGCACATATTCGGAACTTCAAGTGAGGATTGACAACAAACACAAACCAAACTCCAATTCCTGCATAGAACAACCATGGTTCCAACAGAAGGTTAGTCATAATATACTACTTTGAATCCTGGGAAAATAATACATAAATAGGGGTGAGCTCAGATGCTCAATAAGGATAAGATTATAGTGGAAACTTTCATAAATAACCATAAAAATTTGAGGCAGTGTATAAGACATGAAAAAAAAGCCTTTTAAACATGAACATCATAATAATATGGAAAAGATAAAATAAAATAATTCCATTTACTTATTCACGTGAATATTCTACTAGTCGAATGATCACATGAAATATCAATAACAACTTTCATAATAATGAAATGCATAATCCCAGACTATCATAACCACATAGTCAAGGCCTTGTGCCAAGACTACAAATAAGATTTTGTAAAGGCCTTGTTCCAAGACACTAGTTTGTCTCATGAGACCAACCGATTAATCGAGGAGCTATAGAGGGCTCCATAGGTCACATACTAAGTCCAATGCATTCCTCATATGAATATTTTGAAACATACCATAAACATTCATATTGAAAATAGCATTCAAAATGTCAATACTTTATGCACAAACCAAGAATGGTATAAAAATAACACATCCATAGTCAAACATAACTCATTCAATAAAATATTGAAGATTTTATTGTAACAGATTAACCTCATTCGAGAATAATTAAGGATATTGTCATAGATGAAAATAACCATCAAAACTATTTTATAGAAATATCCCCTTTTTCTTGATAACATTTAAAAGTCGCACTATTTTTCAAGAATCCATTTAAAAGTATATTTTTGAATCAAACTATCCCATACCACTTTGAAACCTTTAAAAGGAATTTTAATTATAAAACTTTAATGTTCATAAAAATAAATCCTTAAAAGCATTATCAAAACATGGACATTAATGAGAAAGAATTAGAATAATAAATCATTAAAACATTAAATTATATTTATTTAGGGTTCCTAACCAAAAGAGAGACACATGAATACAAATAATTGAGGTAAGAAAAACATTTTAATATATCATGAGAATAAAGGGATTCATGATATACTATGACAAAGTACATTATATACACCATATAAAAGTGAATTGGTGTATAACAACAAAGAAGACTCAATGGAATGTAAATTGAGATGAAATCTCTTATAACGTCCATATCCTTAGGTTAAGGATAAATCAATGACATAATTATGTGTGACAAATATAAATACAATCAATATGAATATATATTTAGTGTAAATCTATCAGAGTACATTAACACATATTACTATAAAAACAACACCAATGCATTGGATATTTAACTCAACAAATGGAGATTGAGTTAAAATTACTCTTATGAAGTTCATATCGATGACTTGAGAATTTATCAATAGAGTGATTATGTGTATCAAATGTATATCCCTAGATAGGGGAGTGGAAATTATGACATAAGAAAATGAATAGCGATTCCACATATACTCTTGGGGTAAAATAATCAATGAAATATGCGTAAAGCTGAATGAGTGGAAATTGAAATTTCAAATTCACTTATCGATTTGGTTACATAAGAAACATACACCCATTGAAGAATGATCATAAAATGATGATGTAAATATCTATAAAATAAAATATATTATACAATGAATACAATAATGGGGAGTACACACACCACATGCAATAAATAAGTGGCGAACAATGGAAATCTCACGGAATTAAAAGTGAGATAAGAAACCACATACATTGTATTTTTTCCTTGGTCGAGAGTAGGTTAACCTCCTATATAATGGTTAAATTTTTTTATTGAATTATACAAGAATTATATAAATTAATATGATATCATATATGATCTTTTAACATTTATTTGTTAATAATATCTTAGTATTATCGTCATTTCTGGTGTTAACAGATTCAATTTCCTTCAATTGTTTATTATGTGAGCCTTATTGTTTATGGATGGGATGTATATTATTCATATAAATAATTAAATCATATATATAAATATTATTTTTAATAAAAAAAATGAATTTTAGTCTTGAATGGATACGATGGGGAAGGAATCTCTTCGCGTTCGTGGAGAGGGTAATCCGTACGTACGCACGAGAGAAAATATTACTCTTTTGATATTAAAATAATATATAATTGGATGGTATATGATATATACAGAATCATTATCATTTTATATTTATTATTTATATGAATTACACATTATTATTATACCCATTCAAAAAATAAATTATTTAATAACAATTACACCACGACATGGAGACGGTAATCCGTACGTACGCATGTATGTTAATATTTCATTAAAAGGATGGATAGAATAATGAAGATTGATGTACCATATTTATAATAACATCATAGTATATATATTATACTGGATTTATTATTTTAGAATGGAAATAACACAAAGAAAGTAATGTATGAAGAAAAGAACTTGAAAGTGGGAGGTGAAATTATTACCTCTTCTTCAGATACATCCTTTTGATTTGATCAAAAGGGATCCATAAATTGGATTTATGACCAAAATAAGGAATTTAGGATGATGTGAGGGAAGTTTAGAGGATATTTGGGCCAGGTTTGGCCGATCCAAAAGGCTTTGAAGGTGTGAATTAGTGAGTAGGGGGAGTGCCATTTTATAAGAGAGGTGAGGGGCACCTTAGGAAAAGCTAGAAATATGACTTTATAATAAATTCATATTCAGTTTATAATGGATCAAAAGTGGAATATTTAACGGTTAAGGTGGGGATAGTTCGAAAAAAACTCAAAAAATAGGTTTTGGATAGGGTTGGGTCACTATATTAACTTTATGTTATTTATATAACTCTTAGTAAAATAGCATGACATTTACCGTGTCTCTTTGTATTTTTATATTATATAGATAATAAACTTACTATATACTTCCAAGCGACCCCCAAGAGGTCCTTGAATGATACTCATTTCATTATATAATTCCATTGTCCGAACCGTAGATTTTTAGGAATATAATATAAATTAATAATATAATATTTGTTTTAAAAACTCATTTTTGTCAATTTTGACACTATATAATAATTTATTTTTGATAAAGTATTAAAAACAATTTTAATTCGAACCAAATACATTTACGAAATACCAACATGTCATATTAACCAATAAAATTCATGGATTTCATCAATACTTTGAAATTATATTTATGTTAACATTTATAATACAAATTACTTGATTCTTTCATTAATAAAAAAAATACTGCATCATTGTTGTGTCATAAATAAAATTACTTATTCAAGGTCTAAATTTTTTAAATAAGATACAATTATGAAGACAATAGTTTTAAATTTATAATTAATATTTATAGTAGAAAATATAACATATATAACCCTATGTAAAAATTGATTTGCTAAAAGATATATTCTTATGTCATTTTGGTATTTACTTTAACTTATTTAATATACAGTGTCATTATCACTTACAATTTGCTCCATGGGGTCCCCAAATCGACCCACGGATGACCATGGTCTGAACATTATCAATGAATAAGGTTAGGACACGTTTTAAGGAAATTTAGTATTATTATAATTTTAATTTTTTACACTTATTTTCCGGATTTACCCTTTAACCATGGTAAATAAAACATTTACCGAAGTAATTATTCAAAATGTCTAAAAATAAAAGATACCTATTTACACAATTTGGACTTCATGATTCTAAATATGGAACCCATTTTAATAAATTCAAAACATATAATTGGCCGAAATTAGTTTAAAATTTATTTGTGTTGTCAATACAAAAATTGTGTTTTTAAGAAATAATAACTATAAAAGGTTTGGCACTTTCTTATGTCTAGTTTAAATATGAAATTATATCCAATGACCAAAATTGGATGAAATTCTAAAAATTTAATCTAATTATACTTTAAAATCCCTCATATTCATAATTAATCACTATTAATTATTTCGATTAACAAAATTTTTAAATTAAAATTTAGTAATTTACACTGTTCATTAAAATATGAAAGTTATCAGAAAAGTACAAAAATTCACCCTAAGCTAATTTTGATATTATGAATCCAGAAATGAATTATATTTTGAATGATAAAATATATAAAATTTCAAAAATTGGGTATTACTACTCATAATGGATAGTTTTATTGGTTATGGTGTGTTAGAACTTGAAGTTTCATACAACACATGCTACTGTATTATTCAATGAAAAGCATACCCCGAAATCTTGGGGAGTTAAATTCTCCCCTCCTTCAATAAATTGAGTCCTAATAGTATTTAAAATTGGGCTTCGTAATATAATGGAATGTCCCAAATAGGAAAAAGCATCAATATATCTATCTCATTAAAAAAAGATAGAGAAATACCAAGGTCACCCAAGATAACCCATACTAGGATTCCATGTAAAAAAATGGATATGGATGATAAAATAAGTGTCATGTTCAGATGGAGAGAGATAGAAAACATGTCCAGGAGAAAGTTAACAACAATAAAACCACAATCTTGTGATGGGAAAAATGGTCATTAGTCTCCCATTAGGAAAAGTAAAGGGACAATTTTTTTTGTTTTATATAACATTACATAAAGATGTGGAATTAATTTATGAGATTGACTAAGAACATAAATAGATATACATTATTTTTAAATAGAGTCTCATTAATTAATAAATTTCTACAACTGACTCATTTTTGTTAAAAGATGAGTATTCAAGAAGACATGGTCACACTAGAAGAGAAAGAATAAACTTATATAGAATCACATGATCCATGAAGGATAAACTATATATTTACCTTGTCATTAGAGATTAATAAAAATGAAAATGGGTAGTATAAGATCTAATGAACCCTCAAAAGGATATTCCATTAGAGAAAGAAACACTAATGTTAATTTCTAAAACTAAACCAACAATACTCCAAATTTAAATAAATACCATTCAATAAACAATAGTACATAAAATCCTCCAATATAATCCAATCTAATATTGAAACCCCAATCATAGTAGAATTTTATATGTAGTCATCCACGTTAAATTGTATCTCTAAATGACATCAACTACTCTTAATGTTACATACATAAAATTAATAAACCTAATCACATATTCTCTATTATTGGTTAATAATTTCCATAAATAACCCAAATCATTATAAATCCACGAAAAAAACATAGATAAAAATTCACCATTACTCCCCAAATGAAATCATATATTATTCTATTTTCCTTCGGCATATAGTGTTCCCAACAAAGTGAACATTATCTAAAATAAAATTTATCACATAATCAAAAAAAATTACTATACTAGGGGTATTAATTTGATAAGAGATAAGATCACAAATCAACTTATTATTGATCAATCTAACATTTTCGTAAAAACAATTAGTCACAGTAACCAGGGACTTCACGTAGTCCAGGGGTAGGTGATAAATTCCAATCACACTTTGGTTGTGGGATCGATTCCCACAGCTTTGTTCGACGTGACGGGTTGTCACATAGTTTCCGTGTTGTTCATTTTCAAAAACTATATTTTATAACATTACCAAAATGAGAAACATTCCTCAAAATAACCATAACATAATTTAACCACAAATTTTATCTCATACCTTTCCTTTTCATCCCAAAATATAATAACTTTCCATTGCCTCAAACCAAATTATCTTATAAATCCAAAGGGTTATTTATAACTATATCCACTATATAATGATATTTCTTCCTCAAATATCATTTTCACATGAAAAACTATAGGGTTATAAATACTAGAGAAAACTATTCTTATGTAATACCATCAACAAGGAGTACTAGTACTTTTAAAAATTTATCCAACAATTTATATCCACATAGCTTCTTCTTTGACCAAGAAGATATCCTATAGAAAAGGGAATTCACTCAGGTAATGGCCAAGTCCCCTACATTTACAACAAATAACTGTAAATGGATTCTTGGAACCATTTTTATTTTCTTCCATAATAGTCTTCATTTTTCCTCGGCAGTTCTTCACTTTATGTCCTTCTGTCCCTCACGTAAAACATTTCGTAGTTCCATTGAGACACTTTCCTAGTTGTCTCTTTCATCATTTCCTGGATGATGTAAATTGAGGATTCTTTTCTCCATGGTCTGTACTGCTAGAGCTCTTATCATTAATCACTTTTCTCTCCTTTGTTGAGTCCGGTAGTTGGTTAATATATATGTTGTTGACCATATTTTTGGAAAATAGATTTGGATTGAACTCGATATCTATTACGCCTATCACCATTCCATTTTGTTACTAATTTCCACCACCATTCCCACCATTTACATCATTCTCAATGTTATTATTACTTCTTCAGAATCCAGCCATTTACTAAAACTAGAAAGCATTGTGTGTGTAAAAGTAGTCCTAAAATCATTTAGAGAATAAAATGAAACCATATTCTTAATTTGGAACACCTTAGGATTAACCAAGGTCATTTATTCTCATATTATATTAAAATAATTCAAATCATTCTGTAATGAAAATGTAAATTATCCTAATCATATATCACAGGAATGTCGTAACCAAGAGTGCAGACAAAACCATTGTCATGCACCCGTTCCCATTCGAGTCTATCTCAAAGCGGTGTTTTTGTGTTTTACCCCTACGTACATCTGTTCCAGATCATCTTCTACCTACTCGTATCAAGATAGGGATGTATTGCTCCAAAAAATCAGAAATCTCCACAATACCATAAGTCTATGTTGTTCTCCTATTCTAATCCTCAAAGTCCATCTTAGGTTTATGTTCTCTAAAAAGAGTTTATCTAAATCTAGTTTCCAAGGATTGTACTAAACTTACTCTGATACCAATTGTAACACCCCGACCTCAGAATCCTAGAGTCAGTGCATTATTATGTATCATTGGCATTATCATAAAAGATCAAGTCTTGAAAGACCGATTAGTTTAGTAGCCTTGGAATTACTAGACACATTCATAATATTTACATTACATAATAAAATGGAAAACTATAACAATATTATAAACATAGAAAACATTGAGATCCCATAGAATATCACTATAGGTCAGTCATAATATATCTCTTTGCATTCAGGGAATATATAACATAAAAAGGGTTGATCTCATATTCTCTGTGAGGATAACATTATAGTGGATACTTTCATAAATTAGCATAAACATTTATGGCAGTGTATAAGACTACAACAAAAGACTTTTAAACCTGAACTTCAGCATAATATAGAAATGATAAAACCAAATAATGACATTTACTTATTCACATGAATTTTCTGCTAGTCTAATGATCACATGAAATATCAATAACCACTTTCATAATGATGGAATGCATTATGCTAGACTATCATAACCAAATAGTCAAGGCCTTGTGCCAAGACTACAAATAAGATATTGTCAAGGCCTTGTTCCAAGACACTAATTTGTCTCATGAGATCTATCGATGCATCGAGGAGCTATATCGGGCTCCACACATCACATACTAAGTCCAATGCATTCCTCATATGAAAATTTTGATAGAAAACATAAACATTCGTATTGAAACCATCATACTAAATGTCAATACTTTATCCACAAACCATGAATGGTATAAAAATAACACATCCATAGTCAATCATAACTAATTGAATACAATATGGAAGATTGTATTGTAACAGATTAACCACAATCATGAATAATGAGGGAGATTGACATTGATAAAAATAATCATCATAACTATTTTAGAGAAATATCCCCTTTTTTATAACATTTAAAAGTCATACTATTTGTCATGAAGACATTTAAAAATATATTTTTGAATCAATGTGTCCCACACCACTTTAAAACTTTTAAATGGAATTTTAATTTTTAAACCTATAATGTATATATTAATAAATCCTTAAAACCATTTTTAAAACATGGACATTAATGAGAAAAATTTAGAATAATAAATTATTAGAACAATTAACATGATATTTTAGTTAGAGTCCTAACCAAAAGGGAAACGTTTGAATAAAAATAATTGAGGTAATAAAATTTTGTAATATCATAAGAATAAATGGATTCATGATATACTATCACAAAGTACATTACATACACCATATAAAAGTGAATTGGTGTATAACAACAAAGAAGTCTCAATGGAATGTAAATTGACATGAAATCTCTTATGAAGACTGTATCCTTAGATTAATGATAAATCAATGACATAATAATGTGTGATAAATATAAATACACTCAATATGATTGGATATTCAGTGTAAATAAATCAGAGTACATTCACACATATTCTTGTAAAAACAACACCAATGAATTGGATATTTAACTCAACAAATAGAGATTGAGTTAAAATTAATCTACTCAAGTTCATATCGATGACTTGAAAATTTAACAATGGAGTGATTATGTGTATCAAAAGTATATCCATAGAATGTGGAGTGGAAATTATTACATAATAAAATGAATATTGATTCTCCACATAATCTTGGAGGAAAATAATCAATGAAGTATGCGTAAAGTTGAATGAGTGGAAATTGAAATTTCAAATTCCCTTATCGATTTGGTATCTTACGAAACATACACACATGGAATAAGGATCATACAATGATGATTTAAATATCCATAAATTAAAATATATTACACAATTAATACAATCATGGGAAGTACACACACCACATGAAATAAATAAGTGGCGAACAATCGAAATCTCATGGAATTAAATGTTAGATAAGAAACCCCTTAGTTTGTACTTATTACTTGGTTGTGGGTAGGTTAACCTCATATATAATGGTGAAATAACTTTTATTTAATTATTAATGAATTATATACATGAATATGATATCATATATGATCTTTTAACTTTGATTTGTAAATAATATCTTAGTATTATCGTTGTTTCGGGTGTTAACAGATTCATTTTCAATTATATTCTTTGTTGTGTGAGACATATTGGTTATGGATGAGATGTATCATATTCATATCCAGAATGATATCATGTATCTAACCATTATTTTTAATCAAAAAATTAAATTTAATCTTGAATGGATATGATGGGGAATGAATCTCATCGTGTTCGTGGAGACTGTAATCCGTACATACGCACGAGCGACAATATCACACTTTTGATATTAAAATAATATATAATTGGGTGGTATATCATATATAAATAATAATTATCATGTTATATTTATTATTTACATAAATTATCACATCATTATTATACCAATTCAAATAATAATGTATTGAATAACAATTACACCACGAGGTGGATACAGTAATCTGTACGTACACATGTATGATGGCATGTCATTCAAAGGATGGATAGAATAATGAATATGGATGTAAAATATTTATAATAACTTAATAGTATATATATTATACTCAATTTATTATTTTATAATGGATATAACAAAATGGAATATGTGGAAGAAGAAAAGAACTTGAAAGAGGGTGGTGAAATTATTACCTCTTCTCTCGGTTCTTCCTTTTGATTTGATCAAAAGGAACCATAAGATGGATTTATGACCAAAGGAGTGACTCTAGGATGATGTGAGGTAACATTAGAGGATATTTGGGTAGGGTTTGGCTGATCCAAAAGGCTTTTAAGGTGTGAATTAGTGAGTAGGGGGAGTTCTCTTTTATAAGATGTGTGAGGGGCACCTTAGGAATAGAAAGAAATATTATTTTATAATAAATTCATATTCCGTTTCTAAGGGCTCAAAAGAGGATAATTTAAAGGTTAAGGTGTGGTAGGTCTAAAACCATTCAACCTATATTTTTTAGATAGGTTTGGATCACTATATTTACTTTATCGTTTTGATTTTACTCTTAGTTAAATATTTTTACATTTACCATGTCTCTTTGTATTTTTATATTATATAGAAAATAAATTTACTGTATACTTCCAAAAGACCCCCAAGTGGTCCATTAAGGATACACTTATCATTATATAAGTCATTTTTCCAAAAAATATAATTTTAGTAATAGAATATCAATTAATAATATAACATTTGTTTTTAAAAACTCATTTATGTCAATTTTGAAACTATTTAATAATTGATTTTTCTTAAAGACATAAAAATGTTATTAATTCGAACCAAATTCATTTAAGCAATCCTAACATGTCATATTAACAATTAAAATTCGTGGATGTCATCAAAACATAAAAATTATATTTATTTTAATATTTATAATACAAATTATTTGATTCAATCGTTAATAAGGAAAATTCATGCATCATTAATGTGTCAAAAATAAATTTAATTATTCAATGTTTAAAAATTATAAATAAAATACTATTATATAGGAAATATTTTAAATTTTATAATGAATATTTATAGTAGAAAATATAACATATATAACCCTATGTAATAATTGTTTTGTAAAAAGATATATGCCAATGTCATTTTTTTATTTACTATAACTTAATTAACATAAAGTGTCATTATCACTTACAAGTGGTTCCATGGGGTCCCAAAATTGACCCAAAGATGCCCATTTTCAGAAATGTATCAACCAATAAGGTTAGGACACGTTTTATGGTAATTTAATATTATTATAATATTATTTCGTTAACCTTATTTATCAGATTTACCCTTTAACCATGGTAAATAAAATATTAACCAAAATAATTATTCAAAATGTCTAAAAATAAATGCTACCTAAATACACAATTTGAAACTCCTGATTCTAAATATGGAATCAATTTTTCTAAATTCAAAACATATAAGTTGTAAAATTAATTTAAAAATAATTACCATTGTCAAAACAAAAAGCGTTTTTTTAAGATATAATAATTATCAAAAGTTTGGCACATGCATATGTCAATTTTAAATGTAAAATTATGTCCAATGACAAACATTTGATTAAATGGTAAAAATATAATCTAATTATACATTAAAATCAATCAAATTCATAATTTTTCACTATTAATTATTTCGATTAAAAAAATTGTTTTCAATTAAAATTTAGAAATTTTCACTATTCATTAAAATATGAAAGTAATCCGAAAATTACCAAAAATTAACCCTAATATAATTTAGGTATTCAAATCCAAAGATGAATCCATTTTTAATGATAAAATTTATAAAATTCCAAAAGGTGGGTATTATTATTCATAATGGCTAGTTTGATTTGGTGTGGTGTGTTATAACTCGAAGTTGTGTACAACACACGCTACTATATTATTCAAAGAAAAGCATACCATGGAAGCTTGGTGTGTTATATCCATAAAATATAAATATAAGAAGAATGAACTATAATGTGAAACTCGTTAAAGTCTATCTAGAACAACGGTCCTGGGGAGAAGAGGAATAATATATGACTGAACCCCCCCTGAGAGTATCAATGGATGAGGAATATTTATACAAATTCCACATAAGTACCCAAGGATTCACATGTTATAGATTTTAAAAACTATTGCACAAAAAACATGCTTTAATCCTCATTTCACAAATCCATTTGAATATTATTTGAAAATACCTTTCCTTTTTTACTGAAACAATTTGAAAACCATCTTTTCACAAAAACACATTTCCACACACACAAATCAATAAATAAATCATTTCATTTCATTTTTAAAACAATTTATTCAAACTATAGAAATACAGTTCATCTAAACTAATATATATATAGAACCGCCATCCTCAAATTCAAGTCAAATATTCCCATAACAAGATCCACCAACTAGGAAGAATCACACAATGGAGGATGTAAGATTAATTATTATATCTTAGAATAACATCCCAAAATCAGTGAAGATGATGAATATGGTAGATCATGACATATCTCAAAGGACAGACACCTAGCATACTGTAACTAACAATGTTTTGACCCTCAAAATAAGTTCGGAAAATAAATCTAAAAACATAGTGCAATTACACTACAATGATAAAGGAATCTGAAGAAATTGGCATATTACAAACCCAGATTGATGTAGTGAAATAACCATGATGATCAATTTATGAATGAAGAAAAAAATAAAGTATCAAAAGTTCTTAAAATCAATTGGGTGTTCTCCTATGATGAGAGAAAAGATGCATGCAGTCAGATGAAAAAATCATATGTGCAGCAGTCTAAAAAGAACATACCACAAGAATTTCATTGTATAAAACCCCATTTTATGATGTGTAATCCATGAATCCTACAACTCAAAAAAACATGTTGTGTCTGATTAAAAATCCTAATTCATATATATCACGACATGGAACATATTAATAGTATCTAATCCATTTAAACCTTGTACTAGTTCATGAAATCTACCTGATAACCAATACATGACATGAATAATGTTCATAAGTTTAATCATTTCATGGTGTGTAATATTATAAGGATCTGAACCAAACTCATGACATATCCCAATAACCGATTCAAAATGTGTAAATGGTTAATGATTTGTATTTATCTTATAGATTGTGAAAATCCATGATCCTGTAAAAAAACCAAACCAAAACAACAATTATATGAACATAGAGAGATCCTAAAAAATCATTTAACAAATTTATACCCAAAATATAGTATTTCAAAGAAACATACATACACGAACATTTTGCCATTTCCCAAAAAATGCTATCCATAATCAGGAGTCCCAAAGCACACCGAAATAAAGATGAAAATGATAATAGAGAGGGGAAATTCCAAATAGTTGGTAATGGGATGCTACCCATTATATTGACATAGGAATATCATCTTGATACTATTAAAATTTATTTAATTTAATTCTCATTGATTTAGATTAGAAAATAGTCTAAAAAGATAAAGGGCTCAAATTTATATATAAAAATTTATAACTTTTTCTTAAATAATACCAAAACAGTCCTAAGATAGTTCTAAACCTTTGGTATGAAAATTTTCATGTTATTTTTAGTTCAAATGTGTTTGATTGGTTTAGTTTTGTTTTTATTGATTGAATTTAATTGGAATTTTCCATATTGAAAATAGATAAGTTTGTCAAAAAAATCATTTGGCACAAACCATTTCAAAACAATATTTTTATTCCATCAGAAAAAAATTTAGATATAAATCATGGAATTATAATCTTTTTAGATATGCTAAATCCTATTTTAAATATAAAGCATCCACATGTATTTCAGTCTTCATATCATACTATTTACTTCCCACTTCAATATTATTTTTTGGAAACCAATTTCTAAAGCATTATACAAATTTTTTCTTTGACTAGTTTATAACATTAATCTTGATACAGTCTTTCATGAACCTTGTTTTTTGATCTCATGAATGTATATTGTATCCACTATATATTAATTAATATGGGATATCATTTTTCCATTATTGATATTAGTTTTATCTTCTTTTTATGTTTTAATTTTGCATCCATGTATAAATAGAACATTAAAATATATTTGAAAGATTCTCCCCATTAATTATCATTTCAATCTCCTTATAGTTTCATGCTAAAATTTAAGGTAGTTTCTAAATGAATCCCTTGAAAATAAGGCTTCAAATTCCTCTTTAATACAAAATATAGTTATTTAATGAGGACCTCTTACTCCCTTTAATATGTGCTAAAAATCAATCATCCACATATACTATAATTTTCCTTAATATACATAAATTCCACCTAACCAGAATTTAGTCTTGCACCTTAATTTTCATGACCCATCCCAATAGGTACAATGCCATGAATCTATAAGCTATCCATCAATATGATAGGGTTGGAGACTGGAGCTGTGTATTTATATCACTATCAAGGGAGGGCTTATCCTAATTACTATCACACACACACACACCCATCTCCATGCCAATACCAATGATAAAATGTAAAAACAACAAAACAACCATGAATCCATACATCTAAATCCCACATACATTGTATGACATAAAGTAAAGGAATGTAAATATTTCCAAATAAATCCCACAATAAAACGTCTGAAACACATGTCAAACCTAATATTAAGTACTGGAGACAACTTTTAGAAGCCATATGAAGACTCCTCTGTCTGTCTAGTCTCACTAAGCATCACCTCATCCAGGTCCATCTAGGAATCTATCAAAATGTTAATCATTTGCAAAAGAAATGGAATATTTGGGAAAATCCCATGTAGGGGTGAGTATAATAATACTCGCTAGGACTCCCAAAAACCAAAAAGCACACAACAAATGAAAATAAATTCATCTCTATACATGAATCCATCTATATCATATATAACAAGAATATATAGATTGAATAAAAAAGACACATATTATAATAGGTATGTCTCAACCATAGTAAACTCGTATAAGATCTAACCTAAAAAGATCCACAAATCACTCATTTAGTAGAACACACTCATGATTTTGATAACATTAATGATGTATGTCTGAGAGGTAACACTCGTCGGGTCTCATCATGATAAATTACACACCAAAATGATTAAAGAGAATACAATACAAATATAAGGGTCTACCCCAACGTCGTGGGTGATATCAAAAACTCAATCTAGATTAACTATCTAAGTAGAGGATCGACATCGACGTAGTGTTGGTCACGATGATACCATGAAATCAACATTGGACATGAAGAGGAATTGATGATCTCACTTCAGGCCTTATAGTGGGATTCTAATGACTCTATCAATGAGTTAGTATTAAAGGGATCATAGTCCTAGGAGTAGGAGATGATTCCATACAAAAAAATCAGGTGAAGGATAAGGTGACCACGCAATAATATAACATTTCATCAGATATGATGTAAAAGGGTTATATGTCAGTTATAAAAGTTTACATGACATGTAGTAGTGGTCACATGCCAGGTCCCTTGAACCCAGGTCCTGCCTCTACAAACAAACCATGTCACATCCCATGTCTTTGTATAAGTAAATGACATTTGTGATTCTCATGTAACATACATTTGTTATAGTACATGACTTCATCCCCTATAAATATTCAGGTGTACCAATACATGGATTAGCATGTGTACTTTGTCTAGACTGTGTTCATATGGGGGAGTACATGGTGTGAAATTTTCCAATTTAGTGTACACAGTTTCCATGTATCATATGAGTCCCACACGTATTCTTCTAGGTGGGGTCACATTCCGTGTGACAGGGTCACAAGCCAAGTGATCCCTAACTCCTACCTTTAACCCTATATTCCACTAGGGGCCAAAAAAGACAAGTAGATCTTGATTACCTGCTATATAGTGAAGGATTTTTTAGGAATCCAGATCCCCACTTTGATCATTTTATTTGCGTCTATGGTATTCTCTCCAACCACGACATGCTGGAAAACACAAGGAACCACCTACTCTAAGTCTCCGCTTTGAAAAACCCATGTTTTAGGCCTTCGATCTCCTTGGAAATCGGAATTTTCATTATTATTCATTTCATACTAAAGAACACAACAATTGGGGACCTAGTCATATGATTCACTACCATCTTTGTCACCACACCAATATCATTTCGTGAAGATCCTAGATCTAAATTTTCATATTTTTGTGCCATGAAACATGTGCGCAATGATCGATTGGTTGGATTGTGTCGAAGAGATGGGTCGAATGAAGAATGCCTTTGATGAATGAAGAATTTAGCAGATAAAAAGCATAATATCAGTTTGAGGAATTCACCAAAATCAATGTTCATGATGATATCAATTCATTTATGTTTTTATGAGAATTGAATAAATCATAAAATAAAAGTAATTATACAATAATCACCTAGAAAAACACTAATCCCACAATCACACACAATCCACAGATCAATACACTACTTTATTGAACTGTGTTTATCTTATGAATCATTAATGGGGAATGACAAAAAATCAATATACTTCCCTACAATGATTCACATCGATCCAAGATAAATAATGTTGATAGGTCGCATTTGTTGGTAATATCATTTGATTTTTTTCATGCATTTGGTAGTTGATCTCAGATCCAATTGTCATCCGAAAATTAAATCTCCCCTAATGTCTCCAATGGATATTGTCAATTTGTAGGGTTAAGTGAGTAAACCGGTTAATTTTACATAAACATGTATTTAAAGGGGAATTATTGGTCATTGTGTCACTGAATCAACAAATCAAATATTTTAATTTAATTTAATTATTTTTTTTCATTTTACGCCCATGATGAATTTTCCACAAACCACCCATGCCGATTAAGGTTTATTCATGCATAGGGTCTAACTAATACCCTAAACTCAACAATTCCCAAATATATTGGATTGAAATACACATTTAGATGTTATTATAATTTTTCAAGAAAAATTCATGTTCGTTCTCTTTAATATATTTCAATCATTTATTCCAGGTACAACAGGCCCCAGAATCGCATTCTATCTCAGCGCATGGTCTAAAAAATAATCCATATAATATCAAAAAATAAATCATGGGAAATATGAGACATTACATTCTCCCCCCCCATAGATATTTACAAGTCCAAAAATCCAAAAAATAAGCATTACAAAAAATGATGTGAGTACTAAACATGAATATGAGCATCCTGCTCCACTGTGCTATCATGGATAATCTGGTGCCCCCTCTAGATACAGAAAATATAAATCAATCAACCACAAAGGATTATATCATGCGGATACTTGATCTCTTCTAGGTACTCAGCAATGGTAGATCAATCTTTAATTTCCATCTTTTCCCAATTGATGTCACGTGAGGGGTCATGCACGTACGTTCTCAAATGTGAAATGTGGAATACTTATTTTTTTTGTTCTACATGGAAAGGTATATCTAAGTTGTATGCACATTGAAAACTGTATCCAGTATCTAGAAAGGTTCAATGAACCTCAGAGATCGCTTTCCTACCCGACCAAATCTCTATAATCTACATTGAGGTGAACCCTTCAGAAACATGTGGTTTCCTTTCTCAATCTACTAATTTATCCATTTTCTATCAATATATGAATTTTTATGACTCTGTGAAGTCTTCATCTGGTTTTGGGTGAAAAAAACCTTCTTGTTAATTGCTTACACCGTCTCTAGTCCCATGATTGATGAATCTCCTATGTAAGTCATGAAATGTGGGGATCTATTGGGTTGCTCGTACAAGGCCTCAAATGGTTCTATACTGATGGAGTAATAGTATATATTTTTGTTCGTGAACTCGATCAATGGTATTTTATCTTCCCAACTATGACCAAAGGACAAAATGCAAGCTCGCATCATGTCCTCCAGAACTCAGCTGGTCCACATAGTTTGGCCATCAGTTTGGGGGTGAAATACTATGTTGAATTATAATTCAGCCCAAAATTCATCATGTAATCCCCCCATAAACGAGATGTAAATCAAGGATAAAAACCGTAATGGATCTTTGATTTAACTCCATAAATTCATATTATCTACTAAATGTTAAGGCGTCCTAATCTATCTAGTGAACTATAATCGTTAATTGCTAAAAGGTGCAAAAAAAATTATGAGTTGGTCTATGATCACCCAAATTAAATCATTTCTCCAAGCTATATATGGTATTCCCATGAATAATTCCATGGATAACTCATCCAAAACACAGAATATCACCTCCAAGGGTTGACCAAAACCCATTATAGCTTTGTGGACAACCTTTACTTGCTGAAAAGTGATGCATCGAGAGACAATCTCTAAATATGCTTTCTCCATCCCATGGAACCAAAACTAACATCATAGGTCTTTGTTTTGTTTTCCAAACCAAGATGAACATCTATTGGATATGTATTAAAAAATAACAGAACCTCCTCCCGCAACATCATGGGTACTATAGTGCATCCTCTAAAAAGAGGGACATGCTCCCCACCTTTATAAAATCGATCAGGTGCATGTCTAGAGGATATCTGAGTATGTATGGTCTCAAAATCAGTATCCCTATATTGTGCCTACCTGAATCATTACAAGAGTGGAGGGGTGACAACGATCGACTGGAGGTAGCCTTCTCCATCTCCATCCATAAAGGATAACTACAATGAGGTCGAATGCTCTGATACATCACTGAAAAAATACAAAAAAGATCTTTTAAATAGAGAATCTGCCATTATTTTCCCCTTCCCAAGAGTATATGAAATCTCTATGTTATAGTATTGGAGGAACTATAGATACATCCTCTATCTCATGTAATGATCGTTCTAAGAGAATATATACTTGAGACTCCTATGATCAGAATATACGATAAACTTATCTCTCACCAGGTAGTGTTACCAAATATTTAGTTTGAATATTACAAATGTTAACTCAAGATCAAGAGTCATGCAGTTCCTCTCATGTGGTCTCAAATGATGTAAACCATAGGACTTCATATATTATGTATGAATCGAAACATAACCAATACTAGTTCCTGATGCATTAAAGAACAATGCATACTCGACACCCTCCTCCGTAAATATCAATATTGGAGAACTCATAAAACTCATCATCAAATACAAAAAAGATTATCATATCCTATAAAGTGGTCCGCCTGAATCCAGAATTGGAAATTCATGTGATTTTTGTAAAGATAGTTATCTCAGAGTATGGATAAAACTATTCGCAAATATCTCACATTCACCTCCAATGTAATGTTTCAATTTTTTTATATACTATTATTTAATATTATATGGTTTATTGTTGATACAAGGTGATTGGAAAATATGCTATAATGAGCCTCAGATGTTCCCAGAATAAATGTTTGAAATATATTGAGTACATTAAAGAGCAGGAATGTGTGATTTTCCATAAAATGTAAAATAAATTCGAAATTGGTTTCTATATTAGAAATCCAAGGGCACCTTTGAGTTCAGAATTCGGGTTTTACCTCAGGTGTAAATTAACATTATTCATCACTAGTTGTTTATAGAAAATTCATCACGGGCATGAAAATGAATAAATTAATTGAATAAAATATTTTATTTCCATTTTCTGATGCAGAGACGAGTTATTCTTTTAAAATACTATTACATCAAAATACCAAGGTAATCCAAATTACCCTAGTACCCTTGGATGACCATTGGAGAAAGATTCGATGATTCTCTCTTAAGGGAACAATGAAATGTTAATTGATCGACAATCCATGTGTAATGAATTCATAGAATCATAAAAAATTTCATAGTGAATCCCCATTATTCAGAACTAATTGATCCGAATCGAAGGAGGGCATTTATTCAGATTTGATTATTCCCGAGTCTTGATTTCTTTGATAAATGTGTATCAATAATTTAAAAGATTGATATGCAGTTCAATCGATATGAGAGACGGATCTATTAGGTTTCATTTTTATGGGATAATAAATTCTTTATTTTTATAGTTCAATTATCATTATAATTTAAATTAAAGTAGATCAATAAGAAAATCGTTGGAGGATAATTTTATTTTTTATTGTGCATCCCCCCTAATTCTGTGTTCATCAGAAGTGTTCTTTATTTGGCCCACGACATGAAAATTCATAATCAATCGATCATTGAACACCTATTTCGTGGAACAATGATATGTAATAATAGATCATAGATTGGAGTGACAATAAGGTGGTGCAATTATGGAGATAGAGTTTTTTGAATGAACATGGATACTTGATTTCACATTATTTGGGATTATTTGACGCATAATGAAGAACAATGATTTGATAAATTTTTGAGAAGATATGATGAAAGAATGAATTGTTTGATGATTTAAAGGCATGTATGAGTTTGGATATTCAATCTCATGGTGAAAAAATCTCCAGATAGAATGATAGATATGTTAGATCGAATGGGGAACAGATCTATGATTCGGAAAAATCCGAAATAACACCAAATGTGAACCAGATCTACATGCCATATGGTCCCCCATTGTGGAATCTGGGGACTCAGGAGAATGTTAAGTCACACACAGTATGTGAAATTTATAATACAGTTTTTGGTATCTTCCAGGTGACTTAGTATATGCATTGGTATGTACATGGACATATGGTCGACTATAAGGGTTGGAGAACACCATGTACTCCCCCACAAAGTCATAGCCGGGACTGAGTACACAGGGCAAGCTATGTACAGGAACATGGGCACATATACACAGGATGAACCTTTGTACTAGCACTGTAGCACATATAGATGGGATGATTCCATGTACATGTATACAAGTTGACTATGTGGGCAGCATACATACTGTGTAGTACTATGTGGACATGGATTGATGACATGGGTCATTTACATCGGAAGGACTTGGGGTTAAGGTACATGATGTGTGTCCCCTACTACATATCATTGATACTTTTATTCATGGATTAAATACATTGTCCTCCAAATCTTGGGCATGTTTTATTAGGGTACGTTCCCCTTATCATTTCTCTGAAGGTTGGTATGGAAGTGTCTCTTACTCCTAGTACTATGAACCCTTTTAGAAATATTTTTTAGATATATTCAATGTAATCCCTTATATATTCCAATAGTGAGATCTTCATTTCATCATCATTTGATAAGTGGAGTTATTTGTACCAAAATCACCAAAACTACATGAGCATCAATCCTATACTTATCATGTTAATACAGATTGAGTTTTTGATATCACCCCATGGACTTGGTAGCGTTTCTCATCAATGTATCATATTTTATTAAGAATATTAGTGCGTTCTCCCTAATGATGAGACCAGATGATTAGTACTTCTCAAACGGACATCAATAGGGCTATTAGGCTTAGGAGTGTGTTCTCCCATACTAGTGCATTATGTAATCATTGAGTTGGAACCCTACGGTATTATACTATGGTTGGGACTTAACTATAGACTATGTGTCTTTATTGAATATATCTATGTATTGTGGTTAAATGTTTTTTAGACACATACCTGTACAGAGTTTACTATATTTTCTTTTTTTGTATGCTTTGTGGTTTTAGAGTCTCCTTCTAGGTATTGTTATAATCAACCCTATATGGCAATTTTTCACACATTCCATGTCTTGTTCAGAAGATATACAAATTTACAGAGTCTTATAGGGAATAGGACTAGACGATGCTTATGAAGAATGGGCATACTGTGGTTTGTACCTACGAATTTTAACAATGGTCCCTAGTACATAATTTTAGACTGAACATGTGTTATTGACTTTTGTGGTGGACATGTATTTGGACCTTTTTATTCTCCTATAATTCATGTTTTAATTTGGTTATGATATTTAGATGTATAAATTAATGGTTGGTTAGTTGTTTGTATATTTTAGAATCTTACGGGATTATGGATGTGTTTGTGTGTGGGTATATAAGAAAAGGCCTCCCATGTTAGTGATATGCCAAATCTATGCTATTTGTTTGCCCTTGGACTATTGTAGGTGAGATTGGGCAGTCCAGACAGGGGCTTTAATGGGATGAGTCATGCGAGAGTGGTATTAGGGTGGTCTATTCTACCTTAGGACTAGGATTCTTTGAGATTAGTATGTGGAATCAATGTCTAGTGTTTCAGGTTTGTATTTTTTGAATGGTGACTCCATTATTGGTGTGGTGGCCAACATATCCACAAAACCAGACTATAATCTCATAATATTTGACTTAGTATATGATAACATTGGTTGTAGATAAAATATTAGTACATTCATCATATAATAATGGGTTGATGTTTCCATTTCCTTCTTGATTAATCTCTCCAAATATACTCATTGACCCAGGTAAAGATTTTTTAAATTTGGATTAATCCATGACTTATGGAAGCTATGATTCAACATGATCACGATGAAGATTTCCCCACTGATGAGGCATCAATACAGGGACTAGATCCCAAGATGTTACTTCCATGTGCTACACCAGCCAAACAACCACCTGAAGAGAAGCAAGTTGTACCCACAATACTAAAGGATGAGGTGCATATGATGACAATTCTTCATGAATTTCTGTGATAGAGACCCCTAATGTTATGAGGTGAGATTAATCCACAGGTACTTGATAACAGTCTTGAGGCAGTGACACATGTTATCCATCTAGGTAAGAGGTCAATAAATCAGATACTGATTCTGGCAATGGTCCTTCTTCATGAATCAACAGGGTGAGGGTGGGGTTTATTTACCCAATTAAATTTATGTTGTGATTATTTCATTTAAACAGGTTTAGAAACTTATAATAGATGAGTTATCACCAGTTACCCTATGTTTTTGATGTATTTAGGAGCTTCTTTATCTTGAATAGAGAAACATGACAGTATATGAGTATTCATTGAGGTTTTCCAACCACCCCAGCTACTCTATAAATATGGTTCGTGATTAGTTATACATGGATTAGACCTTTGATGGAGGTATTCATAGAGGCATATGAGTTAGTGATAACCCTATTTTCATTATTACATATACTGGTGGTTCTATATCAAGATTTGGGGGTTTAGAATTTCTTGGATGTGTAGATACAACCACTGGTTGTAAGTAGTGGAAAATTAGGATCAGAGACCTCAATAGAAGGGAACAAATGTAATAATCAGGGACCTAGACATGTTATATGTTTCAAGAGGAGGTAACATGATATAGGATCTACATTTTAGGGCTCATAGGGTGGGTATAGTCTGCCCAGAGTGAGGCGGTGATACTCATGTGACAACATGGAACATCTCGCCCCAGATTTTCTGAACCACTTTATAGATAACAGAGAGTTAATGGATGGGACAATAAGGTATTTACAATGGTAGAATAAGGAAGTTATATAGGGTAGAGGATGTGGTAGATAAGTTGGGAAAGTTATAGGATTTGGTTGACATTTTGACTTGTTACGACCACCACCCCCAGGTTGACCTCGCCATGGCTAGAAAGTTGTAGGATATGGGTGACGACATCTATTTAAAGTCAAATATTTTGACCCAAATGACCTAATAATGATTCTAGGTATGATCAATGTGTTTTTTGCCTTATCTAAAGTCATGTGAGTCGTAGGTTCTAGTCATTAGATTCATTCCACATACATTTTATGACACATAGAGATTAAAATTGAACCATTGGCTCAACTTTTATACTCAATGGCTTCTATAAGGGAATAATTACTGATCATGAACATGTACCGATAGTGTGACCTAACACTTGGGGGTGGGAGTTTTGGATGGAATATCTTAGTATAAGTGTCAATGACTTATGATTCAATTAATGATTTGGATTGTTTATCTCACATTCATGTCAAAATTGACTATTTTAAGAGATGGATGTGGGGTATTTGATGTGATGGAACCATGATTTCCTTTTTTGGAGAAAAGGAGACCCATAAAATATTGGATAGAGTTACTCATAGGTTGGTTCAACTGAATACTCACTAGTTGGTTAGTATGACCCTTGGTGTAGTATATGTTATGAGTTCCTAGTTTCGTACAGTGGTAGAAGAGAATGATGGTGTCCTCTCTAAAGATGATTCAGGTTCATCTTCCCACTGGGACGTACACTTTTTCATTTATCTAAAACAAGGGATGACACAAATAATTGTGCCAACATATCAGATGGTTCAAATAGAGCTTCATGTATTATTGGTGTTGTTAGAGGACTTGTTGAGGATTGTATTTTTAGACCCAACATATCACCCTAGTCAGCACCAATGTTTTTTTTCCATGAAGTGATATAGGATATTGAGTTAGTGTGTAGATTACCGACGATTAAACTAAGTGACCATCATGAACCAGTATCCAATACCAAGGATTGATGAACTATTTGATCATTTTATAGGGGCATGATGGTTATCAAAAGTTGACCTCAGTACATTCCTTCACCAGTTAATAATATGGTTTGAGTTTATTGAATATGATATTCATCTATCAATATGGACACTATGAGTACTTGGTGATTCCCTTTAGCAGGACAAATTCCCCAATAGTGTTCATATGAATCATGAACCGAATCTGTCTGCCGTACACAGACTGGTTCATGGTAGTCTTCATTGATGAAATTTTATTGTACATAGAGTTTGAGGAGGGTCACATGAGAGACTTGAAGATAATTCTATACATGCTCAGAGACCACCACCTTTCATAAAATCACTCAATGTTGCAGTTCTAGATTCAGGTAGTCCGCTTTAGGGGACATGTTATCTAAAAAAATCGGATGGTAGTGGACCCGACCATGGTCGATGAAGTGTTCTATTTGGAGACACCTATGATTGTGGTAGTGTTTTGGAGATTTCTTGGATTGGAAATCTTTTATCATAGATTTAGACATGATTTCTCCAGAATAACATCACCCATTATATATGTGTATCAAGAAAGAAAACATTTCATGTGGTAAGAGAAGTTCCATTAGGCCATTCAATAATTGAGGTAGTGTTTGGGGAGGGCACACATCTTGGTATTGTCGAAATATGGTGTTGAGTAGGAAGAGTTTTGTGATGTATTAGGATTCAGGATTGGTTGTGTTAGAATGAAATTGTGAGTGGTGATGGCCTGCGATTAATTTAGTTGAGACCAGATGAATTGAACTATGCTACCCATGACCTTGAGCTATCAGTGGCATTCTTCACATTGAATATGGTTGGACACAACCTGATTGGTGAGTGATTTATTGTCTACATCAATCACAATAGTCTCAAGTATATATTCTCTTAGAAAGATAACAACTTGTGATAAATGTGATGGATGGATTTCGTCAAGGATTATGAATTTTAAAAAGTATATACTCATAGGAAGGGAAACATGGTAGTAGATTCTCTCAGACTGATATCATTTTCATAGTTTTTGAATGAGGAATCAGAGTTGTTTGAATCATTGTTTTTATCCTTTTAGAAAAAGATAGAGAAACTGACCTCTAGTCGATGATTGTGATCCCTAGTCTATTGCAATGAGTTGGGGAGGAAAAGCATGGTGATGCTGACCATGGGACCCTATGTACATAGAAATCCGATGGAACTGATCTTAATGAATTTTCCCAAGGTGGGGAGATCGTCGTTCTTTTTCGAGATTGTAAAATTGTAACAATGATGTTACAAGAGGAGGATTTGAGAGTGATTCGTTCCTCATCATTAGCATTAAATCATTGTGCGACAGAGATATACCTTTTCCTATGATATTAGTTTTGGTGTCCATGTATGAGGAAAGAGGTTTCAGATTTTACCTATCAATTCCTTAGTTGTGAGAAAGTGAATGTCAAGCATAGAGTTCTAGAGAGTTTAGCACAAAAAATGAGGTTTTAGAATGGAAGTGGGATGGGATATCATTTTAATTTATGATTGTATTACCATATTATATTAGTGTAAATGATGTAATCTACTGATCATAAATTGGTGCACCATGCCATCCCACATTGCTGCAGTACAAGATAAGTGTTCAATAAAGATATTGAGATACCTCTATGTGCAGCAGTATTTCTGACTCCAGGGAGTTCCATTGATGACTATTTCTAATTATGATTGTTTAATTAAATCCTTGTTTTATAAGTGATTAAAGGAGGTGTTTGGGACGGATTATTGCTTGAGCATATCATTTCACACCCAAACTTATGGCCAAACATAGGAGACCATTCGGGTCATGGAGGAAATGGTGTGAGCTTTCATGTTAGACTTTGGACATAGTTGGGAGGATCACATACCACTGGTAGATTTTTTGTACAACGATAGCTAAAATTCCACCATCAGTATGGAACCATTCATGGATTTTTTAGGGCAACCCTGTAGGTCACCAATTTGTTGGACTGACCCAGGAGAGTCAGAACTCATTGGCACTAAGTTGGGGCGAACTACAACAGAGAAGGTGAAAATCATCTAGGAGAAGATGAATACTATATAGATCCATCAAATGTCTTATACTGCTAGGCGATGATGTAATTTGGAGTTTGAGGAATGATACCATGTGTCCATACAATTTTCACCATGACAAGGATTTTAGAGATTTCTCTTAGGTGGCAAGATATCTTCGAGGTTCATTGGACCATTCCTGATACTATTTAAGGATATTGAGTTGGAATTTCTCTTATATAAACCAATAAAGTAAGACTGAGTACATGAATCATTGCACGTGTCACAATTGAGGAGGTACATGCATGGCCCATCACATGTTATCGACTAGGGTGAGATGGACATCGAGGAATGAAGGACCTCTACTGGGTAACCAATGGAGATCAAGGATAGAGAGACCTTTGCTGAGTTCCTCATGGAGATCCAGAATTGGTAGTATATGATCCTTTGTGGGTGATCAGTTCTTTTAGTGCATGTCTGGTGGCTTCATGGGAATCCATAGGAGATCATATGGGAGTGGGAGGCTCAGATTCATGTTTAGTACCCACATTGATTAGAGTAGTCATTTTTTGGATTTTTGTGGACATATAGCCCCACAATGGGGATATTGTTTTGTTCTATTTTATATGTATTATTTTTGGATGTTATATGGATTAATTTAAAGTCCCGGAACTGAGACGACGTTCCATTCCATGTCTAGATGTGCTTGAAATAAATATTTGAAATATATTGAATATATTAAATAGCATCCAAAATTGATTTTTATGAAAAAGTGTAATAACATCTAGATGGATGGTCAAATCATAAATCTAAGTGTCTCTTTATGTTTAAGATATGGGTTTTACCCCAAGAACATTTAAACATTAGTCTATGTGGTTTATTTTTTAAAAATGGCATTTTGGTCACAAAAAATGAATAAAATAAATAAATAAATTTTTATTTTTCATTTCAATTGAAGAAACAACTAGTTTGTCTTTAAAAATACAATTATCTCAGAATCTAGGGTTAGATTATTATCCTTGGAATTATTAGAGTACCATTAGATAGATTAATTATTATTCTCTCTCAAGAAAAAAACAATAATACCATGGATCGATGATCGATGTGCGACGAATTCAAAGGATCTCAACATTGATCATGAAAAAACCCTAATATTCATTATAGATCTATCAGAATAGAGGTAGGTAATGTGTTTTCATTTGAATATTCCTTATTCATGATTTCTATTACGAAAACATATCAATTAATGAATAGATTGATCTGTGGATTTATTGATATACATGATGGGTTAATTTTATAGGGTTTTGATGGGTGAATATCATTGTTATTGTTGATTTTATATTTTTTTTATAATAGAAACTAATTTATATCCACATGAACATTGATCATGTTTTGTTCTTCCAATATATTATTGTGCTCCCCAATATATTTTATTTTTCGTGGGCACTCTTTTTTGGGCCCATGACATAACAATTCTTTATCAATCAATTTTTACATAGTCATTTATATGGAAAAAGTTCCAAAAAAAATAGATATGGTATTGTCATGACATGAAGGATGTGAGACGATGAAGATAGAGAAATTTAGACAAAAATGGACTCCCAATTTCACATTATTCAACGCACTATGAAGAAAATTTAATTTTTCAATTACCAAGATGATCTGATAATAGAACGTGTAGTTTGATGACATAAAGTCTTGGAAGTGTTAGTAATTTTGATGTTATTGTGAAAATATTGTTGAATCAAAGGCTGAAGGCATCAGATAGTATGTGTGAGTATATCTGGGATTCTATACAATAAAAAACAACACAACGCGTGAATCAGATATAAACGCCACGTGGGGGCCATATGGCATGGCTAGGGTTTTGGGATATCGTTAAGTATCACATGTTTTGTGACCCCTGTCACACGACATGTGATCTATTTTGAGTGAATCATCATGTAAATTGAGAAGAATACACACACGAGGTGGACTACATGGGTTGGATCACACCATGCACTCCCCCACATGATCACGACATGGACCATGTACAGGGGCTAAGGCATGTACTAGTACACGAGCTCATGTACATGGGATGAATGATTATAATTTCACAAAATTATATTACATGGGTACACTATATGACATGAATTACTACATGTACATGTCTTTAAGAAACCATCCATTTACTTGGGCGTGCCCCATGGTCACAGATCACAACATGTAACCCCTACTACTCAGAGTGTAACCTTTTATTCATGGATTAGATCCCTTTTCCTATGTATATTGGAGATGTTTCATTAGGGAATGTTCCCCTTATCCTTTCCCTTAATGTTGGTATGGAATCATATCATACTACTAGGATTATAATACCTTCCACATGAAATTATGGTTGGAGTCATTAGAATCCATCTAAGAGGATTGGAGGGAGATCCTCTAGTCATTTTCGTTCCCTATGTGGAGTTCTTGGAATCGATGTGACCAACACTAAGTGGGTGTTTATCCTCAACATAGAATGTTAATAAATATTGTGTTATTGGTATAACCTTATAGACTTGGTACTAATCGTCACATGTTTATCATATTCTCTTCAAACTATAAGTGTGTTCTCCATGGTGTCTTGTCCTGTTGAGCAATAATTCTCAGACAGACATCATCAATGCTATTAGAATCAAGAGAGTGTTCTGAAGGATGAGTGTTTTTTGTAACATTGTATTTGGATGATTATTCTAGTATATATTGGTTGAAACACACCTCTAGATGGTGTGTCATTGTTGATTATATCTAGTTATTCTATTAATATTTGTTGTAGGTATATACCTATATACAGATGACTATATTATCTTTCATTCTATTCATCGGGGTTTTATAGTGTCCTACTAAGTTAATTTATACTAACCCATGCAAGGAATTTTACCATACGTGTCATGTTTTGTGTAGAAAATTGACCATTTGATAGAGTCATAGATAGACTAGGACCATACAGTGACTGGTTAGACCGGGTAGATCGAGGTGTGAACCTGCTACTTTAGAGAGTGGTCCCTAGTACATATTTTCTGTTTGGACATGGGCTACTGAATTTTTTGGTGGGCTTGTATTTGGCCCGGTTTACATACCTTTATTTCATGCCTTACTATGTTTATGGGATATAGATGTATGCATGAAAATGTTTTTATCCCCTTTCTTAGTGGATTTGGTCTTCTGTAGTCACATCACAGGCCCCAATAGTACGGGTCGTGACATCCTCTGAAACCATGTACACGAGGATGTCATTGAAAAAGTATACCATGAACCGATTTATGTTAGGATAAAATATCTAGTTAATGTGACCCATGAACAATAATTTGGAGTTCTTAATGCTAAAGGGATGCCACACGTACTCATAGTGAATATAAATAATTGTGAGTGTCCTTTTTTATATCCTCAACACGTAATCGAAGTTGGTGATATCATGATCTGAAATAAAAATTGTAAAACCATTGATCCCATCGTAAATCATCAAAGTGTTCATTGATCCTCAGTAGTGGATAATTTTTATTAACAGTCACCTAGTTCAAGCAGAAATAGTATACACACAACTGCAAGGTACCATTTGCATTATTGGAAAACTAATCTTTGATAGCCTATGTTGAAACATTATGTCCAACAAAGACCATCCTATATAAGTCCTCCAACATCACCCTCATATATTGAAACTCCATGAGAGACATCTAATATGATAGTGTAGATACATGTTCCATCCAACATCGTAGAAAATTGAAACTATCTATCTCTCAGTGGGAAGGTAAGCTTAGAAAATCCTCATGGAAGATGTCCTCATACTCCACCACCACAGCAGGTAACTGAGTACTCATAACATCCACTACACCAAGGTTCAGGTCAGCCAACTGATGAGTAATCAGTTGAACCCTCATATTAATGAGTATTTCCTACACTTCCTGTGATTTCTATTCACCGAAAAAGGATCTTACGATCCCATCAACATGAACACACTAAAATTATCTCCTAAAATAATCAATCTAGGAATGAACTATCGATAACCAGTACATAATTAGAATGAAATTTTAAGGAATTAACACCACTACCTAGATTTTACAATAGAAACTATCACCTACAAATGATAGGTTACAATATCTGCACATGTGCATGATCACTGAGTCTTCCACAGTAAGAGTATCTAAGTGAAAGGGTTTGAGAATGGGGTCAACTAGAATCTATATGTCTCAAAAAAGATATGATGAGAAAAAGGAATGAATATAACCCATTTATATCATTAATAAAACTAATATAGAAAAGAAATATATCATACCTAAAATGATTCTTTAACCATCTTGGTCATAATATCTGACCACCTATAGTTATCCCTGACCCTGTCCCATAGCTCTCTGAGCATGGTGTGGACCACATGGGGGTGGTGGTGGTAAAAAGTAAAAGTCTTGACCACATCTGGATGCTCTCCCATCTGCAGTAATATATTTTGATCCCTATGAACTTTCCTTATCCTATCAGTACCTATAACTTGGTTGCCCATCTATAGTCTCTCTATCAATGGTACGGTGGGTTAGACAATGTTGTTAAAAATGTCCCCTACAATCACCTTAGTAGAACCACCTCTCTCTCAGCTTAACAGACCCACCCTATAAGCCCTTAACTATAGAAACTATATAATGGGACCTCCTCCTAAAATTTATCACATTTACAGGTCCCTAATAATAATATTGATTCCCTACTAATGAGGTATCCTTTCCAGATTTCCCACTACTAGAAACCACATGTTTTATCTTCTCATCCAACAAACTCACAACCACCAAATCTCGCTTTAGTACCCCATCATTGGTAGGAATACAAAATGGGATAAAATTGGCTCAGATTTATCAATTCATACCTCACTAATTAGTTGTTCCCCTAAAGAATAGATTATGAAACATATCCATAGAGTACCAATAGTGTTTGGTAATACACGATGAATACATACCAACTATTTTTATATCATACTTAAGTTGTATAGGCTCATAGATAGACATAGATCATAGTTTATCTGGTGATAAATACTGTATGAAGATGTGAAAAAAGTCAATCCTAGAATAAGACACCATGTTATTAGACTAGGTCTCTAAACACCACCCCCATCATGCAGATCCCTATATAAGGGTTACTAAAAGGACCACCATCTAATCTATTGGTGTTTTGACTAGATGGAAAACATAGTTTATTGGCTCAATGAATTCCTCAACTGCCTATGGGTTTGTCTCACATTGGAACCCGAGGGGTCTCTATTATTGAAGCATGTGAAGTGTGATCAGACTGTGCACCTCATCTGTTGGTACATCAAATACCAGGTGCTTATCTAGAGGTTGTCATATAGATGGTGCACAACATGGTGGTAACATGTTGGTAACTAGTCCTTGTATTGATTCCACATCACCAAGGGTATCATCATCAAGATCCTAGTGTTGAATCCAATCTGGTAAACATCTTGGAGCCATCCTGAAATAAATCAGAAGTACCATGGACAATGAGGGTAGATAGAGAGACGACTGAAGAAGAACATGGAAACCACAACCTATTACTATATGATGCATGCATCATTATTTTTCCTGCAACCAGTATTATCATGTATCAAGGTGATAATGAAGTGATCAGAGTCCTATTGTCTGGATGCATTAGCCTCTGCACCAATACTGGAGTCCCTAGCCTGAATGCCTAACTCAAAACACTTAATACTATTTCCCCAAACAAATATGAATGAATCCTATTCATATAGTATAATCGACCACTCAAATTATACTATGTTAGGACCCCTGTATTTGGGGTCTATTCTATAACTCCCCCAACCTGCATCTAAAAGGCTAGTGGATGGAGACTATCATAGAGTAGGCATATCACATACATGGGAGGGATTATACATTGTACCTATACACATGCACACATATCCAAGCCTATAATATTACTGAATTTTAATGACAAATGAATAATCATGCATGAATACTTCTTAATATCACAACCAGAGTATGAATGAAATAAATGGAATATAAAAAGGGTTAAATAAAAAAACCACTAAAAAGATTCTGAAATACATGACTATCATGATAGTATATATTGTGGAATGCTGTCATAATCCATATAAACACACCTTGGTCTATCTGGTCTCACTAAACACTATTTGATCCTAGTCCTTCTAGGACTCTATCAAAAGGATGCTCAGCTTCACAAGACACGACATGTGTGGAAAAGGCCATGAAGGAGTGAGTATAAAAATACTCAGTTGGACATCTCAAAACAACAAAGCATTCCAAAAATGGAAATATTGTCATATCTACGCAAGTATATTTCTACAACACATTTTAAATAAATATCCATATATAATCAATAAAAAAACATATTCTAAAAGGAATTTCACAACCATAGTATACTAGAATAGGATATCATCTCAATATATCTACGAATTAGTCATATGAGAGAACAATTTCATGATTATAATATCACTGATGATATCCATCCAAGAGGAAATGATTATTGAGTTTCGTAATGAGAAAGTACACACCATGAGTTCCTAAAGAGCATATGATACACAGATGAGGATCATACCAAGGAAATGGGATGATACAAACACTGCAATCTAGAGTAATCCATAAAATAGTGTATCGAGACACATATAGTTTTTTCATGATGATTCCAAGAACTCCTCCCTAGGCATGAATATGGATAAATGATCTCACTTTGGGCCTCTCAGAGGGATTCAAACAACACTATCCTCAAGGTCTCTCTAAAGGGTTCAAATTCCAAGGAGTATGAGACAATTTCATACCAATCCATCGGGAAAGGATTAGGGGAAATGATCTGAATAAAACTTTTCAGTGATTTGGAAAAGTGTTCCAAGCCATGTATACAACAGTACATGACAAGTAGTAGAGGTCACACACTGATTCCATTCACCCCGAGTCCTGACGGTGTTTACAGGACATTTCTCAACCAATTTTCTTATAGATGTACTTGGATTTTAAGATCCCATTTATTATACCCACATGTCAATACATGAGTTTAGCCTATGTACATATGTCTATGTTCTAGTACACGACTTATTCAGTGTACTTGATCCAGACTGTGTTCATGTAGGGGAGTACACGGCGTGCAATTTGACTGTGTATTCCACCTCATGTTCATAAATCCTTTGAGGTACACACCGAGTCTTTGGGGGAGTGGTCACATGCCACGAGACATGGTCACATGCCTTGTGTTCCTTAACTACTACCCTAAACCCTAGATTCCACTAGGAATACTCACATAGTGTGTAGATCTAGATTACACACTCTGTAGCGTGAGATTTTTTGGAAATCTAAATACAAGCTCCGATTATCCTCTACACTGCCCTCACATCTACTCCATCCATGCATTTTCGAGAAACAAAAGGAACTGCCTCATCTAAGTATTGCCTTCGACAAACATCATGTTTCATGCCTTCAATCCACTCAGAAAATGAAATATTTATTGTTCTTTATTGTGAACAAAATAATATGAAAATTTGTTATCAACACCGTCTTGTTAGATTTTATATCCATCATCGCACCATTTACATTATGTTCCAATTCTAGATCTTGGATTTTAGAGAATTTCACCACGAAACAGGTGTACAACGATCGATTGATTGGGATATGTCGATTGATGGGCCGAATGTATAACTCCCATGAAGAATGATGAATTAAATGTTGAAAATAAACAAGAAAAATGACAGGAACAAACCTCAATCAGTGGTCTTTTTGATCTTTGTTATTTTCTATAAGAACTAAAATCAAATAAATCATCAAATAAATTTAATTATCCCAAAATCAGCCAAAAACACCCATATCACAAATAAGCACGATCCACGAATCAATATATTGGTCGATTTATCTCTGTTCGACATAGTAATCAAAAAAGGCAGATGAAAACAAATAAAATAAATTGATTTAGATTGATCATTTATTAATAAAAAATATGTCTGTCATTCGTTGGAGAGATCCTTTGATTCTCTCCCACACTGGTCATCGATATCTAATCAGGTTGTCACCACCCAATGTGATCTCCTCCAATATCTCCAATGGCACCCATCAATTTGCAGGGTTATGTGGCTAACCTTGAGAACTTTTCATAAGAGTTTATTTAAAGAGGATGTTAGGTCACAATGTCATCATGTCAACAAATAATATAAAATAATTTAATAGAGTAATTTTATTTATTTGATTCCAGTGATATATTTTCCAAAAAATGAACCGCACAGATAAAGGTGATGTTATGCCTAGGTAAAAATCATTCTCTAAAAAAAATGGACCCCTTAGATTTATTATATGAATACATGTTTAGATGTTATTACAATTTTTCATGAAAACTGTATTCTAGTGAAATTGAATTTATAGAATATATTTCAAATATTTATACAGAGCACATTGGGACATAGAATCACATTATACCATAGCAATTTGTCTTAATATATATATATCTGAGTAATTACATTAAATTAATGATAAGTAAATATAATCCCTATCACCATAAAAGCATGCGTTAAAGAAGTTATCATAGTTTTACGGGTGAGTTTTAGAACTTACCATTTTACAAAAATACTCTTTGAACCAAAAAATATAACCCAAAGAAAACCAAATGACCTAAACCAAAATGAACTAAATTACCTAACACAAAAATAATATTACCCAAAATACATAAATTGAACTAACCCAAAAATGAAACAACCTAAAAGAAAACCAAATGAAAACCCAAAATAAACAAAAAAACCTAACCACAAAGGAACCAATTATCATAAACAAAATGTAAATAAATAACCTAATCCAAAATGAATTGAATGTTCAAATATAATGAACAAATGAATAAATTAACCAAATATCCTAACCCCAAAATAAAAAAAACAAATAAATCAACCAAATGAACCAACCCAAAGGAATAAAAATGACTTAACCAACACTGAAAAATGATCTAACTAAATTACCAGATGACGTAACCTAAAAATTAATCAAATTTCATCACTCAAAAATGAACACATGAACTAAGACAAAAATAATAAAATTAATGATCCCAGAAAGAACCAAGTGTTCTAACCATATGAATATATGACCAAATAGATAATTAACTGAACAACCAGACAGAGATACCAAATTATTAAGTGACCAAATCAATAATAAGTAATATCCACCAAAAGACACATCAGCTGTACCAAAACATCTTAATCATAACAAAACTGAACCATACCAAACACAAAGTTAAATCAAAATTGAGTCAACCCATCCAAAAATTGATGGAAAAATTTAAACATACATGATGAAAACTATATCTTAACCATTTTTTGAATGCTAATTTGTATGCTTTAATTATGTTGATCCGCATTTTATAATTTGTTTTTTATATCTTCTAAACATGAAATGATTTTGTGATGTCACTAATTATCCCTTATTTGTCTTGAAAATTGATATTCATTGATTATATCATGTCACATATTATCTATTGTTTGTCCTTACCATTGGAAACAAATTTCTATTTAAATGTATATTTATTTTCTAATGTTGGTAATGAAAAATATAGAAGTTTTATGGATGGAGAAGATTTATGAAAATCACTGATTCATGAGAGAGATAGTAATTCCTCCTATGGTTTCCATTGTGAATTTAATATTATATATATATATATTATAAAACATAAAATTTCACAGCATTAACCGTTTTGAAATTTTAATCAGGTACCACCATCCATCAGAAAACTATTCTCCAATCAAAATACTAACAATGGTAAAAAAACATGAAATTTTGAGGGTGGATCGTAGGGGTGGTGATATAGATACTTGAAACACTCATTATAAATGAGAATACACAAAAATAATCACTTGATATACCATCTTCTACAATTTCTTGTCCCACAATTACCATTGAGGAACCATGTATATTCATTCTATGTTTAATTTCACCACTATTTTCATGTGATCACTCTTCTCATATCATATTTTATTTTTCAATGATGGGTCACACTCATCGTCCATATTATCCTATTACATCATATTTGATGAAACTTCCCTTTCTCACTCCCCTATTCTCATTGGGATTTTATGTTTATATAGCTTTGACATCTGCTTCGATGGATTATGATCATCCTCAGTATATTAATCATTGTGAGAATGAATTTAACAAAATTTACACCATACAGTTTAACAATCCTTCACAGCCAAGGGATCAAATAAATCCCATTAATCTGTTTTTCTTAGGAATGTGTATACAAACATAGTAAATTTTTGTAACCATAATTTATTTTCATTGTTAAATGTATTAATTAAATATTTTTATTTTATTTTTTTCGTATATGGGTATACTATTCTTAAGAGAAATTGGATTACTCACATGTGAAACGTATTAAACCTCATGATATAGGTAATGTTCTAGTATAAAGAATATAATCAAACAATAAGTAAAATTAGATGTCAATGTAAGAGTTTTTTGGCGATGCTTTCCACATATAGTGACATTATTCCAATGAAACCCATTTACTATAATCTCATTTTAGATGAAATCAAGCATAATGATGGGGAAACGATATGGCTAAAAAGATATTTTATATCAAATTATATATTACTATTATATTCATATGAATTAATATTTTTGAAGAAACAACACTATAATTTTCTCAATGGTGAAGAGGCATGGGTTTCAGGGCTGATATAATTATGTGAAATATGGAGAGAATATAAGTATGAGTTATATAATGGTGGTATTGATATATTTAAAAATGTTTTAAATGATATTCCAACATAAAAAAATTTAAAATAATATGATACCGGATGATTATTACTTATTGGAAGAGTAATGAGTTTAACATATTTTTCAACATTAATAGTATTTTATTGAAGTCGATTTGTATTTTTCTCAATAATTTTTTTAGATTAATAAATTTTTATTCTTAAAGACTATTCAAAAAAATAAGGGTTTTCTGAATTATACACACATCTTAGTGTGAAGTACTGTGATAAATAATGAATAATATATATAATTTTCATGGAAAATAGATTTTAATTATGATAAAAATTAAACAAAACTAACTTAAACATATAACACAAGTAATGAATCTATTTGAATAAAAAATTTAAATTCAATTAATGAAAAAAAATAATCTAGAAAAAAATTGTTTGAATTGACTGTAATAAAGAATAACATGCACATCACATATCAAAATAATATAACCCATTCCAAATAAAAATAATATAACATGACATGATCCAAATAGATATTAATTGACCAAAACCTATATTCATTTTCATAAAAAAAAATTAATTTATTAGAAATCAATTGACATAAACGTGAATAAATTACAATAGCCCTAATCCCAAAATCCTAAATGTAGTGTTAAAAATATAATCTTTACATTTCTGGATTTAATACAACTAAAATTACACAATTATATCAACCCAAAAAAATCGAAAATAATATATTGTATAAAATACATATCTTAGAAAACATACCCAATATAGTGCAAGTTTTATACATTTATATAATTAATACAATATCTAAAATAAATTTACTCATGTTTTAAGTTATTATTTTTTCCAACATACCCAACATTTATTATTACACATTATGTCTGCAAGATCACCCACATGAAGCCCTTCTAAAGATATCTTAGTTTTCATAAATAATTAGAACCTAGGGAAAATAAACATAATAAGATGGAGCTAAAATGCTCTGTAAGGGTTAACATAACCACTAATTATTGAATATCATAGTGTGAATAAGGTGAGTAAATGGGTATGATGACACAATCAATGTGAATGTGTATATCATATGAAAATTCATACACCTCAAAACATGTTTCATTAAATATATTACATGGAATGATGATTTATCATAGATAATATACAAATAAGTCAACATTCAAGAGACATGTAAAAATAATCCTTGAGAAAATTATCCATTATAACTCATAAAAAGCATTGAAAACCCATATAGGTATCATGAAACATCAAAAAAATCATTATTAAATAACCTAAGAAGATAATTAAAATATGTCATAGGAGTAACCTATCACCAGTAACCTCAATTGTCTCTTAGGGGTAACTTATAATCAGTTAATTCTATCATCTCTTTGGAGAAACATAAAATTATCGTCACTTTGTAGTATCTTCGATGTGGTTCTCTTCGTCTCATTACCAAATTAATTAAAGCGCTATAACATACCCACCTGTCACATATAAGACAAAGAATCTAAAGGTTTTATGTTCACTAAAAAATCCCACCTTCATAAATAATGTCAGTGTACCATATCAACAAACAAAACACATCTATGATTTCATTTAATCAACAATATCATTGCTTGATTTACCCATGAAAAAGAAAAGTGTTTCTAGAAAATTTCTTTAAAAAATATACATAAACAAATCAGATAAATGTATTCGAATAGAATCATAATATCATATCCCAATTAAATAAATTAATTCATCAATGTATTTAGATATAATTGAAAATAATTGAAAATAATTTATATAATATTTCATTAGGAATATTAAAAAAATACCATTGACTTTCGATGCCTTTTAAAACTAAATATTCACATACGATTGGTAAAGTTATTTTCTATGAAAATAACCATAGAAAATTATAATCTATTTTTAAAATAATATAATAGTTATTGTAATGGGAATATTAGTTCATGTCTCAAATGTTAAAAATAAACATTCTTTTCAAACTTTTTTAAATATATTGAAAAACAAAATGTTGAAAATATGATGAAATTTATTATTAAAACATTTTTGTATAAGGTAAGGGATAATAGAAAACAACTATTGGTAATCATTTATGTATAGAAAATAAAATTATTTAGATAATATTAAAAACATAAAAGCATAGTTTGGTTAATGGTATTTAAAACCATTAAAGTGGTGTTTTAAGGAAAACTCATTTACAACTATTAAAACACAAAAAATATTGAAATAAATAACATAATAACAATCAAAAAGTTAAATGAGTATTAAAAATTAATGATATTATATTTTATGAATTAATTATATATAACATATAAATGAAAATAGGTGCATCAATCAAAACAAGTCTCACAAAATGAATTTTCAGATGAGAAACCCATACCTCTTGGGTAACACTAGAATTGAAATTCCATTGACTTAAGGAAAATAAAACGAATATGTAAAAATCAAAATTTACGTTAAATAATATTTTAAAACACATTAATGGGATATTAAGTACACCATATAAAATTAATCATGGTGCATATGAAGAATTGTGTCATAAAGAATTGATTATGAGATCGTGATAACACATTAAAATTTTATAACTTGAAAATCAATATATAATCAAATATAGAACATCAAATAAAAATAAAAAAATAATGATAAAATAGTAATTCGTGATATAATATCTCAATATGAATCATATACACCTTATAAATGGAAGTGGGTTCATAATAAAATACATGTATCAGTTAAACAATATTTAGATGTATAATCCTTATAAAGATAGAATCAATGAAGTTAAAATTTAATCAATTAAGTGACTATAAGAAAATATTGTAAAATAATAAAAACTATTAGAAATAAAATATAAAAAAATTATTGTTTATTTATCATGTAATCATGTAATATTATAGTCAATAAAGTAGAAGTATATCCCAATGAATGAAAATTTATTTAATTAAACCCTTACCTTAAGTCCCGACATGATATATATATCCTTTAAATACTATGTAATAAAAATATTTTAATAATTTAGTTACACAATCAGTTAATTCCTTATCAGGCGCTTTAAGGTCGTTCAATTCATAATTAAAGGAAATAATTATTCCATCATATATGGAATGATAAAAATGAAATAGTTATAATTTATATACACAAAACACTATTTTCTAATATCCAATTAATGGCGTATGTGAAAAACAAATCACATCACTTCATGGAGGTGGTATTCTAGCCATACGGATGAGTGATGTTATCATTTTTAAAGGGGGCTAGGGAAAGAAGTTAATTATTACATTTTATTTCTATAATCATAAATATGTAATTAATATAATATATATTTATTAAATTATTCATAATAACTATCCTTTTGTGGTGGTGTTGAAAAATGAAACACATCGCTTCATGGGGGTTGTAGTACACACATACAAATGAACACAGATTTTATTCCCAATAGGATAGAAAATGAGATGAATAATGTTGTGAGATTAAAAAATAATAGTTAATTATATTTTACATAGTAATTTTAATATATTTAAATTGTGAATATAATATTTAAGGAGGTAAAAGAATAAGTAAAATGAATGATATCGGTTAAAAGGATTACCTTCTCCATGAGAGATTTCCATTGAGTTTCTTCATAAGAACTCCATAAATAGTATTTAGGAGATAATAGAGCATATAAAACTGTATATGATGTTTATAAGATGTTTATAAGAGTTTTTTCAAGATAGGTGTCCCATGGTGGTGTGAATAATATAGGATACGTGGTTTCCATTTACTATTATGGAAATGAAACACTCAGAAAAACTTAAAAGATTTAAGTATAAATAATTATTTTTAATATAAATATGGAACCCAGTGGGAAAGATTTAAAATCTATGATATTCTAAGGTTGGAAAACATTAAACCAATAAAATTTTGATAGGTTTATTTGGAATTTTAAACGTTAGCTTTGGGGATAATCCCTTCCATATCAAATTTTAACCTTAACAATGGTAAACATTTTTTCAATAATAACTGGTTTAATGTTTACTTCTTGGATTTAAAATGGTTCATTAATGGTAAAGGGATTACTTTTTTAAACCATATACTATCCCCATTGTCCTCTTTAATGTTTTTTCCATGTTTTTAAAATTATAATATATAATTACTGTCATTTTAAGAATTATTCCTATATTTAGACATTTAAGTCGTCAAGAAAGGAATGTAATTTGAATATAAAATCTCTAATTTATTTATTTATTATTGAACATTTAATTTTTGGTACATTATAACTAAGATAAAAAATATCAATTTTTTATGTTTATTTTTAAAATAATTTAATTTAAAATTTTAGTACTTTTACAAGTGGTGTTGCAGCATTGACTAAGTTGTAAAGGTAAATATAACACCACTAAAAATTAAAAATACTTTACCATCACAAAAATAATTTACATATGTTCAAAATAAAATTTTTTATTCATTAATTACTTCTCACTATTTCATTGGGAACAAATAATATTAATTAAAATCACGAGAGTGACATTATTGAGTTTTCCATTACATAAAATAATATAAAAAACCTTATTCAAGAAAAATGGCACTAAAATAAAATATTTTTGTATATATTAAGGTTTTATTTGAAATAAAAACACCCATGAGTAATAATTAAGGTGTTAGAAATATTTCTAAATCATTATGCAATAATTTTTAACCATAATCACCCGATTTACACTTACCAAGGTTATAAATATTTACCAAATTTAGTATTCATTATTCCAAATAAATAAAGCTAACCTATTATGCCAAATTTGAACCTATTGATGTCAAATTAGAAATAATATTTTTTAATAATATAATCATATAAGTATAAGGAATAAAATTTAACATAAATACATAAAATTCATCAAAAAAACCTTTTATAGAAAAATGCATATTTTACCAAAAAAATAATCTTATACAAAAATTAATTATAAAGATGATTTATATGTATTCAATTATATAATTTATAACTAAAGGAGAATTATTCTATTTGAATATAAAATTAATATCATAATGATACATTTCAATGAAAATAAATGATCGTTTTACAAAAAATGAAGTTTTTTACTACAAATTAAAAAATCCGTATTTTTAGAAAAATCAGAAACGTTTACCCTAAGATAAATTTGAAATGATTAATTAATATATAATATAATTTTTTAAAAATAAAAATCATAAAATTGGATGAAATTAAATATAATATTATCTTAGATAAATAATAAAAACCATTTTTGAAGAAAACACAAATTTGAATCATAAAATGGAAATATAGAAAATCGAGTGCTTATTTAGTAAAAATTAATCGATTAATTTATATTGAGAATGAATAAATAAATATATATATATATATATATATATATATATATATTAATTAACATAGTCTTATTCATACCCTCCAATTCAATGGCTAGTTTATAATAAAGACATTTAAATAATAATATTTTGTGGTTCATTTAAGCTTGGTGTTGCGTGTGGTATATGCTATCAATGATAGTGTTCATTTCAAATGTTGGGGTGTTACATTAACCCAAAATTCAGAAAATTTTTTCCTACCAAATTTATCTTTAGCTTGGTAATCAAGGGTTTATCAATTTAAAAAATCTTTTTTTGAAAACCCGCATAATTAAAATATTTAAGAAACTTCATTTAGAAAATGGGGAATGGAAAATATAATTTTCATATGGAATAACAAATAACTAGGATTACAAGAAGGATAAAATTAAAGGGTAGTAAAAATATGGCCTGGGATGAAAAATTATATCCCAAAATAATGACTATGAGTGGAATAGAAAATTAATCATAATAAATATAATGATCATGATAATGTAAATAACTAGAAAAACAAACACCATTAAGGCCTGAAAAGACCATCGATTCATCATAAATGAAGGTAATTAGATAAATTTTTTATTTCAATATCGTTTTCCTAGATTCATGTAATTACATTACCATATAAACATAGAACATAAGGAATTATACTTACTTTATTATCTTTTAATCCATAAAAAAATTATCATCCATTGGTTATATGATTCAATCTATTTACACCTTTATCACATATTTTACATCAAATAATTAGTATAATTAATAAATTATTTAAGAAATATAATCAATTTCTGATTGACCATGTGGTATATAAAATGATGAAAAGAATTTATTCTCACCTTAAAAAACTATATTTTTATCTCAAGGTATGATAATAACAAAAAAATAAATATTCCATCATGTGATAAATAATATATTAATCCCAAATTTAATAATAATATTCCATGTTGAAATTAAATCATTCCCCAAATAGTTAACCCTATATCCCAAATAAACACAATATAAACATATTATCCTCAAGGGTTATTTTATAACATTCATCTTACATTTCCAAAATAAAATATCATTCATTCCATATAATCCTTAATGTATAATAAAATGATACACATAATGTTTACTTGTAATTCAACCAAATAAAAAATCTCCAAAAATATAATTAATCATATCAAAATCCCATTATGTAAAGACCTCATAAGGGGTATCTATTAATTTGAACATATGAACAAACATAATCATATTTATCCAAAACTGTATGAAAAATATTATTTAAATATCACATGGAAAAATCATAATCTACAAGGGTATCTAAACCCTTTCATTCATACCTACTATAATAGCCTCAAACTCACACTCACATATTATGTTCAAAAAACATAATCTTAGCATTTAAGGTTTTTATACAAAAAAATATGACACAATTTTATCTAACAAAAGAAACAATATCATACAGAATTATTATATCACTTATATACACAATCACTATTTTTATTTAGAGTTTTATGGAATTATTAAAAACAATTACATAATATTACAATTGTATTTAAGTGAGAATTTTTTATGATATAACATTGTTTTCTTATGACACATTATGTCTCCAAAATCACCCATATGGAACCATTATATTCATATCATACATAACATCTTTCAATATAACCGAGGGAAAAGAAACATAATAAGGGTAATATCAAATTCTCAGTATGGGAAAACATAAGTATTAAGGATTGAATTTAATCAGTTAGCATAAGATGAGTATACATGTATCTCGAAATAAATAATGATCATGAGAATAAGATAATAAAAATCATACCCATAAAAACCTAAAACATTAAATTTGTGACATGGAATAATGTTTTATCATAGACAAGAGTCATATAAGTTTCTATTCATGAGCCATGTGAAAACAATCATTGAGAAAATTATCAATTAGAACTAATAGAAAGCATTGATAACTATGTAGGTATCAGGGAAAATCAAACATTAATAATGGAAACACATTAACTGATATTTACCATATTTATTAAGTGTAACCTATTATCGGTAAAATTCATAATCTATTATGAGTAACATATAATCATTTAATTTCACTAAATATTATGAGTAACATAACTCTACCATCTTTTTGTAGTAACGTCTATCATGTTTCCCCTGTCTCATTTCCCAACCCATATGAGGGTTATAATGGAACCACCAATCACATATCATAAACATTTTCTTTAATTATTTGGATTCACTCTATAATACTACTTGTCTTCATAATAGGATGACTAATGGGGCTTCGGTTCTCCGGTTCGCTGTCGCCAAATCAGATAGTGTCAGTGTTTCACTTTTATCGTCGAATATTTATTCCATTATTCTTTCTACAAATATCATTCATTTTCTTGTCTATGACTTCCCTTATTTGCAGTGTGAACATACCGAATGTCCCTATCCCCATATCAATTCTAGATTTGTGCTTCCTCTACGTGTTCCGATGTCTCTCAGAGTTGGTTTGGTTTTGGTGAAGGATGTTCCATATGATGAGGTGGCTTTAATTATGTGACGGTGTGCAACGGACATGTTTCAGCCTGTGATCTTCGATCTTCGGCTTGGGTTGCATAGCTGTTTTGATTTATGATCGATGGTGAAGGAAGAGCTTTCGTGAAGATGGTTGTTTTTGGGACAGTAGTGCCAACAAGGATTTTTTGGTGGGATGTTCTCTTGAAGATGGTGGGGATTACATAAATTGGTTCTCCATTCAGATGTTTCACCTATTCGGTGGTGTTTTTCATGTCACTTGTGGTCAGGTCCAATGCTAGAATTCCTGTTTTCATTTGTTACATTTGATTGTGGATTTGGATTTTGTCAGGTGGTTTCAAATGTTTCTACTTTTTCCTTCATTTATTGATTAAGTATATGTTATCTCCATGTGTTTGGGATATAATTTCTCATCTAATTATGTTGTGATACTTCTTATTGAAGGTACTTTAGGCTGGGTGGACTCGAAAGAAGGATGAGTGTGCTGACACCAATCATTCGACCATCTCTCCTTTTGGATGGGTCGGTCTGTTCTTTTGAATTTTCATCGTGTTATTGGTCTATAGTTGAGTTGTATCACATTTAATTACTTCGATTTTTTCACAATAACTATCTTTTGGGTGGTTAAAAGAAAGATAGATGTGTTGGCATCTATTGATTGGTCCATCCTCCAAACATGATGTGTGTGGGAAGAGTGCTCTGCCTCATTGTTCTACCAGCACGGTGTAACATCTTGGCTGCGATGGGAGGGTGACACATTATCTTTGACCATTTTCATTGAATAATCCTCATTAAGGGGGGGGGGTTGAATCTTTTTCCCCAACTTACCTTTTCTTTTTCTTTCCTTTGATCAGTTGGGACCATTTTTTCCCTTCTTTTTTAGGGATTGAACAGTTAGATTGAAATGGGTTACCAGTTACCCGTTTTTTCAAAAGAGGATTTCATGATTACTTATAAATGAATGTTTTTTTACCCTCAACCAATTTAAAAATATTATGATATTTTAAAAAACCATTCACTTCGTAATGTTAAAAATAAATATTATTTTCAACCTTTTGTAACACGAGTCCAAAGTGACCCGTGTAGAAAATGTTAACAAATTTCTTTTTTAAAACAAATTAAAACAATGATAAAGATCAAGAAAAATAAATTTAATAAATAATTTTAATTTATAATGTAACATTCTATAAATAAGATAAATAACATATAGGAAGAGTTTGGTTAAAGTTATTTAAAAACCCTAATACAAAATCTTCAATGAAAATCCTATTATAAACATTTAAAACCAAAAATCCATTTCAAGGAATAACATAAGAAGAAACATAAAATTACATAAGTTTTATAATATTCATGATATTATAATTCATGATTCATTATATAATCATATAAATGAATATTGTTTCATCAATCAAAACATGTCTCAAGGAAGGAATTTTGAGATGAGAAACCCTTACAACTCGAGTAATTCTTGAAAAAACAATACAATGAATTATTGAACATAAAATGATTCTATAAAACCAAAAATTTATATGAAATAATATATTAAAAAACATTAATGGGTCATTTATTACACCATATAAAATAAATTATGGCGAATAACATGAATTATGTCACATAATTTGAAATCGAGACCATGAAAACCCTTACACCTTTTTTTTCTTTTAGATAAATATATCATTAATGATAGAAAATTAAGAGAACATTAAAAATAATTATAAAATATTAAATTGAGATATAATATCTAAAAAAATCCATATACACCTTATAAAAGAATTAGGTGCATAATACAATACATGTCTCGAAGAAACAACATTGATAATAATAATCCCTACAAAGATCATATCACTGAAGTTATAATTCAATCAATGTAGTGATAATGTGTAACAATTGTAAAACCAAAAAAACAAGTTTAAATAAAAAATAATAAGAATAATCATTATTTCTCACGTAATCTTGGTAAAGAATTGTCAATGAAGTATAAGTATAACTCAATGAATGGAAATTGAGATAAGAAGACCCTTACCTCAGGTCCCAACATACTATGTATTCCCTTTAACTCATATATAAGAAAATAATATTAAATAATTAACTATTTAACATCCTTTTATTATTTTATTCCATTATTATCAAAAAAATTATTTTAATCATTTTAATTACATATTTTTCCATTGAATAAGTTAAGTCTTAGTCTAGTGTTTTGAGGACGTTCAATTTATAGTTGAAAAATGACAGTGATATGTTCAACTCAGTCCAATAGCTAATTGATCCATGTTTTAAATAATAATAATAATGAAATAATTATATTTTTTATACATAAAATTCAATTTTATAGTCACCGATGAAAGGTATTCATGAATAATGAATCACATCACTTCGTGAGGGTATTATTCTACATGAACGGAAGAGAAACAATATCATTTTCTAATAGGTAGAAGGGTAAAAAGATTAGTAATATATTTTATTTCCAAAATAATAATTATTTCATTAATATAATATATATTATTCAAATCTATCATAATAACCATCCTTTTGAGTTGGTGGTGAAAAATTAAACACCTCACTTCATGGAGGTGGTAGTATTCACGTATTCATGAACATTTATTTCAAACCCCATAATATTGAAATGTAGATGAATAAGGATATGAAATTAATATAATAATATATATGTAAATTATAGAAAATTATTTTATTATATTTTAATTATTATGTATACGAAACCATATATTACTTTCATGTATGGATCTTGATTTCTTGTGTGTTTGAGGAAAAGTTAAGAATGTGGAAATTTAAGGAGTACACATCGTGTAAGTTGGATTAAATGCCATGTACCCAGTTTCGGCATGTAACCGTGTACTGGCCATGTAACAGTTGATTACATGGTCATGCAGGGTGACCTGGATACTGCCTAATGCGAGGCCCAGTAAAGGAATATATGTACCCTCTACTTTTAAAGGACACACCATGTATATTTATTTTTAATTTATTTAATGGAATGGGGTCACATATAATCGACAAAGACATATTCTTCTCAGTTTGTCTCATCTAGTAGCGACTGATGATGATGATTCTTCTCCAAGACTCTAACCTTCCGTCTAAGCTATGAATCAAACATCGTTGGTTGTGTTGGAATCACATCAGTGAATTCTTCCTTCTTCTAGAGCATCACCTATTGATTTATATTCTTTCATAAGATATCCTTGGATGAACGTTTTATATGATTTTGTTGACCTATAATGTTCTAGGTCTATTCAAAGGATGAGGATCAACTATATCGATCATTCAACGTCCAGGTAGGTGGTTTGTGCCATTACGTAGTATGTATTTGAGTTATATGTGAAAAAGTTCCCAATAACCTAGTTTATGGTACCATGTGTTATGTAATTTAACCCAATAATTCCAATAATTCCTTGATTGATTTAGTTAGGTATCGTGTTTGAGATTAGGGTTTATTATACCTTGATATGGATGTTTTTTCCTATGATTGAACAGATATTGGTTTTTGGGACAGGTTTTGTCAGTTATGATGCTTCGTTTTTCCATGCCTAGTGCTATTAGGATGGAGTGATATTATTTAACTCACTTGGTCCATGCTTTGTAGACATTTATCCAAGCAATATATTATTATTTACTTTGGCTGCCGGATAACATTTGTGCATGAATGACTTACATAGGGATGTGGGAACAATGTGTAGTTAGACTATATTAGATATGGACACATAGGGATTTCCCAGAGTGTCTATTTTATTTTTCTCACACCGATACTATAGGGGGTATTGGAGTTCAGTTCTTCCTCAGAGTGTCTATAGTTATTATTACGAGACCACATGGGGAATTGACGTTGAGTTCTTCTTCATATAGTTTGTGTTTGCACGAGACCAAAGGGGCTAAATTCTGTGAGCATACCCAGTGGGTCATTATATCTTATTTGTATAAGTTGAACCAGTGGGGTTAGGTTGTGAGAAATTTTACCAATGGTATCTTGAATTTGTTTTTTTATATAATGAATGTAAATGAATGTAGTGGAAACTGTATGATTTTTTACTTTCGAGTACATCCTTTTTTATTAATTCTATTTTCATATTTCCTACTATATTTATATTCACTAACAGTTAGGCACAGATATTTGGGTGGTTTCCTACAGGGATTTGTCTCACACATTGTTGGGGAATGTTTTTGGGAACAAAAACATTATATTTTTACAGGTTTATATAAGGGAACGAACCCTTCTACATCAAGTACTTGATTGATATGGAGCTGGAGAGCATGACACCTACTTGAGGCTTGAGATGCTGATAGAATTATTAACGTTTTCCCCCTTGTACATTGGTTTTGTACTGTATTCTAGCATTGTGACTTTTTTGGATTATTTCTTAGACATATGTGACATGAATCATTTATATATGTGTTCCAGTTGTTTATCTACTTACAGTCTTCAACTCTTTACTATTGCATGTTATTTTTTACTACATCTTCTACTGTTATCTATTTATATCAAATGTGTTTCTCTTCCAATGCGCGAATAGTTTCACCATTATCACACCCAAGGCCCTCAATACTCGTCTTCATCCTATGGAATTCGGGAAAATGTGCATGAGGCCATGATACCAACAGGCTACAAGGAACCTCTGAGAGGCACTTGAAACTGGTCCGTTAAAAAGTGGAATTAGAGGGAAGGTTATATTAATATTTAATTACTCTTTGGAGCCAATATCCATGGATTGAAAGTAATAGGTAATTGGTAATGATTTTTTCCCGGGAGTAGCTCACCTGTATAGATGGAAAAGATAATTGACCTCTATTATTGCACTTTTCCTAGTTTTTTAATTATAACAGTTGATTTTATTTGACCATTGGGTGATTCACATGTTTTATGCTGTTATTGTTGATATTATTGGGGTTCTATTTCTGTTGAAACCGGATGAGATGAGGGTATTCCATCTCAGGCATCATATATGCACTTTTTAGAGATAACATGTCATACATTTATGTAATTCCATTTAGGGTCCAATAATGATTTCATTCTATTTTGATAGATCTTTCACTAGATATGCATGTTGTTGTGATAAATGACTTGATATAATTCATTCTATTTTGATAGGGTATTGCTAATTGTGGGAGGTATCATTTGAATGAGTGCCAAACCTTGATGCTTGAGGTGTTTAGGCCCTCATGGATCAGAATTTGATGGATCATGTGTTGCTCGCACTATTATACTTGTTATATGACTTGAATATGATTCCATGCCTTGATTTTCTTGGAGTATGATCCCTCAAGGATCAGAATTGGGAAATTTATTGTTGTTTCAGTCTTTTTATGGGATCCAGAGTAGTTTATGAGGGTTACTATCTGAAAAAATCCATAATACATTGTGTGTATTGATGAATACTCACCATGTGTCCATCTGTTCAGGATGAAACTATTTTTTTTAGTAAATACCATATACTATATGTACAAACCATGAATCCTTGACTGTGTGAATACCTATGTGGGTAGGGACATGGGGTTGGGAAATAATTTGTGGAACATGTTGTGCACTAGATATACATGTCATGTTGTAGAGGACATGTGTCTGGCCGTGTGACCAGCAGGATGAGTGGGTGAAATCCTTTTTAGTACATGATGTGTCTGGCATAAACACGCTATGTAGTATTGTACTAGGATAGAACCGTGTGGTTTATCAATTTCGAGGAACATGGGTAAGGGAAAGGATTCATGTATATGTTGTTTAAATGGATATCACGCCATTTGTATGGGATGTTACACATTAAATTTTTGAAGAAGTAAATGAACATGTAATGATTTAAGGTAAAACACAGTGTAAGTATTATACACGATGCGTATTTATGTTTTGAAGGACATGGATGCTTTCTTTCTCATGTTCCTTTCGTAAAATTATTTGTTTTAGTCGATGAGATTCTTGAACTATGTGGATCCCTTGACCTTGTAGAGTGATTTTACCGTGACATCCTCTGGTTGTATGCTAGATTTCGTGTAATGATTAGACACCGAACATGGTAGATAAGGGAATACCAGCTGATCCTACCATCATGCCTATCTTGGCACCAACCTTTGTAACACCCCGAGCTTCCACATTGCACTTCTCTTTGAATAATACAGTAGCGTGTGTGGTATGAAACTTCGAGTTCTAACAGACACTACGACAAATCAAAGTAGCCGTTATGAATAGTAATACCTACTTTTTAAAATTTTAGAATTTTATCTCTAAAAATGGACATCGTTTTTAGATTTGGAGTATCAAATTTAGCATGTGGTGAAATTTCGGTACTTTTCGAATAACTTTAATATTTTTATGAATAGTGAAAATTAGTAAATTTTAATTAAAACAACTTTTTTAATCAAACTAATTATTAGTGATAAATTATGAATTTGAGTGGTTTTAAAGAATATTTAGAATATATTTTTACAATTTAATGCAATGTTGGTTATTGGACATAATTTCACAATTAAACCTGACATAAACAAGTATCAATCTTTTGATAGTTATTATATCTTAAAAACACGCTTTTTGTTTTGACAGCGGGAATTAATTTTAAATTAATTTCTTTCACTTCTGTGTTTTAAAATTGTAAAATGGATTCAATATTTGGAATCAGGATTTAAATGATGTGTAAATAGATAAATTTTATTTTTAGACATTTTAAATAATTACTTCGTTAAATATTTTATTTACAATGGTCAAAGGGTAAATCTGGTAAATAAGGGTTAACAAATAATATTATAACAATACTAAATTATCCTAAAACGTGTCCTAACCTTATTTTTGGATACATGTACAACCATGGGAATCTTTAGGTCGATTTTGGGACCCCATTGAGCCACTTTTAGGTGATAGGGACATTTTATTTTAATTAAGTTAAAATAAATACAAAAATGACATAAGCATATACCTGTTAGAAAAACAATTTTTTCATAGGGTTATATATGTTGAATTTTCAACTATAAATATTCATTAGAAATATAAAAATATTTTCTACATAATAGTATTTTATTTATAATTTTTAGACATTAAATAATTTAATTTATTTATGACACAATGATGATATAGTAATTACCATAATAGGGAAAAATGAATATAATTGATATTATAAATACCAAAATAAATAAAATTTGAGACTTTTAATGAATTATAATAATTTTATAGGATAATATGAAATTTTAGGATTTATTTAATTAACTTTTTTCTATGTAATAATTCTGTTATGAATTTTACAAAAGTCAATTATTGAATAGTGTCAAACTTGATATAAAAGAGTTTTTAAAACATATATTATATTATTAATTGATATTAAATTCCTAGAAATCTATGGATGCGCCAAGAGTCTTATATCATGATATTTGTATCATTAATGGACCACTTGGGGGTCTCTTGGATGTACATAGTAAGTTTATTAACCATATAATATAAAAATACAAAGTGACATTGTAAGTGTCGAACTAATTAACTAAGAGTTAAAAATAAAATATAAGGTTAATATAATGACTCAAACCTGTCTAAATTCTATTGGTTGAGTGGTTTTAGACCAACCCACCTTAACCTTTAAATAATCTAATTTTTATCCATTATAAACCGAATATGAATTTATTATAAAATAATATTTCTAGCTTTTCCAATGGTGCCACTCACCCCTCTTATAAAAGGACACACCCCCATCTCATTAATTCACACCGTCAAAGCCTTTTGGTTCAGCCAACCCCTATCCAAATACTCTCTCAACTTCACTCAATTCATCCTAGAGGCATTCCTTATGTCAGAAATCCATTCTAAGGAGACCTTTTGATCAAAACAAAAGGAAGAACCCGAAGAAGAGTTAATGATTTCACCACCCTTTTTCAAGTTCCTTTCTTTTTCCACTTCTTATTTCTTTGTTATTACCATTCTAAAATAATGAATCCAGTATATCCTATATACTGTAATATTATTATAAATATGGTACAACCATATTCAGTATTCTATCCATCCTTTGAATGACATAGACCATACGTTCGTACGTACGGTTTACTGTCTCCACGTCGTGGTGTAATTGTTATTCAATATATTATTATTTGGATGGGTATAATAATGATTTGTAATTCATGTAAATAATAAATATAACATTATAATGATTCTATATATTTGATATACCATCCAATTATATATTATTTTAATATCAAAAGAATGATATTTTCGCTCGTACGGATTATCGTCTCCACGACGCGATGAGATTCATTTCCAAGTTCACCATCCATCGACGATTATAGAAATATATATTACTAATAAGTTTGTAATATATGACATAATAATGCTATTGGAGATATATATATATATATATATATATATAACGATTTATTTACTTATATATATCTTATTCACTTACTTCCGTTCAATGATATATGAAAACAGAAACAACGTTTATGCGTACGTACAGACTACCATCTCCATAAACAGTGTTTTACATTTCATATATATTTCTATTATACTTATTTATATTCTAAATATATATGATGTATTTATAATGTTTTATATTCTAGATGTATTTAAATCATGATCTATGTGATACAACCAAGAGTGAAAAGTTAAAACACATACGATAAAGAAAGTGATTATTACGCGAAATGTTAACTTAAAATGGAAATTATTACTAAATGGGTAATATAAAGTCATAAATGAATCATGTACGATATCATAAATATTAATATGGTTCTGGTATAATTTAATAACAAACTATGATCTTCGTACAGAAGGTTAAACATACCCTCGACTAAAGGAAAGTGCATGGTAAGGGGTTTTCATCTCACTCCGTATTCCCGTGAGATTCATGTCATATTTCCACCATTACATTTTCTGTGGTGTATGAACTAACCATAATTATATTCTTTGTGTAATACACTTTAATTTATGTTTATATACATATTCATTGCATGATACCTCTTTCATGGGATGTATGTTTTGTTAGTTACCAAATTGGTAAGGGTTTATTTCACAATCTCTTCATTATCCGAGGTTGATTATACGTAATTATATTCTGGGACCTCTTTATCATCCACATCCATGTTTCATAAAAATTCCTTTCAAAACATTTTTACTATTTAATAGACAATGGTTTAAAGTCATTTATACCCTTATTTGACTTTATATGTTTTTAAAGGAATCATTCCAACGTTTTCGAAACAAGTTACTTTTTAACCTTTTTGACAAAATTAAGGTAAGAATGTTTTTTAACTTATACGGCGGGTGCGGTTATTCTCTGCCGTTATTACGCCTTTGAAGCTTCCTTCACATACTTATAAAGATATTTTCAAAATAATGGTTTTCTCTATAATTAATGGACTTTTAAATAATTTCAAAAAAAGAGATATTTCTCTCAAATAGTATTGATTTCATTTATGTCGACATCCTTTGACAAATTTTAAACTTGTTTCAAGTTGATTTATTATGATACAAATCATCCATATTATATTTAAGTTTTTGTGATATTTTTAACTATGGATGATTTATTTTTATTCCATTAATGGTTTATGATTAATTTTTTGACATTTTGTATGTTAGTTTTAATTCGAATGATTAGATTATATTTCATCCTCTTCTTAAGATGATTGTGTTGGACTAGTATGTTCTGGGTTGGGGATCGGTAAAAGTAATCCATTCGGGTTGGGGTCCGGTTACAGCAGACCCTACGGGTTGGTGTTCAGTTATTAGAGGCACTCCGGGTTGGTGTCCGGTTATTAGAGGCACTCCGGGTTGGTGTCCGGTTATTATACGCACTCCGGGATGGATTCCGGTTATAGAGGAACTCCGGGTTGGGTTCCGGTTACAGTTATCCGTTAGGTCTTGGCCTGAGGCCTTGACACAGAAATTAAAGTTTAGCATCATGCCTTCCATCTTTATGAAACTGGTTATTGATATTTCATGTGATTATTCAACTAGTAGAATATCCATGTGAATAAGTAAATTGAATTATTTCATTTTATCTTTGCAATATTATGCTGAAGTTCAAGTTTAAAAGGATTTTGTTTTAGTTATACATTGCCATAAATGTTTATGCTTATTTTTGAAAGTTTCCACTGTATTTCTTACCCTTACTAAGCATTTGAGCTCACCCCTTTCTATGTTTTATTTTTCCCAGGATTCCAAGAAGTGTAATGTGATTGATATGCAGGGTTAAGCCAAGGGAATAATGGCATTAATAAAGATTATTTATTTTTTTGTATGTCTTAAAGTGAAAATGTAACATTCATGTATGCGATCTATTTTTTCAAGACATCTAAACTGATCGGTCCTTTGGGACATGATTCCATGTAATCATGCCAATGTATTAAAATAATGCACTGACTCTTGGTAACTGGGATCGGGGCGTTACAGTTGGTATCAGAGGAAGTTTAGCAATAACCTTGGAAACTAGATTTAGATAAACTCTAATTAGAGCACATAGCCCTAAGATAGACTTTGAGGATTAGTATTGAATAACTTCTTAGAATTTTGGTAATGTAGAGGTTTTTTGAGTTTTCTGAGAAATAAATCCTTGTCTGGATACGAGCAGGTAGAGGCGGCTCTGGCACAGATGTACCTAGGGGTAAAACCTGAAAACACCGCTTTAAGCTAAACTCGAACGGGAACTGGTGCATGACAATGATCCTTGCTGCACTCTTGGTTACGACACTCCCGGGGGATATGCTTAGGATAATTCCCATTTTCTTTACAAACCATCATGAAGAGATTATGAGTATATACTTAGTCAAAGAAAACATTTTTATGATTATGGATTATATCCATAAACTGTTCAATTTGTGTTAGGTATTTTACAAGTTTGGTAATTATTCATTGAAATTCATAAACTGAACTAGTTTTTGTTATTGTATAGAAATCGTTCCCAGTAGAAGGAATGCGAACTCCCGTAATAGATATGATCCAAAGATTAAGAAGGATCATATATTTCATGGTCCAAAGCCAGAATTTTGTAGGGAAATATTTTCCAACGTATTATCATCATATGAAGAAATAGTATCATGTGTTGATAAGATAAGTAAAGAATTCTTGGATTCATATGACTTTGAAGGGAAGAAAAAGAAGAAAAGTATGGAAGAGAGATAGATGGATAAAGGGGATAGGGAAAAGAAGAATTTTCCCATATGTTATAACTGTGGGAAGAAACACCCTGGAACATTCCTGGAAGGAATGGGAGTTCTTTATAAGTATGGAGGTAAAGGGGCACAAAGTACGTGACTGAAAGGGTAAGAAAAAGGTTTCAAATATTCAATTCTTCATTTGCAAAGAGTTTAGACACTACACGAACCAATGTCCCAGTCATCAGACTATGACACAAATGATGCTATTGGATAATAATCAAGTTATGATACTACCACAGTTTAAGAGGAATGACTAGTGTTCTTAAGTTGTTATTTTAGAATTATTTCATTTATGTGTTGTATCATTGATGTTCTGAAAATAAATATGGATTTTACTTTAGTACTATTTAATTACGGATTGGAGATTTTATGGTACTATGAAAAGTGACTATACAGCGAGTTATTTTTTTTTGAAATTACATGGTTGAAGGAAATATAGACCTTAATATGGTCCTAATATTGAGGTATTGATTTTGGAATAAGAGATGGTTGATTTTGGTAATTCATGATGTTGCAGTGTTTTAAAATAATATATGATGAAGGCATTCACATGATATTACCTGGCAAAAAGGATCCTCATTATGTTTAACTTCCTCGTAAATTTTGGACTGTGAGTTTGGATAATATTATTTTGGATACGTCTAATGGTTGGAATGGATTAAGTTTGAAAGATTAGTTTTTTTGGATTTTTATAAAAGGACAACACTCAGACCGTGTGACAACCCATCATGTCAGACAAAGCTACGGAATCGAACTCACAACCATAGTGCAATTGGGATTTATTGCCTACCATTGTGCTACATGAAGTTCCTGGATGGTATAATGTAGTTTCTTTACATAAAGGGTATGATATGTGAAATATAAATTCATTATATTTGGAACCCTATACGATTAGGATAAATAGAGTATTTTTGAGTTGTATTTTTTTGGGGGTGAAAGATGTGTTTGTGGTAGAAATTTATTAATGGATAAAACTATAATTATAAAGTAAGTATATATCCTTATGATCTTATCCAATCTCATACATAAATTCCTCATCATTAAAAAAAGGATCTTAGAACAAAAATTCTGTCCTAGATGGTACCTTAGATCATCAATAATTTATGGCTTTGGGATTTTTGGGCTTTTCATAGCCATGTTCTCTACAACTCTCCATCAGATAACTGATGGTAAGATTTCTTTTCCATATCCATATTTTCCTACATGGAACCCTTGTATGTGTTATTTTCGGTAATCTTCATACTTTCCACTCTTTATTTTAAATAGAGGCCTCATTAATTCATTTTTCAATTTGGGATTTAAACTAAGATATTTTTAAACGTCAAAAATGTGTTATCCTAATACCTTATGTTTTGTTGAACCGATGGTATTTTAAATCACTATAGATTGATGAATTTAAGGACATCAATTTTAAACTTGTTTGTGATTGATGACCTCAATCACTACCTATATATATTTACGTTTTTCTTCCAGTTATATGTCTATAATTTCCACCAATGTCCTCCTAATCATGATCATAATTTTGTGGTGACCCTTTCATTTCTCTTTTCATCTTGTTAAGACTAAATTTTATTAACCAAATTTCTGATGTGGGTATTTTCCACAAAGATATTTTCTATTTTCAACCTTTATTTTCAAAGAACAATATCAAATTGTGAGGACGGAATTTGTTGAAGGAGGGTAGAATGTAACACCCCGTTCTTCCATAGTATGCTTCTCTTTGAATAATACAGTAGCGTGTGTTGTACGCAATTTCGAGTTCTAACACACACCGCGACCAATCAAAGTAGCCGTTATGAATAGTAATACCTACTATTTAAAATTTATAAAAATTTAATCTCTAAAAATGGATATCATTTCTGGATTTAGAGTATCGAATTTAGCTTAAGATGAAATTTTGGTACTATTCAGATAACATTAATATTTTAATGAATAGTGAAAATTACTAAATTTAAATTAAAAACAAATTTTTTAATCAAAATAATTATTAGTGATAATTAATGAATTTGAGCGGTTTTAAAGTGTATTTATAATATATGTTTACCATTTAATACAATGTTGGTTATTGGACATAATTTCACAATTAAACCGGACATAAACAAGTATCAATCTTTTGATAGTTATTATATCTTAAAAACATGTTTTTTGTTTTGACAGCGGGAATTTATTTTAAATTAATTTCTGCCACTTCTGTGTTTTGAAAATGGAAAAAAGGATTCCATATTTGGAATCAGGATGTCCAAATTGTGTAAATAGATAACTTTTATTTTTAGACATTTTGAATAATTACTTAGGTAAATATTTTATTTTCCATGGTTAAAAGGTAAATCTGGAAAATAAGGGTTAAAAAATATTATTATAATAATATTAATTATCATAAAATGTGTCCTAACCTTATTGGTTGATACATGTCCGACAATGGGCATCTTTAGGTCTATTTTGGGACCCCATGGAGCCACTTGTAGGTGATAGGGACACTTTATTTTAATTAAGTTAAAATAAATACAAAATGACACAAGCTTATATCTTTTACAAAAACAATTTTTACATAGTGTTATATACGTTGAATTTGCGACTATAAATATTCATTAGAAATCTAAAAATAATTCCTACTTAGTGATATTTTATTTATAATTTTTAGACATTAAATAATTTAATTTAGTTATGACATAATGATGATATAATAATTACCATAATAGGAAAAAATTAAAATAATTGAAATTATAAATACCCAAATAAATATAATATGAGACTTTTAATGAATTACACTAATTTTCTAACATAATATGACATTTTAGTATTGATTTAATTATCTTTTTTCGAAGTAATCATTCTGTTATGATTTTAAAAAAAGTCAATTATTTAATAGTGTCAAAATTGACATTAAATTGTTTTTAAAAATAATATTATATTATTAATTGATATTAAATTCCTAAAAATATAAGGATCGTCCAAGAGACTTATATCATGATATGTATATCATTAATGGACCACTTGTGGGTCGCTTGGATGTATATTGTATGTTTATTAACCATATAATATAAAAATACAAAGTGACATGGTAATTGTCAAACTAATTAACTAAGAGTTAAAAATAAAAGACATGGTTAATATAATTAACCAAAAATGTCTATATTATATTGTATGGGTGTTTTTAGACCCATACCCACCTTAAACTTTAAATAATCCACTTTGGAGCAATTAGAAACCAAATATGAATTTATTATAAAATAATATTTCTAGCTTTTCCAAAGGTTCCCCTCACCCCTCTTATAAAAGGACACCCCCCCTTATCATTAATTCACACACTCAAAGCCTTTTGGTTTGGCCAACCCCTGTCCAAATACTCTCTCAACTTCCCTAAATTCATCTTATAGGCATTCCTTTAGTCATAAATCCATCCCAAGGAGCCCTTTTTATCAAATCAAAAGGAAGAACCCGGAGAAGAGTTAATGATTTCACCACCCTTTTTCAAGTTCCTTTCTTCTTCCACTTCTTATTTATTTATTATTACCATTATAAAATAATTAATCCAGTATATCCTATATACTGTAATATTATTATAAATATGGTACAACCATATTTAGTATTCTATCCATCCTTTGAATGACATGTCACTATACGTGCGTACATACGACTTACAGTCTCCACGTCGTGGTGTAATTGTTATTCAATATATTATTATTTGAATGGGTATAATAATGAGTTTTAATTCATGTAAATAATAAATATAACATTATAATGATTCTTTATATATTATATAACATTTAATTATATATTATTTTAATATCAAAAGAATGATATTTTCGCTCGTACGGATTACCGTCTCCAGGACGCGATGAGATTCATTTCCAAGTTCACCATTCATCAACGATTATAAAAATATATATTACTAATAAGTATGTAATATATGACATAATAATGATACTGGATATATATATATAAGGATTTATGTACTTACATATATCTTATTCACTTACATCCGTTCAATACTATATGAAAACAAAAACAACATTTATGCGTACGTACGGACTAACGTCTCCATAAACAATGTTTTCCATTTCATATATATTTCTATAATACATATTTATATTCTAAATATATATGATATATTAATCATGTTTTATATTCTGGAAGTATTTAAATCATGATCTAATTGATACAACCAAGAGTGACAAGTTAAAACACGTACGATAAAGAAAGTTATTATTACCTGAAATGTTAACTTAACATAGAAATTACTACCAAATGAGTAATATAATGTCCTAAATGAATCATGTATGATATCATAAATATTAATATGGTTCTGGTATAATTTAATAACATACTACGATCTTCGTACTGGAGGTTAAACGTACCCTCGACTAAAGTAAAGTTCAAGGTAAGGGGTTTTCATCTCACTCCATCTTCTCGTGATATTCATACCATATTGCCACCATTAACTTTTGTGTGGTGTATGTACTACCCATAATTATATTATTTGTGAAATACACTTTAATTTATGTATATTTACATATTCATTGTATGATACCTCTTTCATGGGTTGTATGTTTCGTAAGTTACCAAATTGGTAAGGGTTTATTTCATAATCTCTTCATTATCTGAGGTTGTTTATACGTAATTATATTCTGGGACCTCTTTATCATCCACATCCATGTTTCTTAAAAATGCCTTTCAAAACATTTTTACTATTTAATAGACAATGGGATAAAGTCATTTATACCCTTATTTTACATTATATGTTTTTAAAGGAATCTTTCAAACGTTTTCGAAACAAGTTAATTTTTAACCTTTTTGACAGAATTAAGGTAAGAATGTTTTTTTAACTTATACAACAGGTGCGGTTATTCTCCGCCGTTATTACGCCTTTGAAGCTTCCTTCACAAGATTATAAAGATATTTTCAAAATAAAGGTTTTCTCTATAATTATGAGACTTTTAAATGATTTCAAAAAAAGAGGTATTTCTCTCAAATAGTATTGATTTCATATATGTCCACATCCTTTGATAAATTTTAAACTTGTTTCCAGTTGATTTATTATGATACAAATCATCCATATTGTATTTAAGGTTTTGTGAAATTTTTGACTATGGATGAGTTATTTTTATTCCATTAATGGTTTATGATTAGTGTTTTGACATTTTGTATGTTATTTTTAATACGAATGTTTATGTTATATTTCATCCTCTTCTTAAGATGACTGTTTTGTACTAGTATGTTCTAGGTTGGGGATCAGTAAAAGTAAGCCCTCCGGGTTGGGGTCCGGTTACATCAGACCCTCCGGGTTGGTGTCTGGTTATTAGAGGCACTTCGGGTTGGTGTCCGGTTATTAGAGGCACTCTGATTCGGTGTTCGGTTATTAGAGGCACTCTGGGATGGACTCCGGTTACAGAAGCTCTCCGGGTTGGGTTCCGGTTATAGTTATCCATTAGTTCTTGGCCCGAGGCCTTGACACAGAAATTATAGTTCGGTATCATGCATTCCATCATTATGAAAGTGGTTATTGATATTTCATGTGATTATTCGACTATTATAATATCCATGTGAATAAGTAAATTGAATTATTTAGTTTTATCTTTTCCATATTATTCTAAAGTTCAAGTTTAAGAGGATTTTGTTTTAGTTATACATTTCCATAAATGTTTATACTTATTTTTGAATGTTTCCGTTGAATTTCTTACCCTTACTGAGCATTTGAGCTCACCCCTTTCTATGTTTTATTTTTCCCAGGATTCCAATAAGTGTAATGTGATTGATTTGTAGGGTTAAGCCAAGGGGTTAATGGCATTCATAATGATTATTTATGTTTTTTTGTACGTCTTAAAGTGAAAATGTATCATTCATGTATGTGATCTATTTTTACAATAATGTTAAACTCATCAGTCCTTAGGGACATGATTCCTTGTAATCATGCCAATGTATTAAAATAATGCACCGACTCTGGGTAACTGGGGTCGGGGTGTTACAACCTTTTTCCCCAATACATGTGACAATGCACATTTCTGAGATGGATTCGTGAGGTTTATTCAGACCTTCCAAGGAGTGGCACCACAACATGCACCATCTATGGCAGAGTTCACACAGATCTTTCAGTGGAAAACTACACCCACTTTCTAAGGGGATGGAGGACCTCATGCTATAGAGTCATAGATGGAAGCCTTGTAGTCGATCATAGAGCATCTAGAGATGCCTCCAACGAGGGGGGTGAATCTCACTACGTATATGCCCTATGATACTTCCAAGATATGGTGGGATGTGATTTCACATGTGAGGCACCAACAGGTTATAGCATCAGATGAGTTCTATCATACCTTATACAATTACTTATACCGAGAGACATTGAAGGTTGATCCAGCCAAAAAGATCATGATTTTGGAGATGGTTACCCATTCAGTCATGGAGTATTCTTATCCCTTCAATGAGATACACCACTTCAGACCCATTCAAGATGGTGATGAGTTATTTCTAGCAAGGATGTTTGAGGATGGTCTTAGGAATGACATCCAATCTTAGGTGAACATTTTGAGTCTGAATTCATCACCTATATAGTCAACAAGGTGTTGATCATAGTGTGCAAGGATTTATGATATATTTGATCATCTCTAAGGAGTCAAGGTGTTCTCAAAGATTTATTAGAGATCTGGTTATCATCATTTGCATGTTAGACCATTATATATACCTGTTACAAACTTTTAGAGATGGTATACTATATTAGAGTATGTGGTTATTCCGTTAGTTCTCATGGATTTGCCAAAAAAATTTCATGGAACTGATGAAATGAGTGTTCTATCCATACATGGAATCCTTCATGGTCGATTTCCTGGAAGATATCTTGCTGTACTCTTACAATTGACATGACAATTCTACCCAACTTGGGATATTTTTGACTGTAGTAAGAGAGCATTATTTATTTGCTAAACTCTCAAAATGACACTTTTGGATGGACCATAATCAATTCTTAGTTCATGTTATCTCAGAGAGAGGAGTAATAGTAGTCCTAGAGAAAGTGAGAGCAGCAGTTTCTTGGGAGTGTTTGTAAAACGTATTTGAGATAAATGGTTTTCTAGGTCTGTTTGGTTACTACCGACATTTCATACTTGACTATTCACACCTAGCAGCGCTACTAATGGTCCTAACTAAGAAGGTATTGAAGTAACTGTGTACATATTTCTGTGATTCTTCATTTTAGGAACTGATAGGGAGGTTAAATCCAAAACTGATAATAGTTTTACTAGCGCTAGGTATGATCTATACTATTTAATGTGATTCATTAGGTATAAGGTTAGGATAAGTGCTTATGCAGGGGAAAGGAATCTTTGTGTATGGGTCTCGATAGTAGAGGCCACATGAGAGGAATTACCTAACGCATGATCATGAGTTGGATGATTTTCTTAATGCTCTACATTTTTGGACACATTATCTACATGGATAGAATATTGTGGGTTTCACCATCCAAAAAACTCTCAAGTAAATATTTAATCAGTGAGATATGAAAATGATACAACAATGTTGGGATGAGTACCATCCGTCCATTTATTTTGAGCTTTCCTACATACCTAGGAAAGGAAACACAATGGTTGATGCGTTGAGTAGGAGGACTCAAATGCATGAAGTTCAGGAGGACAGTAGTGAGTGGAAGCTTATAGAACCGTTCTCAGAGAAGCATTTGGAGGTCAATAGCCGACATGGTCAGACATATGTTTCTTCTGTAGTTGTTACCTCTACTCAACTTGAGAGAGTGCGAATGAGGCACCTATTAGATGATGAAGGCCAGTCTCATGGGAGTTTGTTTCAATGGAGGACTCTATTCTTGGATGGACCATGTGTGAGTATGAGATCTTGTGCTTCCATGATGCATATGGGTGTCAGCATACATACACGGTGAGCTGATTTGGGATTTTTATTCTTTAGTTTGGGAAGATCATCTTTATTTTCCCATGATGTATAGAGATGTACACTATCAGTATTGATGGATAGGCATGAAGAGTGATGTGGCCGAATTTGTGGTGAGGTGTTCCACCTGTCAATAGGAGAAGGCTGAGCATCAGGGACCAGCATGGCTTTTTCAACATTTTTCCATTCTAGAGTGGAAGTGGAATGATGTTGTGATGTATTTAGTGATAGGTTTTCCGTGGTTTCCTCAATGTAATGATTCCATTTGGCTTGTAATTGAAAAACTCAAGAAGGTTTCACACTTCTTACCGATAAAAGAAACATTCACTGTAGATGAGCTGGGAAGATTTTATATATGGGAAATCATAGGTTTACATGGGGTTACACACTCCATCCTTTAAACAGTTATGCATGTTAAACTTCTCGGGTTTGGTTGTGGCTACAGAGAAATTTTGGTTCACAGGTACATGTGAATACATCTTACCATCTATAGATATATAAACAGTCTGATCATAGTATAAGGGTTCTGGAGGAGGTTCTTAGAACATGTATCATATATTTTGGAGTTTCTTGGGAGAAGAATGTACCACTGATGTAGTTTTCTTATAGTAATAATTTTCAAGCAACTATTTGGATGGCACCTTATGTGGATTTGTACGGTTGGCCATGCCGATCACCCTTAGGTCGGCTAGAGGAAAAGAGGATGTTATGATGGGACCCCATACAATCCAGTAAACCACAGAGCATACATAGTTGATTCAGAAGAGGATGGATACTACACAGTCACGTCACAAGTCTTATGCTGATTGAAAATGATGAAATCTGAAGATAGTGGTCAAAGATCATGTTTTCCTATAGGTGACACCGAGGGAGGGACACAAGAGGATTAAGAGATAGGTTATTCGTGCACCAAGCTACTTCAAAGTCATTTTAGGCTTTAGAGAGAGTCAGTTCAGTTCCCTATTGATTTTATTTACCTCAAAGATACTAGGATTTTCATGATGTTTTTCATGTTTCATAGATGCGGCGATACTTCTCAGACCTGTATCATGTTTTTCAACCCGAGGATGTTGAGTTGAAGGTGGATGGCATGTTCGAATAGTATCCTATCCAGATTGTTGAATTCAACACGAAGGATATCCATGGTCAGCATCTTCCTCTATCATGGGTGTTATGGAAGAACGAGTGAGTAAAGGAAAAGTCTTGGGAGAGGGAGAATAATGTGTGATCGTATTGGCCGGAGCTATTCGAGGATTCTTCTTCTCCACCTTCCTTGGAATATTCAAGGAAAAATTTATTTAAGGGGGGTTGTTTTTAAGAACCCGAATATTTCATTTAGGTATGGATCCTCATTTATGGTGTGTTCGAGTAAATGAGGAGAATCTTGAAATTTAAGGAGTACATTTCGTGTACCCACTTTCTATAGGAACATGTGTACATGTCGTGTAAAGACGGAGTACATGGCCAAGCGTGGTGACCTGGAAACTGCCTAATGTAAGGCCTGGAAAAGGCATATACACACCGTTAACTTTTAATGGAAACACCCTGCATATTTATTTTTAATTTATTGAATGTACTGGGGCCGCGTCTAATCAATGTAAACATATTCTTCTCAATTTGTTTTTCATCCAGCAGTGATCGAAGCTGAAAATTCTACAATAAGCCCCCAACATGACATATGTGCTCTGAATAAATCTCCATTAGTTGCGTTAGAATCATATTCTTCAGTTCCTTCTTCTTCTAGAGCCCCATCTATTGATTTATCCTCTTTCAGAAGATACCCTTGGTTGAACTTCTTAGAGTTTTTTGTAGATCTACAGTGTTCTTGGTCGATTAAAAGGATGAGGTTCAAATATATCGATCTTACAACATCGTGGTAGGTGGTTTGTTCCTTTCAATATTTTGTCTTTGAGTTACATGTGAAAAAAGGCCCAATAACCCTGTTTAGGGTATTGGGTTTTTAGGGAGTTTAACCCTTGAATGCCTTCTATGCCTTGATTTCTTGAGTTAGGGATCTTGTTTGAGAATAAGGTTTATTTTTCCTTATTATGGATGTGTTTTCCCATGGTTTAACTAATATTGTTCATTGTGCCTCATTTTTCCTATTAGGTTACTTTTTTTTCATGCCAATTACATTTAGGATGGAGTTATATTATCTGACTCACTTGTGAAATTATTTTTAGTTATTTATCCATGTATTATATTGTGATATTCTTAGGCGGCTGGATATCATTTGTGCACGATTGACTTACATAGGGCTTTGGGAACCTGGTATAGTAAGACCATCGGGGAAATGGATGATGAGGTATTTCCCAGAGTTTCTATTGTACTTTCCATGCTGCGAGACCATGGGGGGGGGGGTTATAGTTGATTGATCCCTTAGAGTGTCTATCGTTATCGTTATGAGAACACATGTGGAATTGACGTGGAATTCATCATCAAGGAGACTTTGTTTGCACAAGACCAAGGGGTTTAGAATGTGGGAGCATACCCAGAGGGTCATTATATCCTATTTTTATAGGTTGAGCTAGAAGGGTAATGTAGTGTGAACGTTTTCACATGGTTTTTTTATTTTTTTGGTTGTTTATTTAATAAATGTAAATTAATGTATTTGAAATGGTTGGATTTATTACTTTTGAGTACTTCATTGTTTAATACTTCTTTTTTCCTCTTTCCTACCATATATATTCACTGAATGTTATGCACATATCTTTGTGCGGTTTCCTACTAGGATTCATCTCACATCCTGGTCGTGTCATGCTTTTGGGACCAAATAGATTATTTAGTTACAATCTTTTCTATGGTCAAGAGACATTATACATTAGGGACATTATTGATGAGGACCTTGTGATATTAGGACCAAGCTGTGTCTTGAAATGTAGCTAGAGTTATTTTATTTCATTCCCTTGTAATTTGGTTCTGTAGACTATTCTAGCATTGTGACTTGTTTGGATACTTTGCTAGAAATATGTGACATGCATGATTTATATATGTGCTCCAGTTGTTTATCTCCTTGTATTCTTCCACTATTTACTATTGTGTGTTATTATTAATTATTCAGCTACTGTTATATGTTTATTTATAATATGTTACTCTATTAATGAGGGCATATATTTCCCATGGTTACAACCAAGTCCCTCACTGTTGGTCGACAACCTCTGGAATTTGGGAAAATGCTCTTGAGTCCATGTCCCTAACTGGGTATGGGGCACCTCTGGGTGACACCAAGAACTGGCACATTACATTATGATATAATTTAACATTGTGAATGATGAAGTAAAATGCAATTGTTTAGTTTAAAATGATAACCTCCTCTTTAAGATGTCGCCTTTGTATTTATTATTATGGACGATATTGATGATCATTTAAAGATAATAGATCCTATATATTTTTTTAAAAGTACGTTACAATATTTTAGGAAAGGGTATGGTGGATCTATGTGGCTAAAGGTGGTGTAAATAACAGAGGATATGTGGTACCCTTTTATAGTGAATGAAAAAACACAATTTGAATTAATTAAAGGTGTTAAATATATTAAATTATTTTTCATGTGAATGTGGCACCAAGTAGAAAAAATTCATAAAAGAAGATATATTATGGTTTAAATCATTTCAAACAATAAAATTTGGATATGTTTATATAGAATTATAGACCTTATCTTTGGGATGAATCCCATTTTTAACAAATTTTATCCTTAACAGTGGTAATAAATTTTTCATTAATAAAGGTTTATAATTTTTCTAATAATGTAAAAATTGGATAAAAATGGTCAATGGATGAAAATTTTGACCATATCCCATTTGATTTTCCTAATTCAATATTTTAATGATTTTTAAAAATTAAAATATTATTAAAGTCATTTTTAGAAATATTCACATAATTTGAATTTAAATACATCAATAGGAATATGAAAATAAAAATATATAATCATTAACTTGCTATTATAAAGAAATATTATCCATAAAATTCATATAAAAATATTATTCATTGAAATAATATTACATTTTATGTTTTTAAAATCTTTTACTTTGAATTTTCAAATTCTTTCACAAGCGTTGTGTAATTGTTTTGTAATCATTTAAGAAAATTATCCCATAAAAATTAAAAACAAATTAACATCATACAAATAAATAAATTTGGTTAAAATAAAATGTATTAATTAATATATTTTTTTCATCCATATGTGAACATATAAGATTAATTAATATCAAGGGAGTGACATTTTAAAATTATCATTTACAAAATAAAATATAAATCTCTTTATAAAAAAAAGACAGGGGAATGCCATATTTAAACAAATATGAAGGGTATGGTCAAAATAAACATACACAATTTAATATTTTAGGTGTTAGATGTATTTTTAATGTCTTATTCCATTATTTGAAATTTTATTTACTTGATTTACCCTAACCAAGGCGACACATATTTACCACAATTAGTATTCATTGTGATAAAAAATAAAGTTAACCTATTTACCTAATTTCAATCTCATGATTAAAAAATGCAATATAATTTTCAAGACTAAATTTCTAAAATTTCATTAATTTTTTAATATAAATGGGTAGAACACAATAGTAGACTGTTTGTTTTTTTGAAAAATCTTTTTTAACCACAAAAATGAACTTATACAGAATTCAATTATAATGATGACTCATATAAAATTAATTATATTTTTTATTTATATAATATTATACTAATTTAATATCAAATTATAATCATAATGATACTTTTCAATGAAAAAATGATAGTTTTACAAAAATTGATATTTTTCACTATTCATTGAAAAAATGATATTTTCAGAAAAATATAAAAATTTCAACATAATATAATTTTGATAAAGTAATTTCAAATATTTTATTATTTATAATAAATAAAACTTATTAATTTTATATTAATTAAATATAATATTCACTGACAAAAAATAATAAAAAAAACATTTTTAAATAAAACATATTTTTGATGCATAAAATGTCTATTGAAAAACAAGAGTTTATTTATGCATAATTAATATATACATTTATATGGACTAAGAATTTTAAATATACATATATTAAATAATTTGGTTAGTGTTATTCATATCCCTTAATTCCATTATTAGGATATAATATTCTTATTTAAATAATAAAACATCATTGTTTATTTAAGCTCATTATTGCATATCCTATACACTATTGAAGATAATGGTATTTTAAAATAAATAGGTGTTACATTCTCCCAAACAATATTAAATTATATACTTTTAATATTAACAATATATTAGTAAAAAAGTATTTAACATTGGTTAAATCCATTATTTGAAACACACATCATAATAAGGCTTAATAAAAATTACATCTAAAATGAGGGAAGGGAAAATATGAATGTCATATGGAATAACACATAAATAGGTTTAGAAATAGGAGAACATTAGTGAGAAGTGAAAACATGGACTAGGAATAAAAATTTAATACAAAAATTATAAAAGAGAGTGACAGAGAACATTGATCACAATGAAGTAAATGATCCTGAGAAGGTGAATAATCAAAAAACAATAAAACATTGTGGTATGAAAAAGACCTTAAATTCATTAGAAATGAAGGTAATGGGATAAAATTTTAATTTAAATATCTTTTTCCCAAAGTCTAGTAATTCTTTTAGCATTTATATTAACAACATAAGGAAAGATAGTTACTTTATTTTAATTAAATCCATAAATATAGGTTCATCCTTTGGTTTCATGTTTCAATCAGTTTCCACCATTATGTATTCTTTTACTCCATATTATGAGTATGAATATTTAATAACCAATGTACCATAATCAACTTCTTATTGACCAAGAGGTATATAAAATGATTAAATGTTTTTCTTCCGGACTTTACCAAAACCAAAATGGTTATCATAAGGAAATATATGATCCAAATTTAAAAAACAATCATAAGATAAAAAATACAATAATCTCCAAATTTAACCAAAAATACCTAAAGTTCATATTAAATAATTCCAAAAAATTTTAATCCTATATACAAAATAACTACAATACAAACATACTAACATCAAAAGATATTTTAAAAAAATCAACTCACATCCCAAAGATTCAATAACTTTATTCCCAAATAATCCTTCATGTTAAATCACATAATACACCTAAGAGTTACATGTACTATATCAAAATAAAACATATCCCAAAATACCATTAATCACATTAAAATCCCATTACATAATGTTTTAAAAAGGGGTGTTTATTCCATTGAACATATGATCAAAATTAAACCTATAAAACCATGATCATATCCATAAATCTTATGTTAACCTCACATGAAATTATCATAATCTGCAATGATATGTAAACCCTTTCTGTAATACCAACAATAACCGCATCGAACACACACTCCTGGATCCAATGAAAATAATATAATATTTACATTTCTATCTTTGATACTAATAAATGTGACTTAATTTTAGCTGTACAAAACAAAGAACATCAAATAGAATTATTGGATCACTTTTATATGCAATGAAATTTTGGGTTTAGAGTTTTAGATAATTGGTAAAAACACTTACATAATAATACTCTTGTATTTATGTGAGTATTTTTTCCACCATACATAGATTTTCATATTTCACATTATGAATTAATCATCACCAAAATGAAACAATTCAATTCATATCTTTATTAACATATTTATTTATGACATGGATAAAATAAACATAATAGAGTTGACCAAAAATACATTGTAAGGGTAATCAAAAGTATTAACGATTGAACATCATCAGGGAACAAAATATAATTATAAGGTGTTGATGTCATAATCAAAGTCAGTTAGTATAAAATATTAAAACTCATTCCCATAAAAATATATACCATTAAACATGTGATATGTAATAAATCTTTATCAGATATCATATTCATATATTACAACAATTATGATCTTTGTGAAGATATTATTTAAGGAAATGATCGTTTTGAACTCATAGAAAATATTGAAAAATTATATAGGTATCTTGGAACATCAAACATTAATCATGGAATCACCTAAGCGAATAATTCCCTTGTCTACTAAGAGTAACATATAATTGGTAAATTCTATTGTCTCTTTAGAGTAACTTATAATATGCTAAATACATCATCTCATAGTAGGAACATGGCTTCATTATCTCTTTGGATTAAATTCCATCAAGTTATCCCCATATAATTACCCAATCAAGTGGAGGGATATAATGGAAATGCATGTCACATATTAGAAAAATTACATTAAGTATTTAGGTTCACTACCCAGTCCTTTTTTCATCAATAATTTCAAAGTTACATATCATCAAACAAAACAAATGGATACTTGAATTTTATAAAAACCACAATAGCTTGACTTACCAGTGAAAATGAAATGAGTTTCCAAAAAGTATCATTAAAACAACATCATAAATAATTTAGAGAAAAAATATAATGGTATCATAAGAAAATATAGTCAGAAAATCATAATAATAATTATCATATTTTTAAATTTATTAAAATACCATAAAAATAATATTTAAAACATTTCTTGGAAATAGGGTATAATTCTCCTTTTTTCGTACAATTAAAATTAAAAATATAATAAATATTTTGAAAAATATTTTATTAGAAAACAAATATGGGAAGTTATAATGGAATGTCAAAATTAAATTACATTCATTACATTAGGAAAATCCGTTCTTTTCATAAATGTTAAAAATAAATAATTTTTCAATCTTTTATAAAGATAAACATAATTGACTGACGTAGAAAATGTTTAAAAGTTTCAATTTATAAAATTTTAAAATAAAGTCAATGATCATGGAAAATAATATTAGGAAATATCTTATTTTTATAAAATAACATTCATGATATAAGATAAAGAATATTGATGAAAATTTTGATTAAATGTATTTAAGAACATTACAGAAATATTTTTAAACAGAAATAATTTATGACCTTTTAAAATAAATAAAACTATTTAAATAAAGAACATAAGAAGAAAAATATAATTATATGATCATAAAAAGAGTCCTGAAATTATATTTCGAATGTCATTTTATATGATATATATATGAATATAGTTGAATCAATAAAAACACATCTCAATGAAAAATGATTGAGATGAAAAACCCTTTCCACTCAAGTAATTAGGGAATAAGAAATACATTAAATAAATGAAAATAACATGATTATATAAAACCAATAATTTTCATGAAATAAAATATTAAAATATTCATGGAGTGTTAAGTACACCATTTAAAATAAATCTTGGTTGATAACATGAATTACGTCTCAAATAATTGAAATTGAGGGCATGAAAACCCTTGAAACTATTATATCTTCTAAATTGAAATATGATGGAAGGGAGAACATAAAAAACATTAAATATCATGATAAAAGTTCAATTTATGATATTATATTACAATATTCCTTGTACACACCTTATAAAATTTATTTGGTTCATAATACAAGACATTTCTCAATTAAATAATATTAAGATGAATAATCCTTACAAAGATCTTATCAATGAAGTAAGAATTTAATCAACTAAGTTATTACATGGAATGATTTAAATTGAAAAAATGGGAATAAAAAACAATATAACAAATTTTATTTTCTCACATAATCTTGGTATAACATATTCAATTAAGTATAATTATAACTCAATGAATAAAAATCATGTTATGAAACCACTTACCTTGATCCCAAATATGCTATGTATGTCCTTTAAGTCTTGTATAGTAAAATTATATTAATATATTACTTGTTTATGAACCATCTATAGGTTTAATCCTTATCGTTGAACTATTTATTTCATTTATTTAATTGACAATGTTAATCACTGAATCGACTAATTCCATGTTGAGTATTTTGAGGACATTCCATTCATAATTACGAAACGACATTGATATGTTGACATTGGTCAAAGGCATAATTATTCCATCATATCAAAATTAATAATAATTAAATAATTATAATTTTTATACTTTAAATTAAATTTTATAATCACCCAAAAATGGAATAAAAGAATTACAAATCGCATCACTTTAGGGAGGGGGTGTTCTATATATACACACGAGCGACATTATCATTTATTAACAGGTGGAAGAGTAAGAAGGTAAATAATATATTATTTTTCTATAATTATAATTATGTCATAAATACCATATATATTTACTAAATCTATCATAATCACCATCCTTATGAGTTGGTGGTGAAAAAGGGAACACATCACTTCATGGAGGTGGCAGTCCTCACATACGAATGAACGATGATTTCATTCCATATAAGATGAAAAAATTATATATATTGTCATGAACCAAATCATCCAGGACCAAACTAAAACTACCCACATACAATAGGCTAAGGGATGGAGACCTGTGCAGAGTAGGCATGTCACACACATGGGAGGACTTATCCTATAGTACACACACACACACATACATATCCATGGAAAAGTGAAGAGATAATAAAATAGATGACAAAAATATTCATTCATGCATTTATCCAAAAACTAGAGTACATAAATAGTACTAAAATCATAAAATGGATAAAATACAGACCCACTAAGACTATGAAATAGTCCAATCTGCTCAGAAGGTGTGGAATTCTATCAAATCTTACCACGTAAACCCACCTTAGTCAATCGTCATTATACACCTCAATCTGTCATTCTCATTATACTACGCCTAATCCAGTACCTCCTAAGTCTCTATCAAAAATCCTATTGTCTACACATGACATGAAATGTGAGAGAAAATCCCATGTAGGTGTGATTATAAAAATAACCAGTAGGTAACTCAAAAATCTAAAATAAAAGGAAGCAATTGAATGGAAACAATTCGCTCGATCCTAAGCTTGAGGGAACCCAAGAGAGAGGGAACACGAAACTCCATATCAACCCATCCTCATCTATACATGAAAAGTAAGATAAAAACATGTTTTTTCAATCTAGATATTTTAAAACATTTTATGTACTACCAAATTAACTTATATATAATTATATCAGACTCAGAGTCTTATAAGGTCCCAACCTCGTTGCTAGCCATAGAAATCTACCCAAGGCTCAAAGGTCACATTCGTCTAGGAGAACTCACTATGTGGATTGTTTCATCCAAGATGGAACTTATCTAAGATATATAACTCTCTTTGTAATAGATATTACATACTTGATGGAACTCATTAAAGAGATCCCATTGCGTCTAGTATCACAAGACCGATGATACTTGGCCACCATCCTAGGTGGAACACATCCAAGAAAACATGTCCATCAGATCTCACTATAGGGAAAGTCATAATACAAATCTGTGGATCTCAATACATATATATGATAAATAACCAATCCTTGATTTCATAATCCTAAACTCTTAATGGAAACACAAAATATCTCCTCTCACAGGTAGGGGATCATGCACCAGAATGTTGGAGGACACCACAAACCCATTTGGGAACTCTGGAGATCATAGAACATAGATAGGGGATCACACCCAAGACTAACATGGGACACCACAATCCCTAATGAGTCTCATTCAATGATACATAGACAGGGGATCTGGCATAGGATTGTTATGAGATACTAAAAACCGAAATAAGGATCAAATTTTTGAGTAGGGGATCATATAGACAATGATACCACAAACCCTAATGAAACCACCCGTGAAGAAGGGGGGTCATATTTATAATGATACCACTAACCTTACAGGGATAGCCTCAATTATATGGGATCTCCACCCGATGAATTAAAGGTAAAAAAGTTCCCTTGAACCCCATCTATGGAAAATGATATGATATAGGATCCCTCAATGTCCTCTCAGAGGGATACAATAACTCTATTCGTGCTCATTCTGTTGACGGGATCACAATCCTATGATGAGGATGTAATGTCACACTATACCATAATAGGGATAGACTATGGGAACCCATGGAAATTATATTGGTATATAAGTCTCTAATAGAATAAGCCCACTATCCTCACTCCACACCGTATCTTAGATGGTAATACCATGGACATCATCATGTCCATTGTGAAAAATTTATCATGATATGCTACTAAAAGTCCTCCATACAAATACTGAATTTGGAGATGCATGTGGTAGAAAACTAAAAGGGGGGTACACCACTTGCACCCTTAGTAAATGATGTGTTCTCAAAAACCATCCCCAGACCATTTCCCTTATAATTACTCTTCATGCAAAAGAAAACTACATGACAGGTATCCACGCCATATAGTGTGTGACCTCGGCCGATCACCAGGGGGTGTCCTCAACTATACACGACCGGGTGGCCATGTTGGCCCACATTTCATATACTCTTGGTACATGGAATGTATTGGATATCTAGATACTTGTTTGTGTTCTCTCCCTTTTCCCATGTATGGAACACTATGTATGATTACATTGATGTGTACTTCCACATAACCATGTCCTCCAACATGGAATCCCCATCAATTACCCTCTTCTGAAATGCCTGGGATCACAACATAGTGTGTAACCATATTACATGAAATATAGTTCCTAAAATTTATCTTCCTTGAATGGGAACCATAAACAGTGTGTTCTCCTACACTTTACATAGTGTGAACATGAATTATGAATGGGAATCCACTCTACACAAACCTAAACTATCAAATTTTTTCCATAACATATATATAAATCCCTAGGTGATGTCTAAAAATCACTACATGAAAAACATCCTATACCCATGGTTCAAAACCGTGGGTATAGCCCCCAAAACCGTGGGTATAGGCTATACCCACGATTTTGAGATCCGTGGGCTAGAACAGTGTCGGTATAGGTCCCCATCTTATACCCACGGGTTTCCAAAACTGTGGGTATAGGTGTTCTGCCACCTTTTCAACGAAATATATCCAATTTCCATGGTGTCAATGACTTTTACCCCACGGTTTCAAAACTGTGGGTATAGATACTAAAATAATACAGGCGGCAGGTTTCGATCTCGCAACCTCTTCACTGCTGACACTGCATCTAACCACTACCCTAACATCACATATGTGAATATATATATATATAGTTAAATATAGTTATTAAAACTGTGGGTATATAGGGAAGAATTGTGGGTATAGGATTCCCATCAAAAAAATTTCCTTCCCGCCGAAAAAAAATTCTCGCGCACAAACGGGAAGCCTAGACCCACGGTTTTTCACAATTGTGGGTGTATATATTTTATCGCAGACCTATCCCCAAAGTTTTTGGGAATACCATGGGGATAGGTATACCTATACCTATAGTTTTGGAAAACCGTAGGTATAAGTGAATTATCAGGATCTATCCGCACGATTTTGGTAAACTGTGGGGATAGACCTCCTATACCCACGGTTTTGGAAAACCATGGGCATAAGTCCATTTTCCAGTAGTGAATCTTAATTGGGATATAAAACCTCATAAAATGAATGAAATGGTATCTATATGTAATTATCCTAAATATTCCTACCTGGGGTTGAAATTCCAATGCTTTGGGTCCAAAACCACACTCAGATGTTGTTACAGCTCAATTCGTTAATGATCGACATCACGAATATGGATTCCCGACACCTCCAATCCGTATTTAAAGCATGGGTTGTTCATCAAAAAGGGGGATCCTCCTATTATATTCATGATAACCCAAGATGGGTTGCAGATCATATTAGTATATTATTTTAATAAATTAATATCTATTCAACACACCATCTAAAACACCTTCGGCTGAGGACATGACGCTAACACACATTATATTGTTACTAATTTACACATCACATTTTGAACCCAACCACAGAATTATATTTCTAATCCGAGAATCCACTATGGAGTTATTCCACTTTATTTAAAGACAATGTGTGCATTATAAAATATATAAAATATATAAAATATTACTTTATTGAGGCTTTATAGGCCCCAAATTCACATGTTGGCACAACGATTGGCTTTGAAAACACTCATAGATATTTTTAAAAGTTTTACAAAACAAAACCAGAATCAGTAAACACTCCCACCTTCATGATTATAATCCCTAATATAGATAAAATAAATACAAGGGAGACAATAGAGGGATTAAATGGAACAACCATGCTAGTGATCTCACTAGAGGGTTCCCTAGTTTGAAAAAACACACTGAGTGAACCACAAATAAAAAAACTCCAAAAAAACAGATCAAACAAGATCCACATCAGGATTGAAATCTGGCAGATGTGTCCCCAGTTTTGATAGGTGGAAAACACAAAAACCTAGTCTAACTATGCCTACACAGTCTAGCGGTATGCCACCTCGCTACAAGATGTAGAAATTATTGTAACCCAGAAATCCTTATCTTCCCTTGGATAAACTTCACCCTCAACATCCATCACTTGAAAAAAAATATTATAAACATAGAAATTTTCTACCATTGGACCATCCTAGTATAATGGTGACCCACATAGCCTCTCGATAATGTCATAAATGGTGCTATGCTGATGGCAGAGCAAACACTGCATCATGGCAACATGAAAACCTGAAGCATGTTCTCCGAAAATTAAACAGTTCTCTCTACATGGAATAACCAACCATTTAATGGGTTTAAAACAAAGGGAAAATAACTTCATTATCACCTCTATGATAGTGTGATTGGATCAATTTGAAATCCTCCAAATGTCAATGTACCCCCGCCTTTAAAAAACCCATCATGAACATGTCCCATGGATATCCGGTCATGCGAGACCTCTCAAAAAGAATCTCATAGTGGTGCCTCACTTCCTCACTATAAAATAAAAGAGGTAACCAAAAAAAACTAAATATATATCACACCATACTCATGTTTCTTGCTTGAAACTTTGAAACTGACCACACAAGGGTACCAAAAAACAGCACTGGTATTCATATGTGACACACTGGTTCTTACAAGGCCCTCCTTATGAAAACCTCCAACTACACCATGTCACACGAAGATCTAAATTAGTTATATGATTTGATAATGCAAATATGAAGTCATATCATAGGTATTGGTCTACATAGATGTAAATTATAAGTGTGGAGGTAAACCCAAAATGTCATCCAACAAACATCCTCAACTCCACCACCATATTAGGAAACTGAAAGCTTATATCACTATAATAGTAACATCACCTCACCCATTGGAGACAATCATAGGATAATGAATCGTATGAAACCAATTCATAGTAGAGAGGATCATCAATGGTTCTCTCTCTAACACTATAGAAATATTATATATGAGGAAATCTCCTCCCATGGTCTTATCACACCGTTGATAGAACTGTTCGTCACTGGTCCTCTCTTTAGAAGCCTCTGGCATCAGGGTTGATTGTAAAGTCTCCATTGGTATTACTAGGTAATACTTAGAAACTCATTCACACAACTTCACCACAAACACATAAGTAAAAGGAACTCGTCCACTACACCTCGACACATTCCTCATTGAGTGGTAGTAAATCAGACACGTTGTTTTGAATCAGATAAATAGAATGAATCTCATTGGGGGAATCATTACTATTCCTCATGAGTCCGAATCTATATCAAAATTTACCATCATAGGGATCTACTGACACTATGCATCACCCTGAATAAGCCTGAGGAAAGAAGTGGAACATATATATTATCTCACAGTAGTGTCAAAAATGATACTAGAAAATTGGAATGGATACTAAGAATACATATAATCATCCTTGAGGACTCCAAGTCAAATCCCTCTGTAGCATAAAACTTTTCTTGACACCATACTCTAACTCCCATAGACTACTGTGGAAGACCTATGGGTGATGGTTGCAACATATCAAACCATGTTCAACCACTTTCTTCTCTCCCCACTCCCCTTCCACATTTGGCATCATGATGAATTCCATGATGAAGTCAGTGTATATTCTAAGGTGAGAAATTATCCATATACATCTTAATAGAATGATTAGTTAAAAAATATCTCACAAGATTTCCATATCTATAAAAAGGGAATCATTGACTCTCCCATTATTGACTTAAACCATCATGGGAACCTTGATCAACAAATAATCAATCCTGGGATCATCTTTCGAAGTGTCTTCCACACCAGGATCAATGATATTTTCATGTGATACTAGTTTCCAAGGTCTTAGCTCCCATAAGATATGAAGAGATAGTTAGAGTATTCTTATCTAACAATATCTTCACCACCAAGGCTGCTCAAGAAACCCAATAAATGTGGGAATTACCAACAATATGACCAAATTCCTATCATCTCCATTTAGATCCATCATGATGGTTTGTTCTTTGAAAAAAAGATCTTGAAACATATCCAAAGAGCACCATGAATGGTCTAAGATCCTCACAAAGTATTCTTACATGATTAGTATATATTAATTATGGAATATAAGCTCTTTAATAAGCATTGATATCAATGTTGCAGGACGAAACTCTTCCCTATAGATCCAATTAAAATTCATATTAGTGAGAACCATTTCATCATGGTTCTACATCACAAGGTTATACTATGACTTGGATTATCCTTATTAAAGACTTGCCGCTAGAACCACAATCTATTTGAGAGGTTTCCTCATAATACCTAAAACACACTTGACTCCCACAAGCTAGTCATCATCCCCCTAGAGGTCTAGCTAACCCCGATAACTCAATAGTAACTACCTCTAGAACGCATTCAATCCACTCAACCTAAATTTTCCCTGTCATAAGATACTCGAACAACCCTCTATTAATCTTGTGTGGGATTTATTAGTAGATCACCTAGAGGTACCATACTTTGATTAGTGTCCCACACCAAAGCCTCGTCACTAAATGGATCACCGTCACAATCCCTTTGTGGAACCCGGTATGGCTAGCATCATGGTGGCATCCTGAAATAGAATCCAGACATTCCATATTCAATGAGTACATCTTAGGAGATGACTCAAGAATGACATGGGACCCACAACCCAATATTATATGGTTCATGTACAAAATATTCACTCAAACCAGTGCCCACATGAATTATGTCAACATAATGGTTATCAGAGTCTAGGTCATTGGATACATCATCTTGTACCCAAAAAATGGATGTTCTATCCAAAAATTCAAAAATAAAACACATTAACACTATATCTATAAACCCATCGAAGATTAGAAACTCTATTACTAATGTAGAACCAACTCATTATATACCACTCTCTCATGGCCCGTCCCACTATGGCCCAAAGAACTACTACCCCAATCCTTACTCCAATAGGCTAAGGGATGGAAGCAAGAACAAAGTAGGCATATCAAACACATGGGAGGCCTTAAACTATGATATATGTAGGAATGTGCATGCATACATCTATGTGAAACAGTTCCTAGTTAATAAAGTTTCTGATAAAAAATGAATGCATAGATATATCCAACAATTACAGTAAAAAAAAGTACAAAAATCATAAAAAAAACTAAAGGACCAAAAAAACATAAAAAGTGTCTATAATTCATAGTAGTGGGGGGATTGATTCAAAAAATACCTCATAATACACCTCATTCAAACACTATTATACACCTCAGTCGATCAAGCTCACTATGCTCTACCTGCTCCAGGAACTCCTAGGTCGTCAAAGAAAGGCTTGTCATCTGAAAAAACAAGACATGTGTGGGACGATACTGTGTATGATGAGTATAAAAATACCTATTATTCTTCCAAAATAACAAAAATAGTGGGGAGAAACTGAAATGAAATAATCGTCTTGATCTCAATCCAGAGGGAACACAGGAGGGAGTGAGAATAAAAAACTCCATCTCGACCACTCCTCAACTATGCATGAATATATAGCTCATTTGAAATGGAATTTAAATCTAGATGTGAAAAATTACCACAAGGAGTCCTAGAATAACCCATATATAATGGTCATACACTCCAGGTCTCATTAGGTCTGGACCTCACTGTGTTCCACAAGATTCTACATGGTTATAAAATGTAACACCTATCTAGGATAACTCACTCAATGAGAAATACCATCATAGATGTCCCTCATCCGAATGATTTTACTAAATTGAGAATAACACTATCACCCATTATGGAACTCATCTTAGTGATCACACTCCATAATGTATATCTAAACTGATTGCTCTTCCCCACCATCAAAAGTGGCATACATCTGAGCGAACCAGACATCGAGTATTTCAACAATGAATGTCACACTATCACTTAGCAGATATAGATATCTGATAGGGGACCACACCTGTCGAAAAAGGGTGGAACCTTTAAACCAAATGGAATGAAAATAATTTCCTCTCATGGATTGGTGATCATCGCTATAACTACAGGGGACACCACAAACCCGATCTGGAACTATAGAGATCATACCATTTAGATAGGGGATCACACCCAAGACTACTGGGGACCCCAGAAACCCTAAAAATTCTCAATACTTGATATATAGATATGCGAACACACCGATGATAGTTGATAGATACCTAAAACCTAAATATGGATCCAATCATTTAGTAGGGGATTGTATAGATGATTATACCACATACCCTACTAAAACATCCTATGGAGTATGGGAATGTATGTCCAATAATTCAACAAAACCTTCTAGGCAATCCTACTAGATATTAGATTTACATACTATTCATGAATATCATTATGATACCACATACACCATCTATGGAAAACCATAAGATAGTGGATACCACACCGACCACGTAGAAGAATACACCAACTCTATTTGATCTCATCATATCAAGGGGATCACAATCATATATTGAGGATGTAATTCCAAATTCTACCCTCATAGGGATAGAAAAAGAGAACTCACACCACTGATACTTTTGTATAAATCACTAAAAGATGTAACCCACTAACCTCACCTCACATCGCATCCCACATTTCAAAACTATGGCCACATCACCTCTGAGGTGGAAAATTAATCAGGATATACTATACATGGGCCTCCACCTTAGTCCTGAAGATGGAGATGTATGAAGGATAAAATTAAAAGGGGAGTACACAATGTGTAACCTCATTACATGATGTGACTCTCACAGACTAACCCCTTTTTATGTCCCCACTTTTTACATATGACGTAAAATAAAACTACATAGTCTGTACCCACATCAAACTGTGTGTGACCGCAGCTAATCACTTGGGAGTTTCTTCAAAGATAAATCGATAGATGACCATGTTGGGACATACGGCGTGTAACCGGGTACACAAAATTTATTGTATATCTGACCACTAGGATGTCGTATCATCTTGTGCTTGTGTATGGAACCCCAGGTTCATATACCTGGCCATGTACATCAAAACGACCGTGTCCTCTAACAGATAAACCCTAGCCATGTCCATTGGAAACACACTTTGGGATCCCTACATGACATATAGGAATAGTAGATGGTTTATGGTTCCCATTATTAATCTTCCCTAAATGGAAAATCACATGAGAAATGTGATCTTATACTAAACACCATGTGATTGGAAATTCTAAATGGGAATCCTCTCAGAGTCATCAGAAGCTCCCCAATTTCAATAAGAACCCATAAATCCACTACAAGGTATATTTAGCAGTAATAATAGGGATACAAAAACATAATTAAATTTATCATATGGGATTAGGACATAATGATCATTAATCTGACATCCTCATGGTGAAACACTAATGCTTCGAGTCCAAAACAATTCTAGGAAGATAATGAAACTCAGCCTAGTGAAGATCAGCGTTAACAATTGTAATCAACGGCACATCATTTCCTTAGTTGTGCATCAGTTCATCCATCATGAATGTGGAATACAATTCTACCATCCATGGGAACCCAATGGGGTTGGGGGATCATATTATTTCAATTTTTAATAAAATAATATCTCTTTAACCTGCCCACCAATACACCCTCAACTGAGTACCCGATGAAAAAAAATTATATCGTGCATAGGGTAAACATCATGTTCTAAACTCAACCAAAACCTTAGATTTGTAATTCAAAATTCTAATTAGGATTTAAAATATATAAATAAAAAATTATTCATGCATTATAAAATATTTTTAGTATTTATAATATCACAGAACAGAGGCTTTATGGGCCCTAGAATCCCGTGGTGACTCAGCACTGGTGTTTTGAAATATTTCTATAAATATATCAAAGCCTTACATAAGAAAACCAGAGCCACTACATTAACAAGGTAGTGAAATTAACATAATATCATCCCATTATATGGTAGATACTAATTTGTTTTAAATTTTAATGGTTTGGACAAAATTGAAGGTTTTAAATGAATATGTAAAAAATATCAATTAAAATGAATACCACCTATTTGAGAAACATCCTTTGTATTTATTTCTTTAGACCCCAGGGATTTCCATTTAAAGATAATATAACATCTAAAACTAAGATGTGGATATTTATAAAAAAAATTTGATAGTTTTTTTTCGGAGCTTTGTGGATCAAGGTGGCATAAATAATGGAGGAGAGTTGGTTCCCATTTATATTGAATGAAGTGACACACATAGATGTTCTTGACAGGTTAAAATATAATAAATTATTTTTCATTTGAAATTTGAACCAATTTGATAAAAATTCGATTATTAGATGTGGTATGGTTTATATCCTTTAATCCAATAATATCAGGATAAGATTATGTGGAATTTTAAATTTATCATTGTGTTTAAAACCTTTGTTAAACAATTTTAACCTTAACCATGGTAACAACCGTTGCAATAAAAATAGGTTTTTAATTTACATTTGAACTATAAATTATTTAAAAAATTGTAAATGGATGATATTTTAGATTATATCCAACCAACTTGAACTCAATCAATATTTTTATGATTTTTAAATTATAACAGTATATTAAAGTCATTTTAAGTACAGTTCATATATTTTGAATTTAAAGACATCAATAAGTTTATGAAATTCAAATTTAAACCCTTTTACAAAAAAATTATACATTATTATTAAACATAAAATAAATTTTAAACAATAAGTATTCCCAATTACTTTTCTATGTTTTAATAATCATTTACTTTTTTTCTATTTCTTTCACAAACATTTCATCATCGTTGAGTAAGTATTTAAGGTAATTATATTATAAATAAAAAATAAAAATATATTTCCATAATAAAAAAACTAAATTATTTAAAAATAAACTATAATATTCATTTTTACTATTTTCTTATCCCTATGTGAACATATAAGATAAATTTAAATTAATAGAGTGATATTTTGGAATTTTCTATTACTTAAAATAATATAAAGGTATTTATCAAAGAAAAATGAAACACAAATTCCATATTTTGACATATATCAAGGGATGGATGAACTAAACATATTTTATATAAATAATTATTGTGTTATAGATTTTTTAATGTCTTATCCCATTATTTTAAACATTAATTAACTGGTGTACCCTTAAAGAGGTGTCACATTTTTACCATAGTTACTATTTATTATGATAAAAAATAAGGTTAAAATATTTATCAAATTTTAACCTCAACATTAAAAATATGGTATTAAATTTTAAATATAAAATTTATATATGTTTTATAAATAAACATTATTAAAAATGTGTAAAGCATAATTTTATTTTAGAAAAATTATTTTTAATCCCTAAAATGAACTTCTACAAAATTATAGTATACATTTGATTAATATGAAATTAATTAGATAATATCCCTATAAATTATAATTATGTAAATTTAATAACAAAATAAAATCATAATTTAATTTTTCAATGAAAAAAATAGACATTTTTACAAAAAAAAAACTCCATTATTAACAATTCACTAAAAAATAAATTTTTAGAGAAATCCCAAAATTTCACTATAAGATAAATTTGAAATGATTATTTCAAAAATGATATAATTTTCATTAAATAATATTTATAAAATTATAAAAAATTAATTACAATATTTTCTCTTAAAAATAAATTTAAAACATTTTTTTAAGAAAACATACTTTTTAAGCATAAAATGAATTTACTGAAAACCGATTGTTTATTTCTGAGGAATTAATTAACAAATTTTTATTGTGTTGGAATATAATTTATAAATTTAAAAATTATATTACTTATTTTCATTTCTATAAAATCAATGACTAGGATATAATTTCGATATTTAAATAATAAAATTATGTGGTTCTATTAAGCTCGGTGTTGTGTGTCTTATTTGCTATCGAACACAGTGTTCTTTTGAAATATATGGGTGTTACATAAATGTTATGACATAATATTAAAATATAAATGTTAAAATAGTATCAAATAATACAAACATGTGGAATTTTATAAAATGTAATCTATATTAACATGTAAACATATAAACTGGTTACTTGTAAATATGTAAACATTAATCATTATTAACTTGTATATAAATTCAAATTATATAATCATATCAAGTATAATCTATAAGTAAACAAGTGGGAATATAATTAATTTAAATATGAATAGACACAAATATCTATACCAGGATTAATCCAAATCAAGAATAACAAAACTAATTTTCATAACAATGAACAATCCAACCATAACAGACGTAATGAAACCGAACCGAAAAAAAATTAAATTCAACCAAACTACGTGCAACAAAACATTAATAGAATTGAACTATAATAAAAATTTAAAAAATATTATAAATCAAATTTTATTCAGATACACCAAAAAAAATTAAATCGAACCAAACCAAATTAAGTAAAATTCAATCGAACTGAATCAAATAGAATTTAAGGAATAGTTCAAAACATCGCTCGAATTAAACAACACAAAAAACTATAATAAAACATAACCCGAAATAAACCATTATAAACTCACATTTATGTTATGATAATAAGCCAAATCATATTGAATAAAACTAAAATGAATGAATATATTTTCTTCATAACAAAACTAAAAAAAATTATGTTGATCTAAAAAAGAAAATTGGGTTCTTACACAATTTGAACTCACCCAAACCTAGTTCAGACAATAAAAATTGATAAAATGAATATTACTAAATTGAATTAAACCCATTACAAATGACTTGATACAATTATAATAAAACTAATATGAATATTGAATGACCAAAATGATCCATTTTTTTAATTTTTGTTGGATTTATTCTAGTTTTTCTTATGATGTTTCAATTCATTTTGGAGAATTTAGGATTAGTTTGTTTTCATTGTTGTTAGTTTAATATTATTTTAAATGGGAAATTTTTTATTAATATGGTATTATTGAATTATGTATTCATTCATTTAATTCCATCTGTAGTGGGTGGTGTTTATCATCTAATGACATGTACCTAAAAAATTATAATTTTGTTAAATTATAAATAATAATGATGGGAGTGCTGAAAATTATGAAACATAAGAAATGATTCTATGTTTTTATATATATTAAATTTTCAGTATTTATTTTATAACTAAATATAACATTTATATTGTAAAAAATGTTCTTTAGAGGCCCTTGATGATAAATATAATGATATATCTCAGAAAAATGATCATTTGAGAGAAATAGTAGGCGATGAGAACAATAAGAGAGGCCACTAGTAACTTATGGAATCACATTGTTTCCATCAGCCTATATAGAAGTACAAGACGTTCAAATATTATCTATGAGATATGAGAAAAATTAATATTATGTCCATCTAGTAATTCATTAAAATTTTGATAGATTAAAGTCCATCATATACACAATATACTTCTATTGTTTTTTATGCACGAATGACCACAATGAAGTCCTTATGTATTGAACATGTTGATGGTGATGATAATCCTTAAATTTTTTTGGGATGCGTCCTTACTAGGGGTGTGGATGAATATTCCAATGGTGATGATTTTAATTAGGAAGTAAATATTGATGGAGGTGTACTTGATAATAGTGGTGGTCATGTGGTCTATAATTACCCCCCACATTTCTGACATAATATTTTCAATACATAATACCTTTTGGTTGATTTTTGATGAGAAGAAATGATTATATGTCATGATTGTTTTATCTTATAAACTAATTAATTGTATAAACTTGATAGGATTTCTTTTTTGGTTTATCAATTTATTTATAGGTTGTAATGACAGGATATGGGAGTAGGATAGAATGAATACAAGGGGTCATATCAATGTTTATTGTGACACCCACAATGTAATTATGGTGTTTATTTTATATTATTTAATGAGTTTGTGTCCTGTTTTACGTATCCATAGATTTCTGACCTTGAACATGGAATCTTTTGTAATTTTCCTACAATTCATGGTTTAGAGGAAATCATAATATTACCCTAACTCATCTAGTTGTTTAGTTCACTTCATTCTTCCCAAGGATTTAATGTACGAGTGGCACACTATTTAGTCCAAAAAATGTTGATTCCTAGAGAAACCATGAAGGACCATTGGTGAGTATAGTATGTGAAACAAAATATTCTCATAGTAAATTAAACCACATTAAATTCATTTGATTCACATATTCAATTTTATAGTTCTATTTTGAATGGTTTGAGCAATGTTTTTCAAACCATGCAGTGTCTATGGGTAAACTCTGCAAGAGAGTTTTTCCAAGGATGTGGACTATGCATAGTTGGTTCAAGAGATAGAATACGATGTATCCAAACAATGTGGCCTTTCAAAATTAATTTAAAGTGGGAATTCCACTCTTTTACCTCATTGAGTTTAATCTCCCAAAACTCCAATTCATCACCCCTAAATCAAAGAGACCATGTATGGAAGCTTTTGGAGCTCCCCCAATTTTTCTTCCATTTTTTTGCCTTATACCTTGGGTTCAATTTGTTTTATTCAAGAGGTTTAGGAAGGAAAAAATGGTATTTTTACCAAGAGTTTTTGGTAGGGAAAAATTGTTTTCAAAGTGACTCTTTTCATTTAATTAAAATCAACGTAAAAATGTTTTAACTCACTATTGATGTGTTTTTATTTTTTTAAAACATATGATTTTTTCTATTTTATTTAAAAAATAAATATTTTGGATGTATGAAGAATTTGAATACTTAGATTTGGAGAGTTGTGGTGACCTACTAGGCTATTTAGCGGAAAACTATATTTTATAGGTCCAGTTTTATACCAGTTTGTTTCTATTCCTGATCATTTAAGGAATATGTATGGTTAAATCATGAATATGGGACATGAGATGGACCGATGGAGCTATTTTGGGGTTTTATTAACAATTGAGTTTTTTAATCACCCATTTGTCAATGTTTATTTTATACTTTGTCTTATGTATATCAATTTCTACAGTTATTCTATTTATATATGCATTGTATCCTATTTTCATGTTTAATTTTTATTTACATTGTTATTTTTATTGATTTTAATTCCTCGACTTATAATATTGTGGTATTAGGGTGAAATCATTCACAACTATGTTCTGTGGTTCAATGGAACTAGTTTCCTAACCCTCAAGAATGTGAATACCCTTTGGGACTTATGGAGAACTAGTTTGAGTGTTTGATTAAAGAGAACACAAAGTCAATTAACTAAAAAGTGGTATTAGAGAATTAGGTTCTCAATTAGGACCTATTTTTTGTAATTAACTATGATAATTTGGGTTGTTTTTAGTTTAGAGACATGGTTTTTGTGGGATTGGACATTGGTGTGAAGTGACTATCGTGAACTACTTCTCATAATGATCCTCGCGTTTCCATGGGTAGTTGGGATTTTTTCACTATTTATGGATTTATATTTAATAGAGTTATTTTATTATGCTTTGATTCATGTTAAAATAGTACATTAATCCTAAATGGAATGTATTTAGTTTCCTTGGGGGATCTTGTTTTATGTTTTTGATAGAGCTAAAAAAAGGGATTAGAGCATGAGTTTGCCTTATAGGGAATGTAATACATTTCCAGAACCAAATGATTGATTCCTAATACATTTTATAGACCAATTGAATATTGGTTTATAGAGTTAAACCATTCGGTGAAGTTATATATGGCTCCAAATCGCAACTTAGTTTTCAATTTATACCTATTGATCAGTGGATTTCCTACCATGTTAGGGTTGTGAGTAATGATTCACATTTAGTGTAGAGATATGTTGTCATTGTTAGATGGAATTTTGTTTTGAGTATTGTGTTGGGAATTTACTTATTCTATTTTTTATCTGATATTTAAATTTAATTTGATGGAATTTTTTTTGGGTTTTAAAACAAGGACTTAGGTATGTTTTGTTAAATGAGATTTGTTTCATGACATTTTTTTTCATAGTTGATTTTACGATAATGTTTTAGAAATGTGTTAAGTGTGATGATATTTTCTAATCAACTAATCATGGGGTTTTTAAAGAGAAGTTTCCTATTTTATGAAAAACTAGTGATTTTACAGATTTGATTTTATGATTTTTTTTATATTTACCCTTGTAATATTTCTATAAAATTGGTAAATGTATAGAGGTTGTTTTAAAACTTGAATTTGTGTTTTATATTGATTCTCAATATGGTTGTTTAATTATAAAAATATTTTATGTTGTTCTTAAATCTGTCTTGGGAATGTTTTTAAATTGTCTATATAAAGCTACGGAATGGGTATTGATATTGAAAAATGTATTCCATTTGTTTTTTTATGGAAATAATGCCCAATTTTAATTGTTCCATAGTTTTTTAACATTGTTATTGTATCCATCATAATCGTACTATGGTTTCTAAAGATGAATGATTTTAAGTATATTTTCTTATTTTGGTTAAATGTTTGTTTGGGTTTTCCCTTATGTGTTTATTGGCATACGTGTTAATCTTTAGGAAACATGAGAAAATTCAGATCATGTATCTTATTGTTTAATATAATCCTCCCAAAACGGATTACTATTTTAGTATAGTGTTTTTCATAGAGGTGTTTTCTCCTTCCAGTGTTAACAATGCCTACAATATAATGTAGTGTCATGTGTTTTTTTATTCTCAGTCTAGTGTGCAATATATTTTTCTGAGGTGATATTATTTTTTTAATCATTTATAGACCATTTGGGGTTAGTAGTATAGAACATGTGGTTAGTTTGATGGTTGGACAAGTGATGGTCAGTTTTTTGGAGACACATGTGTGACGTATGGAATAGAATGTTTCAATGGCCAAGATTGTATGTCTTGATATTTTAGGTATGAGTGACCATTTTTTGGTGCATATTTAGGGCGGTTAACCATTTCTATTTTTTTAGAAATCCATTGTGGTAATTTCTCTCATTGATTATAGTGTAGTTAAATGTTGATAAAAATCATGCCTGTGTTTTCTTGGGGGTCAATTTGGTTACCTGTTGAGAGTGGTGGTTCTGTTTAAAAGTTTTCATGTCTTTTTGTTCGATGTTTTTTGTTTTTACCTTTTGTTTTGTAGAAAAAGGGATATTTTTTTAAATAGATGTATATGGGAAGAGTGTAGGGTCCAAACATGAATACTTTTGGGTGTAGTTTTTTTTACTATTTGTACTGTGGATACTTTCATGATAGATTTCATATCGGAATCACCATGGAATGGTATTTTGGGGATTTAGATTTAATAAATCCTATATTATGGTTTTTAATATTATGTTTTATTTTTTTTAATATATTTAAAAATATTGTATCCCATTTTTATGATCCTTTATGGGATGTTTTTGATTGGTTATCTAGTTTTGTAATCCTTTGGAATGTGTCCTAGAGTAGTGCTCTCTTTTTGGTTTTGAAATGGTTTCTTGTTGTTGGTTCTGGATAGTAGAGTTTTGTAAATTACATATAATGAATTATGGAATTAAGTTTCTTAAAAATTCCTTATTTATTTGTAAAAGATATGTTTATGGTTATTCCACCATTATAGATCAATTATAAATAGTGGGTAAAACTATGTTAGGTATTGATATTTTTGAGCTTCTTTTTGTCCCTTTTTTTTTGATTTTCATAATTATATTTTTCATTGTTTGGGGATTTTTATAGTTGTTCATGGAACCATATTTATTCAATGAGTGTATGTTTAAAAATACGTTTTTAGTAAACATCTACTTAGACCTGAGACATTCTATAGACATAAAGTGGAATGGTGGGGAGATATAATACACACACCATGTCATGGTAGTGTTTATTTAATATTATTTTATGATTTTGAGGATTGTCATTCCCAGGGCCCAGAATACCCCAGAGCTCATGTGGATTCAATAAAAAATATTGTGTAATTTGAATTTATAAAAAGAAAAGATGATTATTACAAATGATGTTCTGCTAATGAGGATCTTTTTGGTATAGGTCTTAGAGAACAAGATACAATAATTACAATTCGTTAAAAAATGAAAGAGAAAAGAATATTCACAATGCTTCCACCAATCTGTGTAACTCAAATCTATTATAACTATAAAATTTATTTTAAAATATAGGGTGGGCATAAGAATATCTAGTAAGGGTGTTTTAAAAAATATCCATATATTCTATAAAACCTTTTTTAAAACATTCCTTTATAATTACTTATAAAAACTTTTTTTAAAGAAAAATGTAACAAATTAATCCTAACATATGATTTTGTCAATGAATGATAAGTGAGGAATTCAAGGATTAATAAAGGGTTACAATGAAACATGATCCAATCATATGCCTACTCATACAAACTGTATGGGGTACATCCTATAAATTCGGTGTTATTATAACAATACTAAGTGTGGCATGTGAAAGTGCAAGTACAAAATTTATAAATTGAATTAATACATGATCAGGGTTACAGAAAAAATTATAACATCAATTTCTTTCCTTATTAACTATAAACAATAAACATCTTGACAATTCTATGAGAGTAGAATAAAAATTATTCCATAAGCATTTATTTCTTCTAATACTCATATGTACATTCTCTTTACTATGAATATAGTACTAGTTGAATATCCACTTGGTTAATTAATTATCATGAACATTATGAGGTAATGTATAATGCGATATTATGCCAAGGCCACCAACATGATCTAGTTTGTCTCATGTGAACTAACGAAGCAACTTAGGGATTTCATTAATCGGTCCCCAACCCATAGGGCTTTCTATCACCGGTCCCCAACCCATAGGGTCTTCATTAATCAGTCTCTAACCCATTTCATTCTATGTCCAATACAGTCCGCATATTCCAATAAAGGTTGTTTATTCAATGTGTCTCATACCACTTTGAATATTTAATTTTTCATTTCATATTATTCAAGGTGTCCCATACCACATTGAATAATTTATTTTCTTAATCCATAATTTGTCATAATAGTTTCATTACATCCTTTAGAATTTACATATATTTTGTGAATCAATTACTTAAGTGTCAAAACTAGAATGTGTATGGAAATTTAATAAAAGAAAAGTGTTTTATGGAGATTATAGCACATTCTATGATAACTATTTTTAATGTCCCACTTCCGGAAGCCACCCATAGGTTCCCGTACCTGGTTGGTTACATGCCCTCAAGCCCTCTTCCCCGAACGCCAAAGGCTGCCGACTAACAGTGAGGGACATGGGTGTGATAGTGGGGAAACTATGCCATCATTGGAAGAGTACACAACAGAAGTAACCAAATATAAAAGAGCGGAAGCAGTAATACCACCATAGAACAGTAATCTCATAAGACTGATAAAGAAACAACTGGACGATATATATAAAAATATATAAATGATTCATGATACATATATGTCTATGAAAGAAGCGACAGAAGTCAAAATGATTAATACATTACTAAACCAATGTGAAAAAGAAAGCAGATAAACTCCTCCGCATCGCAACCCACAGCTTGGTCACATGCTCTCCAACTCCACAAAAAATCATGTACATATAGTCGAAGTGCACTTTCCCTTGCCTATACCTACAGAAATATAACTTGTTTGGGCCAAAAAGCATGGCCCAAACAGGGTGTGAGATGAATCCTAGTAGGTAACCTCAAAAAGATTTGTGCCTAACAGTCTGTGAATATATGGAAGGTAAAAATGTAGAAAGTAGTATTCAAGGAAGTACTCAAATATAACAATCCACCATTTCAAATTTCAAGCAACATCTAATCAAAGCAGATAATCATAAATAGGTAACCCTCTGGGATGTACACATTGCCTATCCCCTCAGGTACTAAATATTGGATACAAGAAACTATCTGCGATGTACGCACAGTCTCACCCATCTGGTTTAGCTAAAGTATAGACTTTTTGAGGAATCAATCACCGTCATTTCCCCATATAGTATCATAGCATACTAAAGGTGCTCTGGGGAAGCACTAAAAATCAATTCCCCCTTTGGCTCACGTCGTGGAACTACAATCACTTTGGTGAAGAACTCGACGTTAATTCCCCCTGTGGTCTCGCATCGTATAATTATAAAGACAGTCTAGAGAATCTGTCAACATCAATTTTGTCTATGGTCTATACATCAGGTTCACATGGACCGGTGTAAGTCAAGAATGTGTAGCAGCATGTAACGGCAAAGTTAAAACTCATGAACTACATGGCTACCATTCTACGTCATAATAGAATAAAGAACAATAGTCACACCATCCTACCATATTATGCATGGGAATGTAAACAGTAGCCTAACAAGAAATCAAGATCCAACGGTTAAAATAGAAAAAAACATGCATGGAAAAACATCCAATGGAAAAAAATTCACCATATTCATAATCAATAATCATATACTTAGGAATTTTAGCACAGAAGGGAACAATATGGAAAAAATAGTAAACGTGAAATTCCTATTGCATGGGTATTGGAAAAATTTAAACATAAAACTCAAAGACTTTCAACAGAATGGAAAAAAAGACCTCCCTCGGTGATGGGAGATCATGATACATGAGCCAAAATGCATGAATCACCTTAGAATTCCGAAGATCTACAGAAAATTCCAAAATTTTTAACCCACGATAACATGGAAAAGAAGAGAAATTAGATTATGAAGCTCAAGAAGAAGGAAGTACTCACTGATGCAATTCCAATGCAACCGAAGATGTTCGATTAAAATGACGGACGATGTCTCAGGGGTCCATTGAAGATATGCAGTAGTACCCTCTCTCTCGGATGAACCATGAGTAGAATATGTCGGTACTGTCCATCAGAAGCCACCACAGTGAGTTTAATAAAAAAGAAAGTACACGGTGTGTACTTTTGAAGTACACGACATCTACTTTCATTTTACGTACTCCACCTTAGGTGTCCTCGAGGTCATGAAACATGGTGGTGTACAGTTCCACTACACAAAAATCACACGGCTACCCATGGTAAATGAGTACACGGCGTGTACTATTGTAGTACATGGCATGTACTTCAAAAATATCCAGAAACTCCACTTTTTTGAAAACAATATTGGAAGAAGAAGAAAATACCTAGAAATAATGTCAGGGTTTATACAAACTTCCCCCCATAAAAAATTATCTCTCGAATTTCCCTACCAAGGTGTTATAGAAGATGAAACCCTGTATAGCTCTGGACACTAAAATAATAAATCAGCCTCCCTCTCCCAAGCCTCGTCCTACACTTGCATGTGCAGCCGTTGGACCCATACCAAAGTAACAGACCGGCCATGAAGAACTTCCATACATCGATCAATAGTCCCGATAGGATGATCCTCGAATGACGCATCCAATTTGACCTCAAACTCCTCATGATGAAAGACATGAGAAAGGTCTGGAAAGTAACATCTAAGCTGAGAGACGTGAAAAACGTTGTGCATAGCCCGATACCTCTGAGGTAACTGCAACTAATAGGCAACAGTCCTAACACTCTCCAGTACCCCAAACAACCCGACATTCCTCAACGAATGATTACCATGTCCTCTAATCCTCTTTTGTTCCAACCTCATTGTGAAACATAGAGAAACCTAATCCCCAACATCTAACTCCAAATGTCGTCTCCGCTGATCAGCATAAGACTTCTGACGAGGCTCTATAGTATCCATCCTCTTCTAAATCAACTCTATCTGCTCTGTGGTCTCTTGAACAAGATGATGTCACATCAAGGCTACCCCATTTGCCTCCATCCAACATAAAGGAGATCAGAATGACCTACAGTACAAGGTCTCAAAAGGTCCCATCTTAATACTTTCTCGAAAACAGTTATTCTAGGAAAAATCTACAAGAGGTATATGCTTCTCCCAAGAACCTCCAAAATCCGGAATGCACGCTCAGATCATGTTCTCAAGCACCTGAATCGTACGATCGGACTAGCCATCTATCTCAGGATGGTAATCCGTACTCAAAAGTACATGTGTACCCAAATCCTTTTGAAGCCTCTACAATACCCGAGAAGTTAAATGGGAATCCCTGTATAAAAAAATGTGGTATGGAACTCTATTCAGATGTACAATCTCTCAGATGTACAGCTGCCCTAGATCATCGACACTGATGGTCTCCTTGATCAGTAAGAAGTGAGAAACCATCTGATGTCTATCAATGACAGCCCCTATAATATCATTCTAGCGAGGTGACCTCAGCATCCCTATCATGAAATCCATCACGACGTATTTCCTCTTCTACTCGAGAATGGGTAACTGTTGTAAAATTTCTACTGATCACTGATTCCCCACCTTCAACTACTGACAGGTGGAACACCTCATGATGAAACTAGAAACATCCCTGTTCATACCTAGTCACCAATACTGACTGTGTTGATCCGAAAAAATCATGGTGACACCAAGATAAACAGACCAAACTAAGGAATGAAAATCCCACATCAACTCCTTGCATATATCTGTTGGCACCCATACGTGTCCCTAGAAATGCATGATCTCATCCTCACCTATGGTCCATCTATGAATAGGGTCCTCTCCTAACACGCTTTCCCGAAGGACTAGGAATTTAGAATATGATATCTACGTCATTCGTACTCGATCAATAAGGGTAGAGGTAATAGATAAAGAATATATAAATGTTTTATCTTGTCGATCATGCACCTCCAAATTAATCACAGAGAACATAGCCATAAGCTTCCACTCACTACATGATTCCCTAACTGCTTGTATCTAAGTCCTCCTACTCAATGCATCATCCACTGCGTTGCCTTTCCTAGGTGTATATTCAAGGTCAATGTCAAAGGACTATAGTTACTCAACCCACCTGCACTGTCTCAAATTCAGATCACGCTGAGTGAAGATGTACTTGAGACTCTAGTGGTCATTGAAAACCACAACGTGATCCCCCATAAGTTAATGTCTCAAAAAACGTAGTGCATGAACAAAAGCTACCAACTCTAGATCGTGCATCTTGTAATTCCCTCATGTGGCCTCAACTGCCGAGACCCATACGCAATGAAATCATCACCGTACATAAGCACAACTCCCATCCCAATATCTAAAGCATCACCATAAACAATATAGATATTTCCCCAATCTAGAATGACTAGTATCAATGTTGAAGTCAAACTCCTGTTCAACTCTTGAAATGATGACTCACACAAATCTGACCATAAGAACTTCACACCCTTCTTAGTTAGGATTTCCAACAGTGCTACGAAGTGTGAAAATTATTGAATGAAATTTTTGTACTATCCATCCAACCATAGAAAACTCCGCACATCAATGATGTTCTTCAGCTACTCCCAGGAAACTACAGCTCTCACTTTCTTGGGGTCTACTGATACTCCTGTATCTTAAATAAGAAGACCCAGGAAGTGAATCAGATCCATCAGAAAGTGGAATTTTGAGAACATAGCATACAAATAATTCTTTCTCAGTGTACTTGAAACGATCTAAAGATTGGTATCATGGTCGTGTCTAGTGTGAGAGTACACCAACATATCATCCATGAAGACCACTATGAAAGAGTCCATGGATGGATAGAATACTCGGTTCATTAGTTCCATGAAAACTATAGGCACATTCGTGAGACTGAATGGCGTAACCATATATTCTTATAGACAATACCGACTATGGATTGTTGTAAGAGGTATATCAGATGGTCTAACGTGAAACTGATGATAACCGGATTTCATGTCACTCTTCAAGATCACAAGTGGTCCTCGAAGCTGATCAAAGAGATCATCAATCCTAGGAAAAGGATATCAGTTCTTTAACATCAACTAGTTTAGATTCTAATAATCCACACTAAGCATAAGGGTACCAACTTCCATATTCACAAACAGGACAGGCGATCCCCAAGGAGAAGTACTGGGTCGGATGAAACCCTTTACCTGCAACTCCTCCAACTACATCTTGAGCTCCTGAAAATCAGGTGTGGCCATCCAATAAGGAGTAATGGTATATGTGCCACTCCTAGAACATGTTCAATAGAAAAGTATACATCACTCCCTAGTGGTAAATCTAAAATTTTTTCTAGGAATACATATTTGAAACATTCCACCATTGGATGAAAGTCTAACTATGAAGTCCCCTTGTCATCCAGATACAGACTAGAAATCCGGGCTATAACTGCTCACAACCCATGATGCTCTGGACCCACACTTCTCAATTGGATATCCCCCTTGACCTTATTATGTGAAGATCCACCATCGGGTGAAATGAAACTTACCCAGCATCGAAAACAGTTGAAGACTGCCTTGAATGGAATTTGCTAGTCCATTCTGAGAATGACATCATAGACTATCATATCTTGGAAGTAGAGGTCTCAAATGATGTGACACCCTCCAACCTCAAGAGGGAACACCTTTCACTGACATACAAAAGATGTTCTTGGCCACAAAAGAGTGTCTAGTGTCAAAACATTGGCAGGAGAAAAGATACAGAGCCCAAGGCTCTCCACAACATCAAAAAATATAAATCTATGAGTAGCACCACAATCGAAAAAGGGAAAAAGATAAAACTGATTCAACTAGGACCGTACCTCAGACTGCAGAGGGATCGAGATCATGCACATGATGGGTCTACTCCACTCCAAAAACTTGGTCAGCTCCGTGGCCCTGTGACCCTTCCAGAATACTCTGAGCTGATCCACCCGGTTGTCGTTAGTAGCATGGTGATTGACTGTAGAGACCCGAAGCTTGACGTACATGGACATAACATTACTTTTGCCGAATACATAATACATAACAAAAAACCAGACACACAAGGATCATAATAGTTTAGTGTCTTTGGAAACTCAGAATATAAACATCTAATCATGTTGAAAGATCTTCAACATCTCCCATAACGATCTTCCCCTTTTTGTTTCCTTACCTAAAACCATTATTTATTTCCTTGGGAAAATAAAACATAAAAATGGTGAGCTCAAATGCTCAGTAAGGGAAAACATAGAGAACATAAAACAATCCATAAACATTTGAAAGCAAAAACTTGAACATGAAATCTAAACAATAAAACCTTGAGCAAAGACATAAATCTTGGAAGTACGTAAGGAATATAGCATAAAGTAACATCAATCATGATAAAATATCATGGGAATAAAACTTGTAATTGTAGCGACCATTAAGCACATGTTATGATTTCCATAGTAGATAAGGCATTGCTGCCCAGACCATCTTAGTGGACAAAATCCCTTTCTGAATCGAGTTCACTCCTTGTTTCAGTCCTATAACACTGAACCGGATTAACTTACCATTCTAGCCATGTCTATCTCATGAGAGATTAATCTTTACCCAATTCATTGTAGGGAGATATAGGTCTCACCCATCTCATAATGAAATCATTTTTACATGTGCCACAAAATAAACATACAAAACCCAATAAATAAAATGGGTTTCATAAACATCATCCCATCATCACGTAATCCATATAAAATAAATGGAAATCATTTCAATATAATAAAATTGCAACCATGTAAATCATAGAGACATGATACTTGAATGGTACACATATGAAATAATGCGATCTTAGACGAAAAATGGTTTTGATAAAACACTTGAAATGAATTTTTGAGGAAAATATCCATTCTTATTCATAATCATTTTATTTTCACAAAATGTCTTGGAATTTTAAAATAAAAGGATTTTGTGGAAAATAGTCATGGAATATTTTGGAGGAAGCTTCATGAAAATAAGGCTTTATAAAAAAACATTCTACTCGTACTTTTGTCGGAAAGTCAAAAAAGTACCTTGTAGGGTAAATAAAAGAAGATTCATTCCATACCAAGGGGTAAAAGTCAAAATGGGTAAAAAGGACATTAAAAATTCATGAATACACATTTATAAAACATGGACATGGATGATAGAAATAACCCCAGTAAATACTTAAGAATAAGAAATCTCGGATAAAAATGAGATTTGAAAAATTATCCCTTACCATAGGTCTGATATGATTCGTATGGATCTGAACCTCCTGTATAATGATTTAAATAATGTAATTGACTTATTAAATAATTATATACATTGTTATGATATCAAATATGTTTCACTTATGACTTTATATTACCCTTTCATTTCTAAATTCAATGTAAAAGCAGCATTTTCGGTAAAATCTTTTCATTTATTGTATGTGTTTCGACTTGTCGTTCTTGATAGTTTTACTTATATCCTGATTTACAGATTTCCAGAATGTAAAACATGATTTATATATAATATATATTCATCATATACCCATATATTGTAGATCGATAAAAGGAATGAAATACACCATTCATGGAGACGGTAGGTCGTACGTACGCATGAACGTTATTTTCATTTCCTTGTTGAATTGAATGAAATTAAATAGATGACATATATATATATATATATATACATAAATAAAGTAGCATTATTATGTCTTATATTTAATTATTATTCATTATATATACTTTATAATCATTCTTAAATGGTTAATCATGGAAAGTGAATCTCATAGTGTTCATTGAGACGGCAGTCCATACGTATGCACGAGCGATGATATAATTCCCATTATCATGGAATTGTATTGGAGTGTATGTATACTATTTCATAATCAATTTCACTTTACAATAATAATATATAGTCATTATTTACCTCATTATACCCATACATGTAAGGTGGTGGTGGAAAATAGATTACACCACGGCGTGGAGACGGTATTCCGTACGTACGCACGTGCGGTGATTTCATTTTCCATAGGATGGATAGATGGTGAAATAGGGTTGTTTCTTACTTATAAGAACATATAATTATATGATTTATACTGATGATATTACTTCATAATGAAACAACTAATGAATAAGAATTTTAAGATGAAATAATGTTGAAAGAATCGGTAACGTACATTACCTATTCTTTGAAGCGCCTCTTTGAGACCTCCTCTTAGGGCACTAAAATTGGACTTTAAAGAAGACCAGAACCTCTAGGATGTTTCTATTGAAGTGGATAAGAGAATTTGGCAGTGTTTGGACGAGCTTGAAGGCTCAAAGTGGTGTGAGTAAGAGAGGGAGGACGTACCCTTTTATAAGGGAGGAGAGGGGCACCTTTGGAAAAACTAAAATTATTATTTTATCATAAAGTCATATTCGGTTTTTAATAGCTCAAAATTGATTTATTTAGAATCTAAGGTAGGGAAAGGTAGAAATAATCTCATCAAATATAATTTAGATAGGTTTAGTTTTTTATTCTAACCTTATCATTTAGATTAATCTTTAAGTTAAATAATTTACCTTTTACCGTGTCTTGTTGTTTTCTTACACTATAAGGTTAATAAACTTACTATAACAAGACAAACGAACCACAAGATGATTATTATTTATATATATAACCTTATCTATGACATTTGAACGAACCATATATTTTTAGGAATAAAATAACAATTAATAATATAATATTTGTTTTAAATACTATTTTATGTCAATTTTGACACTATTTGGTAATTGATTTTTTTTGAAAATCATTACAGAATGAGTAGTTCCAAAAAAGATAATTAAATCAATACTAACATGTCATATTAGCCTAGAAAATTTATTTAATTTACTAAAAGTCTCAAATTTCATTTAATTGGGTATTTATAACATAGATTATGTCAATATTTCATTAATAAGATAATAACTGCATCATCTCTGTGTCATAAATAAATTAAATTATTTAATGTCTAAAAATTATAAATAAAATACCATTATGTAGGAAATAGTTTTATCTTTCTAATGAATATTTATAGTCGAATTTAACTTTTGTATAACCCTATATTAAAAATTATTTACTTATTAATCTTTGATTTTAACTATTTTAACCATTCTTTAAATAAATTAATATTAAATGTCCTAATCTAATCCAAGTGGGCCTAAATGGTCATATTTTATTCCTTAGGTTGTTTTTGGTCGAATTACATTTATCCAATAGAATTAGGACATGTTTTAGGGTAATAATAATATCATTTTTACCCTTAATTATCCTATTTACTTTTAACCGTGTTAAATAAAAGTAAAAAAGTTACTATTCACCAAAAAATATTTTCATCTCATTGAACCACATTTTAGTCCTTGATATTAACTGTATCTCTGGGATTTTCGAAATTCCACTCACAGAAGCGGTAAAATTATGTGTTATGAAAAAATTGAGTTTTTTAACTACCACTTATTGGTTTCACTATTCATCAAAAAATGAAACTTTCCCAAAAAATACCAAAAATTAGGCCTAAGATATATTTGATATTATGAATTCAAAAATGATGTCTATTGTACCAAATTAAAAACATATAAGTTGCATTAATTAATTTAAAAATTATTTCCCATTGTCAAAACAGATAGCGTGTTTTTAAGAGATAATAACTATCAAAAGATTGACACTTGTTTATGTCTGGTTTAAATGTGAAATTACATCCAATGACCAAAATTGTATTAAAGGGTAAAAATATATTCTAAATATACTTTAAAACCACTCAAATTAATAATTTATCACTATTAATTTTTTCGATTAAAAAGGATGTTTTTAATTAAAATTTAGTAATTTTCACTATTCATCAGAATATGAAAGTTATCTGAAAAGTACCAAAATTTCACCCTAAACTAATTTCGATATTCCGAATCCAAAATTGTAGTCCATTATGAAAGATAAAATTTAAAAAATTTAAAAAATTGTTTATTACTATTCATAATGGCTAGTTCAAAATAATATTATAAGAATATCTTGTTTAGTGGAATTCGGTATTGCGTACTACACACGATATCGAGGAAGGTCTTTATTGCTTGTAATGCAAGCCAAGTCAGGGATGTGTGTTGTGCAAGCTACTTTTGGTGTAGCATAAAACACAAGACATTAATGAAATTAAAAAATATATTTTTCCTAAAATATCAGTGTGTTACATTCTGCCCCCCTTAAAATGAATTTCGCCCTTGAAATTCGTCAGGGTTACAAATGGTTTACTACTCGAAAGTTTCTTTAATAGAAACCCACATCGTTAAAAGGAATACCAAAACATTGCTTTAAAAACTAAAGTATGAAACATAACGGTTGCCCAAATTAAATCACCACTGGGTTTTCACATAGGAGAACATAGGTGAAAATATGGATATGGAAAAAAATCTAACCATCATGTTCTGATGGAGAGTGGTAGAGAACATGGCTATGAAAAATCCAACAATAACAAAGCCATAAATTTGTGATGATCTAAGGTACTATCTGATTCATCAGATATAAGGGCACTAGGACAACATTTTTTGTTTTCAAGATCATTTCCCTAAAGTTGAAGAATTTGAATTAGAATGAATACTTACTTTATTTTGGTACAATCTCACTGTTGTTCTTGCCTTTAAAAATTTCCACTTCATCTCTTAAAGAAATGAAGTTGAATTTTTTATTCGTGAAGTGTTAGCAGATCATGTGATAGAATGACGGGTCATTCCATCTGTCTCAAACAAAAGGTTAGAAAAAGTTATTAAATATACATAAGTAGATCTATAGTGAGATTAATCATATATGGTTCCTAAAATGGACTTATAATTCATATATCATACTGCTTAATATAATAAAACTAGTTTATACTAAACAAGTACTTCCTGTAGGCCAGTGGTAGGCGATAAGGGCCAGTCGCACTTCAGTTTTGGGTTCGATTCCCACAGCCTTGTCTGACGAGAGGGGTTGTTGCCTGTCCTGCAGGTTGTCCTTTTTCTAAAACTACATTACTATAACATCTCATCAATAATATCAAAAAAAGTTATGTCCTTAAACAATACTATCTTATGTCCAACATAATCTATTTCAATCATTATCTAAAATACTTCGGTCCAAGCTCATAGTATAAAGAAAACGATTACTTGAAATGTCATCAACCAGCCATCATTTATCCCTCATTTTCTTGTTGGTCACATTCCAATCATGTGAATACCTTAATTTTGTATTCTCTTGAAAAATGAATACCCATTAAACCTTAGTGAAAACATGAATGCTGTCAAAAGTTAACTCTTTCAACATACCAAAATCAAAAAATTCTATATACTCAAACCATAATATAACCTTCTTCTTATATCAGTCATGAGCTCATGAATACTATCAAACATTTAATTTTATTCTTATCCCTTCATTATGCGCATATCATCTAATTTCCAAAAATATAGGTACCATTCATCACACACTTTCAAAACATAAAGAAAGGAAACATTGTTACAACCCTTAGATGTCTCTTTATTCCATAGTACCATGAGATTACTTATACAACTTTACACTTTATAAACATGTAATCATTCCACTACCTTCTTAAACCATTGACTGATATTCAACAATTCATTCATCTCAAATATCATTTGTAGTCTCTTCATCATCATCAACATAAATATTACCCATACGACCATACTGATTCTCCTCATGAGCAATTCCCTTAGGGAATTGGTTTGCATAATGCCCGTACATTCCACATTTAAAACATTTAACCATTGTTGATGTCGCAGCAATACCATTATCCTCATCCATGGTGTTAACTGAACCTTTTCCTTTGCACCTACTGGCTTTATGTCCTTCTTTTCCACACTCAAAGCATCTTCCAGTTCCTTTGAAACAATCTCCCCGATGCCTCTTCCCACATGATTTACATGAGGGAAATTGAACGTTCTTTCCTCTATGATCATCATGAAACTCCATCTTTCTCTTCTTATCTGAGTCGGGAAACTTACCAAAGTTGAGATTATTGATCATATTATGAGATTCTTGATTAGGCATAATAACGATGTTTGCACTTCAAAATCCCGTTTCATTTGGTTTATCATGAAGAATATCATTCCATTGTCCGTTATATCCTCCATTATTGTGAATCTTCCTATTTCCAGTCATTTTCTGAAACCCAAAAAGAATAGTGTGAGAGGAAAATATCATGCTAGGTAAAAAACATAGTAAAGGGGGAGAACCCTTAATTTCTAACATCTTAGGTTAAATTCTAAGATCGTTACCGTCGTTCTAGGACTATATACTATATGTATACTTATCATTAGGGACATCCCTAGACATACCATAGAAATATCTCTAGGGATCTAATTAACATTTTCGCATCCTAGTTTCCAATGGTTAACTAAACATTTCCTTTGATACCAACTGTAGGGACCCGAAGCATGACGTACATGGACCTTACATAACTTTTGCGGAATACTTAATACATAACAAAAAAATAGGCACATAAGGATTGTAATAGTTTAGTGTCTTTGGAAACTCAGAATATAAACATCTAATCATGTTGAAAGATCGTCAACATCTCCCATAATGATCTTCCCCTTTTTGTTTCCTTACCTAAAACCTTTCTTTATTTCCTGTGGAAAATAAAACATAAAGATGGTGAGCTCAAATGATCAGTAAGGGAAAACATAGAGAACATAAAAAAATCCATAAACATTTGAAAGGAAAAACGTGAAAATGAAATCTAAACCTTAAAACCTTGAGAAAAGACATAAATCCTGGAAGTACATAAGGCATATATCCTAAAGTAACATCAATCGTGATAAAATAGAATGGGAATAAAACATGTAATTGTGGCAACCATTATGCACATGTTATGACTTCCATAGTAGCCAAGGCATTGCTGCCAAGACCATCTTAGTAGACAAAGTCCCTTTCTGAATCGAGTTCACGTCTCGTTTCAGTCCTGTAACACTAAACCAGATTAACTTACCGTTACAGCCATGTCTATCTCATGAGATATAAATATTTACCCATTGCATTGGAGGGAGATATAGGTCCAACCCATCTCATAATGAAATCATTTTTACTTGTGCCACAAAATAAACATACATAACACAATAAATAAAATGGGTTTCATAAACATCATCCCATCATCACATAATCCATATAAAATAAATGGATATCATTTCATAATAAGAAAATTGAAACCATGTAAATCATAGAGACATGATACATGAAACATACACATATGAAATAATGTGATCTTAGATGAAAAATGGTTTTGATAAAATACTGGAAATGAATTCTTGAGGAAAATATCATTTCTTCTTCAAAATAATTTTATTTTCACAAAATGTCATGCCATTTTAAATGAAAAAGGATTTTTTTGAATATAGTCATGAAATATTTTGGAGGAAGATTCATGAAAATATGTCTTTATAAAATAAAACATTCTTCTTGTACTTTTTTCAGAAAGTCAAAAAAGTACCTTGTAGGGTAAATAAAAGATGATTCCTTCCATACCAAGGGGTAAAAGTCAAAATGGGTAAAAAGTACTTTAAACATACATGAATACACTTTTATAAAACATGGAAATCGATAATATTAATAACCCCAGTAAATACTTATGAATAAGAAATCTCAGATAAAAATGAGATTTGAAAAATTAACCCTTAACTTAGGTCCGATATACTTTGTATGGATCTAAACCTCCTATATAATGATTTAAATAATGTCATTGACTTATTACATAATCATATTCATTGTTATGATATCATATATGTTTCACTTATGACTTTATATTACCAGTTCTTTTGTAAATTCAATGTAAAAGCAGCATTTTGGGTAAAATCATTTCATTTATCGTATGTGTTTTGATTTTTCATTCTTGATAGTATTACCTATATCCTGATTTACATAATTCCAGAATGTAAAACATGATTTATATATAATATATATTCATCATATACATATATATTATAGATCGATAAAAGGAATGAAATACACCGTTCATGGAGACGGTAGGCCATACGTACGCATGAATGCTGTTTTTGTTTCCTTGTTGAATTGAATGAAATTAAATAGATGAAATAAATATATATATATACATAAATACAGTAGAATTATTATGTCATATATTTCATTATTATTAATTATATATACTTTATAAGCATTCTTGAATGGATAATCATGGAAAATGAATCTCATCACGTTCGTGGAGACGGTAATCCGTACGTACGCACGAGCGATGATATCATTCCCATGATCAGGGAATTGTATTGGAGTGTATGTATACTATTTCAGAATCAATATCACTTTAAAATAATCATATATAGTCATTATTTACACCATTATACCCATCCAAGTAAGGTGGTGGTGGAAAATAGTTTACACCATGGCGTGGAGACGGTATTCCATAAGTTCGCACGCGCGGTGATTTCATTTTCCGTAGGATGGATAGATGGTGAAAAAGGGATGTTTCATACGTATAATAACATATTATTATATGAGTGATACTGATGTTATTACTTCATAATGAAACAACTAAAGAATAATATGTGTAAGAAGAAATAAATTTGAAAGAATCGGTAACGGACATTACCTCTTCTTGGAAGCGCCTCTTTGAGACCTCCTCTTAGGGAACTAAAATTGGAATTTGAAGAAGACCAAAACCTATAGGATGTTTATATAAAAGTTTAGAAGAGAATTTGTCAGTATTTGGCCGAGCTTTAAGGCTCAAAGTGGTGTGAGGAAGAGAGGAAGGAGGTACCCTTTTATAAGGGAGGAGATGGGCACCTTTAAAAAAACTAAAATTAGTATTTTATTATAAATTCATATTCGGTTTTTAAAAGCTCCAAATTTATTTATTTATAAGCTAAGGTGGGGATGGGTCGAAATCCTCTCATCCAATAGAATTTAGACTATTTTAGGTTTGTATTTTAACCTTATCATTTAGATTTAACTTTATAAGTTAAATAATTTAACTTTTACCGTGTCTTCTTGTTTTCTTACACTATAAAGTTAATAAACTTACTATAACAAGAAAAACGAACCCCAAGTTGTTTATTATTAATATATATAACCTTCTATAATTCATGTTTCCGAATATTAGATTTTAAGGAATAAAATAACAAATAATAATATAATATTTGGTTTAAAAACTATTTTATGTCAATTTTGACAGTATTTGGTAATTTAATTTTTTGAAAATCATAACAGAATGATTAGTTCGAAAACGGTTATGTAAATCTATACTAACATTTAATATTAACGTATAAAATTATTGGAATTTATTAACAGTCTCAAATTATATTTATTTGGGTATTTATAACACCAATTATGCCAATATTTCATTAATAAGATAATTACTGCATCATCATTGTGTCATAAATAAATTAAATTATTTTATGTCTAAAAATTATAAATAAACTACCATTATGTAGGAAATTGTATTATCTTTCTAATTAATATTTATAGTCTAATTTACCTTATGTATAACCCTATATTAAAAATAATTTACTTATTAAACTTTGATTTTAACTATTTTAACCCTTCTTTAAATAAATTAATATTAAATGTCATTATCTAATCCAAGTGGGCCTAAATGGTCATATTGTATTCCTAAGGTTGTGTTTGGTAGAATTACACTTATCCAATTGAATTGGGTCATGTGTTAGGGTAATAAAAATTTCATTTTTACCCTTAATTATCCTATTTACTTTTAACTGTGGTAAATAACAGTAACATGTTACTATTCGCCAAAAAATACATTCATCTCATTGAACCAAATTTTAGTCCTTGATATTAACCATGTATCTTGGATTTTAGAGATTCCACTCACATAAGCTGTAAAATTATGTTTTATGAAAAAATTCAGTTTTTAACTACCACTTAGTGGTTTCACTATTCATCAAAAAATGAAAGTTTCCATAAAAATACCAAAAATTAGTCCTAATATATATTTTATATTATGAATTCCAAAATTATTTCTATTTTACCAATTTCAAAACATATCAGTTGCATTAATTAATTTAAATATTAATTCTCGTCGTCAAAATAAATAACGTGTTTTTAAGAGATAATAACTATCAAAAGATTGACACTTTTTTATATCTGCTTTAAATGTGAAATTACATCCAATGACCAACATTGTATTAAATGGTAAAAATATATTCTAAATATACTTTAAAACCACTCAAATTAATAATTTATCACTATTAATTATTTCGATTCAAAAATTTGTTTTTAATTAAAATTTAGTAATTTTCACAGTTCATCAGAATATGAAAGTTATCCGAAAAGTACCAAAATTTCACCCTAAGCTAATATGGATATTCCAAATCCAAAAATGAAGTCCATTTTGAAATATAAAATTTATAAAATGTCAAAAAGTGTGTATTACAATTCATAACGGCTAGTTCATAATAATATTATAATAATATCTCGTTTAGTGAAACTCGGTATTGCGTACTACACACGCTATCGAGGAAGGTATTTATTTCATGTCATGCAAGCCAAGTCAGGGATGAGTGTTGTGAAAGCTCCTTTTGGTGTAGCATACAAAACAATAAATTAATGAAATTAAAAAGAATATTTTTCATAAAATCTCGGGGTGTTACATTGACCACTACAGCCGTGACCTCCACCTTGTCCTAAACGACCGTAAGAACTCCAGTTCCTAGACTGGTGAGAAACTGGTGGAACATCTCATGCACATCGGGTCATATATGAACCCTGGTCACCAGCTTCTAGTGAGAAGACCTGACCGAAATGCTGATGGTGTCCCAACATGCCACAAGATCGGCACTCCACCAGGTCTCTCTATAACTGTGGAATCATATGAATGCTTCTCTCGCACTGGTATCACACCACATGGATACCAGAAGATGCATCCCACATACTTGGATCCCCCAATTTAGTCTCCCTATGGCACTTCCATCTATCAGTTGGCAAATAACTAACTCTGGATGTCGAGCAGCCCTAGCACACAAATAAAAATTCCCTCAAATTCCGCTCGATGATCATTTCCTGGTTGACTATGGAATAGATGGAAGTCAACATGAAGATATTCACCTGAGAGAGGATGTCCTGTATAAGGCCATCCTCGATCTTCTTTGGTTGGAATAACCCATCTACACCCAGGATGGGTGTGAAAATATGAAGCTCGGTGAACTGAGCGGAATACTTCATAACCAATAGGGTACCCTACTCAAGGCACACAAACTCCCGGGCTCAGTTGTCCCTCAGGGTATCTGAATAGAATTAGTCCTAGAAGATGCGATGTATCTCCTCCCAAGCCATATCCTGCTGATGACCCGCCTGTGAGATCACATCCCACCATCTCTTAGAGGATTCTCATAGCATATAGGTAGTGAGTTTGACCATTCTCTTCAGAGGCGTCTCCAAATGATAAAGGATCGTTAATGTGGCTTCTAGCCTTGACTCTATAGATTGTGGTCCTCCATCCCCTAAGAGTGTTGTAGGATGTTGCTGCTGGAAGACCCGCGTCAAATCAGCAATCGACGGGGTAGGAGGGAGCACTCCATGAAAGGTCTACATCATCCTCATGAAGCCTTCCATTAACATTTCATCCACACCGGAAACAGGTATAACTATAGCTGCCAAGACTAGCACAACATGAGGATCTACTGCAAGTCCATGACCATCCATATCCGGCGTCTTATCACTGCCCTGTAACTGATGGACAGCCGGAGTATGTCTTTGTGGCATGACTCTACAAGGTCCAGAGCACACCTTAGATCAAGATTAACAGAGACTGAACAAGGATGTTTATGAATAGAACAAGAGAAAGAAAAATTCAGGTTTCTCAAATCATGACTACACGGCGTGTTCCCTGGAGTCATTCACATGGTCATGTACTTCTGCCTAAAATGGTTTTGTAACACCCCAAACACACGGCACGTACATGAATCCTCTTTCCATGTCTGGGTTCTTCTACATTGTTAAGACACACTACTTTCCTAAAACAAGACCACATAGCGTGTTCATGATAGACACAACATGTAATAGAAAAGATTTACCAGGCCCATGTTGTTAGTGACATGGCCTTACACATGGCCTGACACTACACGACATGTTCCAATTGGACACGGTGTGTTCATGAAGGGATTACACCAACCCGTGTTGATTGTGACACTGTCGGGTACTTTGTTCAGACTACACGACATGTTCAATGTGGACATGGCATGTATATCTTAATGTCTTATTCGTCCATGTTGTTGGTTACATGGGTGGACAACGTGTCAACACTAAACCACATGTTTGATAGGGACAAGACATATTCCCACCACACCTTCCCCTTCCCATGCCTCTACCCACACGGCCTATGACAAGGTCAGAGACTACACATCGTGTACATAGAGTAACCAGCTTGTACTTAGGAAATATAGTTTCTTCTCGAACAGAATAACACATGGCATGTACTTAACATTACACGATAGGTATTTAGGTTTTTTTTCGAACATTAAGCCACATAAACTTCTATGGAAGCTAGAAAAACACAAAAACAAACATTTAAAGTAACGAATTCTGATCTATGGGGGCCCATACTCTCCACAAATCAAATTTTGGAATCTTATTCATGTTATAAAAAAGAATAACATTGCAATGATCCAGCAAATTCCGGTCAATGGGGGACCATAAAAACAAAAGAACCAATGTTTTTGGTATATCCAACAAAACCATACACACAATTTCCTATCAAACATAAGGTATTTCTGTCAAGGAATCTATCACAACAACAAGCATATTCAAGAAAACATCTATCACAATAACATGCAATTGCTAATTCATCTGAGGTGGCATGGAATGAATGCATGGCATGTGATTTATAATAAGTGCCTATATGATGCATGAGATGGAATACCCTCATCTACTCGGGTAGAGACAGATATAGAACGTCAATAACATCAATGATAACCGCACAAATCAAGTGAATCACCCAACGGTGAAATCGAATCAACTGTAAAATTGGAAACCATAAAATTGAAATAACAAGGTACATTGGCTTTTCCCTATACATGGGTTAGCTACTCCCGGAAATAGATTATTACCGTGTACCTATTCCTTTATATCCCTGGCTAAAGGCTCCAAACAGTATTTCAAGTGAAAAAGAATCCTCTGATAGCACACTCTAACGTCCCAGTTACGGAAGCCACCTAGAGGTGCATGTAAACGGTTGGTCACATGGCCTCTCGCGCATTTCATCTAATACCAGAGGCTTCTGACTAGAAGCAAAGGCCTTGGGTGTGATAGTGGGGAAAATATTCCCTCATTGGCAGAGTACAAAGGGTATGTAAATAGACATACAATAGCAGTAGAGGTAATAAAACCAAAAAACAGTAACAATAGATGACTGATAAAGAAATAACAGGAGTTTATATATATATATAAATGAAGAATGATATATATATTTCATGGAAAGCCGCCAAAAAAGTCAAAATTCTGAAAACAATGCTAATCCAATGTGCAAAAGAAAGCTGATAAACTCCTCAGCATCGCAAGCCACAGCTTGGTCCCATGTTCTCCAGCTCTACATCAAATCAATTAACTAAATTTGAAGGGCGCTCATCCTTGTCTATACAAGCAGAAATATAATCTATTTGGGCCCAAAATCAAGACCCAAACAGGGTGTGTGATATATCCTAGTAGAAAACCACCACAATATCGGTGCCTAACAGTCAATGAATATAAGGCAGGTAAAAGTGCAGAAAGAAGTAAATAAGGAAGTACTCAATTGTAAGAATCCATAGTTTCAAATATCAAGCAACTGCTAATCAAACTAGATAATCAAAAACAGGAAAACCTCTAGGAAATACTCACAACCTATCCCATCTAGTCTTACCTAGAAGATAGAAGAAACCCTCTAGGAAGCACACACATACTTAGCCCTATGGTTCAGCTAAAATATAGACTCTTTGAGAAAGCACTCATAGTCAATTCCCCATACAAAATCGTATCGTACTAAAGGTGCTCTAGGGAAGCACTCAACACCAATTCCCCATATGGATCATGTCTATGAACTACATACACTATGGGGAAGCACTCGATGTCAATTACATATGTGGTCTCACATCGTATAATTATAAATACACTCTAGGGAATCCCCCAACATCAATTATCCCTATGGTTTATACACTAGGTTCTCACAGACCTTTGTATGTCAAGAAAGTGTAGCAGCGAGTAACGACCAAGGTAATCCTCATGAACTACATTGATTGAATTCTACAGCACAACAGTATAACAGAACAATAGTCACGCCATCCTACCATACTAGGAATGGGAATGTAAACAGTAGCCTAACAGGAAAACAAGATCCCAAGGGCCAAACAGAAAAAAAAACATGCATGGAAATACATCCAATGCACAAAAATTCAACCTAATCACAATCAATAATCATATAATCAGGCGTACTAGCATATGAGTGAAACAATAGGGTGAGAACGGTGAACGCACAATACCCTGTTCATGGGTATTGGGAAAATTTGGACATAAAACTCAAAGAGATTCAACAGAAAGGCACAAAACAACTACCTCTATATTGGGAGATCATGATACTCGAACCACGAGGCTTGAATAACATTATAACACCGATGTTCTACAAAAATTATGAAAACGTTCAACCCATGATAACTTGAAAAGGAAGAGAAATCAATAGATGGGGCTCAAGAAGAAGGAACAACTCACCGATGTGATTCTAACTCATCCAACAATGTTTGATTTGGAGGATGGATAAGGGCTCAGGGGTTTGTTGATGATCTGTGGACATACCCTCTCTCTCGGACGAACCAACCTTAGAAGATGTCGGTTCTGTCCATCAGACGTGACCCTGATGAATTTAATAAATAAATGAAAGTACACGACATGTACTTTTGAAGTACACAGAATTTACTTTCCTTTTCTGTAATCCACTTTAGGTATCATCCAGGTCATCACACATGCCCGTTTGAATGGCCGCTACACGCCCAGCACAAAACTACCCACGGTATCCATGTACACATCGTGTACTCATAAAGTACATGATGTGTACATCAAAAGATTCTAGAAAATCGTCTTTTCACAAGAACTCGTGGAAAAAGAAAAACATAAATGAAAAGTAGGTGTGGATTCTTACAGTATTTGACAACAAGAAATAATGGTCATTTCACTTAAAATGATAACCCTTTAATTTCCAAAGCCTTATTAAAAATGTAAACTAAATTCATAATGGATGTTCATCATTGATTGAATGCCTGACTATTTTAATGGTAAACAATATATTTCATGTGGGGTATTATACACATAGCCATCTAAACATTCATAACATGAATTACAATGTATAACATATCACCAGGGTACTCTCAATTATTTACCCATAATGTTAACAATTGAAAAGCATGAAAATCAACAACAACTAACACCATTTTAAAACAAATAAAATTAAGATAATCAAACACACACACACACACATATATATATATATTCAAACAAACAAATTTTACATAAAAATAATATTTTGAAAATAATAATTTATATTGGATTTAGTATTGTGTAATCCCTTTCTACACAAGGGTGTATATAAAGGATTATATCCGTATGTTGTTCATTATAATCCATTCATTTTTCAAAAACAACATTTTATATTAATTCATAACAATACATGAAAAATCTAAATAAGGATTAGGATCAATGTATGTATATATATATGTGTGTCTGTATGTATAAACAAATATACAATGTATATATGAGGGTGTTACACCATAAAAATTAATGATACTTACATGTTTTAAACATAATAGTATCATTAAATAAATAAGAAATCATTAATTTCGAAAAATTCCATTAAATATAAAAGGTTTGTTTAGAAAACATATACATGTACATATATATATATTTGTATAGAATCACAAAACATCACACATCATTGCATGATAAGTAGTTAAGAAAATAATTTTGGATCATGAATTCACCATCTTAGAAGGAACCAGTAGTTATAACACTCAAATGTATAAATTTATATATGTATATATATATATATATATATTCAATCCATGAAAAAGTAAGACAATTAGGTCCCATACCTGGTTAAAAGGATGTGAAGAGGTCTGGAGAAGCTAAATGAAGGCACCAAAGAGGAAGAACACCATAGGATTTAGGCAAAAAATGTGTTGTATATATATAAATCATATATTATATACGTGTAATGCCACTTTCATGGAAAACCGATGCTACTCAGTTAAAACTATGACTGAGGGTATCTGATCTAGTGGAAAACAAGTGAAAACAGGGGCCACCTGGTCACGGGTGGGGAATAAATTGAAAAAAAGAGTATCATTGCTACTGGGGCAGTTCATACTGGAGATAGAAGAAGTAGAAGGTGACTTGTTAGGTGTGGATTAAAAAAGATGGTCAGGATTTACTGAATTTGTGATCCAACAGTAGAAGTGAATATGAGAGTTTTATATAATAAGAATGGTTGAGATCTAATGATGATTAGATCAAGAGTCTATGAAAGATTTAGTGTTCTTGAAATGGACAAATGGTCCCAATTACATCATATTTGTTCGGATGGCTGTGAGTGACATGATGTTTTAAAATCACTTGAACGACCGAGATTAGACCGATTGGGATTGAATGGGAGACAAAAATGTGGTGGATAAATCACAAATTCTAGGAATCGAGGACTGAACCGATTAGACAACTCAGATCTTGCGCGATGAGATCTGACAGTCCTAATGCAACCACCCTTTAAAATGCCAATCCCACATTAAAACAAGGTGGGTTTCTCGGCTCCTGTATAAGCCTGGGGTCTACACATTGGTCCAAAAATCCCCCTCCCCCTCCTCGATATGACCCCATATCATGTATCTACAAGCGCACTTTTACGCCTACCCCTGTTGTTGTGCTGCCCTACATGGTGGAACGTTATAGCACCCTTACTCACGCATGCCTGTTCGCGTTTGAGCCTAACTATTCACCCATGAGCGAGTGACATAGCACACATACATGGTCCATTTCCAAGGGATATGAGTGAGATGACCCCCATGGCCATGAGTGGTCACCTACAAGGATTCCCTCGTATAGGTGGGGTACTCACCTAATTTTTAGAAAAGTAAAAGATTTTTGTAAACATAAGAAAAATAGGTTTTCATATACATATTTTGGTGTCATCATACATTGAATACAAATTCATTATTAAGACTAAACAAAGACCTAAAATCAATATTTTAATTATTTTAAAAAAACACTTTAGTTTTAAAACATAAAGTTAATAACCAATGTTTAGTATATTATAAATAATTCTTATACTAGAATTTTAAAAATCCAAATTTTTTTACTTATGACCCAGTTTTTATACATCAAAAGAAAAAAAAACTTCTAAATGAATTTCAAGATATTTGATATATTTGAATACATAATTCACTATGTATAGATCAAATATTAAATACATAAAATGTGATTTTTTTCCAATGTACAATTTCAAACCCAAAAAAAATACATTTTTATACCTAATTCAAGAAATATCATATGTGTGCTTCTCTTGGTATTTCGTTTCAAAACAGAAGGGTTATGATTCAATACCATTCCCATCATTAAATCATTATCCATCTAAAATATGTAAAAATAGGTTATTAAAAACATGATTAAAGTTATAACTTCAATAAAATATTTAAACACTTGGGCGAACTCATAATACCAAGATACATTAAATTAAACTAGTAGAAAACCCAACAACTATAAGATATTATAGTCATTAGACACTCAACGATCAACTCAAGGTGGAAAAAATTGGATTACCTTTAATGCCTTATATAAACAGGAATTATGGTATTCCAATTACACGAAAACTTATCAAAGATGGTTCTTATGATTCCACAGATACTATGCATGGTTTTTGTGGCTCTCGTCGTACTAATTTTCATTGTCATGGATCTAAAAGACCCTTAATATTTTATTGATATTTTTTTTGTATTTGGTTGTCTCATTATTATTATAATATGTCTTTTTTGGTATTAAAGGGTAGTGAGGTTGTTTTGTCATATTTTAATTTAATCATTTTCAGTGATCATTGAATAATGAAAGTTTTGTGTTTATTTTCAAGTATTATTTTGGACAACATGGAAATGAAGTAAAACCATAAAATAGTGTTATTACATCATAAATACATTTGGGGCATCACATTATACCCCCCTTCAAATAATATCATCATTGAAATTCCAAAATACTCACACATGCATATTAGAATAGTAGGACACATATCACCTCCATCATCCCCTCACAAGTTCACCCAATGAGAACAATATACTTATTACCCCTTGGTGAATCCCAAGATTTGTTTCTATTCCATCAACTTTGTTGACCCAAACACACCGAGAGTAGATGGAGCAGCTAGTATCATCCCTATGCATAAAGAATCCGGGATTTCGGAGGAAGGATTGTGTGGTGTGGATATCAGAGATTTTGGAGTTCATATGATCTCTACAAATCCCTCTTACTACATCATGCATGAAAATATCGAAGTCATAGAGCACTATATAAAAATTAAAACATAGAAATTGAAACAAATAGTCAACCCAAAGGACACCATACAAATAATCTTCCTGAAACTTCATCAAATGTTGATAGTTTGTAGATAAGATTAAATATAAGAAAAGTCCTTCATAGTACATTCCCCATTGTCTAATCTATGAAAATTTAGTATATGTAATACGGTGATAGATTTAGCTCTCTTATTTGTAGGAACATAGTATACATGATTGTAGGAATCCATTATAATGTAATTTTCTAGTCAGGTGTAGGTTTGGAAATGAGTCATTGTCTTTTGAACATGAATCAACAATTATGCATTCTAATAATTTGATATGGAGAGATAAGAGGTTCATTGGTGAAAACATGTCTTCCATCTGAAAATTTTCAAGATACATGTTTTACTCTGTAGGACATAATCAAATTAAAATAGATACTTTAATTTTAAAAGCATGTAAATGTACTGAAACATAAAACATAACATTATCCAGTTATAAATGGTCTATAAAACAAAAGGTGTAACATAACCACTACCTCTATCCCACAAAACACTTGTATTTATATACTGATTTCCACCAAAATGAAACATCACCAGTTTCACGGGTGTTGGAGATTTCCCCATTTTCTAGTTAAGAGGAACCTAATATGGTTCCAAAATCCTCAATCTCCTTGGTCTAGATGTAGCACGGGCATCTCGGATCAATCAGATGTGGAAATATAATGTTCTATCAAAGGAAAGTGTGAAGTGTCTAGTGTTGGAAAATGTTTACTGAACTTTTTATCTATAATGAAAACGAGTATACTTCTCCATGAGAATTTAAAAGTCCATGACCTAGCCTCGAAGACCGTAGGTCACAATTTGACAATGGTATGCTGCCCGGAGGTCACCCTATTGTCCAGCATATTGGAAGTTAATTAGTGACTGAAAATTGTTTGCCTAGTTAAAGTATCAGAATAGAACATCACAATACCTTCCCATATGTGAATAATAGGGAAGTTGGTTATGCATAACAAAGAATTATTCAAATCTAGATCCTTGGTGAAGTTGGAGTACATGATGAAAATTTGATACACAGTAAATGTGTTTAAATGACAGAAAAAGGTTTTTAGATGTCTCGTAGCCCTCTAAAAATGACTTAGCTACTATAGTTTCTAATATTCCCATTGGGAGAGATAGATGACTCAATTAGTCTATCATCTAAAAATTTTAAGAAAACATTTACATATAAAGACATAATCATGTTATTTTTAATCTTGTTCAAATTTTCTAGTGTTTCCTAAACCAATCCTCTGATACAAACTACCATGCCCCAACCCCAGACTACCCTGGAGATGGTGCAGTTTCAATAAGACATGGTGTGTAAATTTTTTTATAAAAATAAAATCTGATAATCACATATCAAGTTCCACTAAAGAGTATATTTTTTCTTTAGGTCCTGGATAACCAAGTTATATTATTACAATTCTTCAAAAAATGAAATAAAATAGGTTCTCTAAAATTCATCCACCAATAAGTGTAACTCAAATATACTAAACCTGTAAAATTTATGTTAAAACATAGTTTGAGCCTAATAATGCCCAGTAAGCAGGTTTTTTATAATAAAAAAATTATATATCAAATAAAACCTTTTGAAAACATTCCTTAAAAATTATTCAGAAAACTTTTTCTTAAGGAATGCTGTAACACATGAATCATAACATATCATTTTGTCCAAGAATAATAAGTGAACTATTCAAGTATTACTAATAGGGTTGCAATGAAACTTATTCCAATCATTATAATACTCATAAAAAATATAAGTTTTACATATTATAAATCCGGAGTTATTCTAACTATTCTATGTGTGACATGTGATTGTCCATGTGAAAAATATACAGATGGAAGTAATACATGATTAAATTTGCAAAAAAAATAATAAAATCAATTTCTTTCCATAATAACAGTAAAACATAAACTGGTTGATAAATCTCTAAATGATAAATAATCATTATTCCATAATCATTTTTTTCTTCTTATACTCATATGTACAGTAACTTAACCAAGATTATTATACTAGCATAATATATACATGGTAAATTAATGATCATAAAAATAACGAGGGAATGAATAATGTGGGACTGTTCCAAGGCCCCAAGGTGTGACCTAATTTGTGTCAATAGAACTATCAATGCATCATTGGTCTTTCATTAACCAGTCCCCAAAACGTAAGGAATTCATTAACTGGTCCCCAACCTGTAGGGCATTCATTTACGGGTCCCCAGGCCATTTCATAAAGAGTCCAATACATTCCTCATATACCATGTATGGTTATATATTCAATGTTTCCCTTCCATATCAAATAATTAATTTCTCATTTTATATTATTCAAGGTGTCCCATAGAACATTGAATAATTTAGTTTCTTAATCCATAATTGGTCATTAAAGATTCATTACATCCTTTAGAATTTACATATATATAGTCAATCATGTAATTAAGTGTCATAACTAAAAACTTAATGAAAATTTAATAAATGAAAAGTATGGTTGGAAGATTATAGCCCGTGTGAGGATAACTATTGAACAATACGAAATAATGGTTTTGTCCCATTAAATTATAACCCTTTAAATTCCAAAACATTATTACAAAAGTAAACTAAATGCATAATGGGAATTAATCAGGGCATAAAAGCATGAATAATTTAATGGTAAACAAAAAATTTCATGTGGGGTATTAAAAACATATTTTCCTAAACATTCATTACATGAATTCTTATGTATAACATATCAACAGGTTAATCACAATTATTTACATGCAATTTCATGAATTGAAAATCATGAAATCCAACCATAACTGACACCATTTTAAAACATATAAAAATATCTGTGTCATACATATATACATATTCAAACACACAAATTTTAGATTCAAATAATATTTAAAAAATCCAAAATAATTTAGGATTGAGTATTGTATAATACATTTCTACACAAGGGTGTATATAATGGATTGTATCTTTCTGTGGATCCTTATAAGCCTTTTCTACATAAAAAACAACATTTATTATTCATTCATAACACTCTTTGGAATATATAAATAACGATTAGGATCAATGTATATATATATATATGTGGGTGTGTGTGTGTGTTTGTAACCAAATAGACATTGTATATATTATGGTCTTACACCAAAAAAATTAATGATACATAAATGTTTTAAACATAATAGGAACATCAGTTAAACAAGGGATTATTAAATTCAGAACGCGCCATTAAATATAAAAGTTTTGTTTAGGAAAAAAAACACACACACACACAAATATATATGTATATATATGTTTATGTCTAGAATCAAAAAAAATCACACATCCTTGGATGATAAGTAGTTAAGAACATCATTTATGATCATGAAATCACCATCTTATAAGGAACTAGTAGGTCCTATACTCAACCATATATATATATTTTTGTGTATATATATATATATGAATACAAATTAAAACCATAAAAAGTAAGAAAATTAGGCCCCTTATCTGGTTCGAATGTGGATAAGAGGTCCAATGAAGCTTGATAGAGGCACTAGAGAGGAAGAACACATTAGGGTTCTGATTAAAAATGAGTTATATATATAAATAATATATAATATACTTTTTATGCCACTTTCAGGGAAAACCGAGGATCCTAAGACTAAAATAATACCAAGTGTGTCGGGTCATGTGGAAAATGAGTGAAAACTAGGGCCACCCTATCATGAGGGTGGAATAAATTGAACAGAAAGAGTTACATGGCTACCGGTGCGGCGCACACAAGAGTTGGATGAATAAGAAGGTGAAGGTTTAGGTACCGATTAAAATAGATAGTCAGTATTAACTGAAAATGAGATCCAACAACTAAGGTGCGTCCGAGAGTGATATAAAAGGTTAATAGTTGATATATGATGGGGAGTGGATTAGATGGATACGAAATAATTAGGGAATTTAAAAAGGATGAATGGTCTTCATTAGACTATATTTGATCAGATGGAAGCGAGTGATGTGGTGTTTTGAAAAAGTACCAAAAGACTGTTATTAGATCCTTCAGGATCAATCTACTAATCAAAATGTGTTGGAGAAACCCATGTTTCTAGTAATTGAGGACCGAACTAATTAGATGATTCAGATATCCCATGATGAGATATGATGGTCCAGATGCGATGCTGCATTAAAATTCCCTTCCCACATCAAAATGGGATGGGTTTCGTGGATCCCTTATAAGCTCAGGGCTCCTCGAAATAGTCCTAAACCCCCTCCACCCTCCCCAGTACCTCCCTATACCAGGTTATTATGGGTGCGATTCGTTGCCATCCCATGTCGCTATGCCGCCTCACACGGTGGCTCGCTCTGACACCCTTACTCACACATGCCTGTGTGTGTTCAGGCCTGAATATAGACTCTTGTGCATGTGAATTTTCACACAGCCCTGGTCCATTTCCTGAGGATTTGAGGGAGATTCCCACCAAGTCCATGAGTGGATGCCTACATGGTTTCCCCCTAGTAGGTGGGGTACTCACCTACTTTTTTAGCAATGAAAATTTTCATTTTTAACAAAATAAAACTAGGTTTTCATATACAAATTTTGGTATCTTAAAAAAAAGAATAAAAATTCAATATTATTAATAAAAAATATCTAAAATCAATATTTTATTAGTTAAAAAAATCTTTATTTTTTTAACATAAAGTTATAAATCAAATTTCAATACATCATAAACAAAATAGTATACTAGTTTTATCAAAATCCAAAACATATTCTTAATTAAGACATTGTTTTTATACATCTATTGATGAAGACATTTATAAAATGTTTTCAAGCCATTTGAAATATTTAAATAATTAATTCACTAAGTATAGATAATATATTAAATACAACAATAGTTATTAATTACATTTTCCCAAAGTAGAATTTCAAACCCAAAAAAATTGTTTCTTTATAATGAAATCATGCAGTATCAAATGTGTGAAACCCTTATTATTTCATTTCAAAACATAAGGGTTTTTATTCAATCCCATTTCAAACATTAAATCATTATCCCTATAAAATATATTAAAAGAGTTTATTAAAAACAAGTTTAATGTTATAACATAAATTCACACTTTAAAAACATAGTGAAACTAATAATATCTAGATACTTTAAATTAAACCACTAGAAAACCCAACAACAATAAAGTTTTATAGCTGGTTGACCCTCAACGGTCACCTCAAGGAGGAAATGATCATATTATCATTAAGGACTTATATAAACATGAATTTGTGTGTTCAAATTCCATAAAATCGTATCAAAGATGGTTCTCGTCATTACATTGATTCTCAGCATGGTTACTATGGTTCTTTCAATACTAATATTCATTGAGACACATTCTAGGGAACCTTACTATTTTCTAGGGATTTCTGTTTTATTGGGTGGTATCCTAGTGATTTTAATAGTTATTTTAGTTGGTATTCTAGGGTAGTGAGGTTATCTGGTCTTATTGTAATGTAATAATTTTCAATTTTCATTGTATAATGAATGTCTTGTGTTTATTTGAATGTATTGTTTTAGAAAACATGAGAATGAAGTAAAACCCTAAAGGTATGTTGTTACATAAGAAATAAGTTCAGGGTGTCATAAGGATATTTTTAATTTTTAAAAATAAATTATCCCAAAACATAGAAAAATTTGAAGAATTCAAACTTTGAATAGTTTGAATACATAATTTATAAGAAACAGTATGGTTACCCATACTCATCTATATTTTTAGGTTAGTTTGTTCTATGAATGAATTGTTAATTTAGGTGGTGTATGTGTTAGTCCAAATGTGTGGATCCAAAGAGATGTTTTGTGAGAATATTGTTGAGTCTGGGTTGTATTGTACGGATTGGTAAATCACCTAACAAGAATTTGAATCAACTAATAAATTTTACAGTTCCATTTTTCATGGTTGGAGCATGGTTTTATAAACTGTGTGATCTCTCCAGGAAAACTATGTTATTGTTTTTTTCTTAAAATTTTTCTTATTCACTATTAGGTTATGGTTTAGAAAACCATTCAGTGAAATAGTGTGGATTTACAAGATTCATTAAATTTATGAATTATACTTTCCCCAATTTGATTTTACACTACGGGAAGTATAGATATTTGCGACGGGATCCCGTCGCAAATAGCCTTTTGCGATGGGGCCCCGTCGCAAATCGACCGTGGTAGAAAATGCCATCACAAATATTTTTTTTTCGATGGGCCCATCGCAAAAACACTTATTTACGACGTGAAATGGACCCGTCACAAATAGTTTTCTGGTTTTTTTAAAAAAATCTTTTGCGACGGGCGCGTCGCAAAAAAGTATTTGTGACGGTCCCTTTTCCCGTCACAAATAATAATAATAAAATTTTAAAAATAAAATTATTTATTAATATATAAATCAATAAACCTATTTATATTGATATAAATATAATATTTATTTTGTATATATGTTTTAGAAAGGAAGGATGAAAATCAAATATGAATGTATAAGATGTTCAGTAAAAAAGGCTTATAAAATAAATTAAAAAATATTTTTAATTAGTAATTATGTAATTTTTATCAATTAATAGTCATTTAATAACTCTTTGAATATAAAAAAATATAAAAATTAATGAAAGATGGAAAATAAGTTGAAAATGAAACCCAAACTTCAAACGGCCATAACATTTGATCCAGGACTCCGTTTGAGCTCCACAGCATATCATATCAAACCCTTCGATGAGCTCTACAGCCCTATGGACTGGGGAAACTTGTCCAAGGTTTTTTCAAGGGCAAAAAAGCCTAGAAGGCCTCCGAAATTGAGTTTTTAGTCGGGGTTCCGTGGGTTTTCACCGTTTAAACAGCTATAACTTCTGCTCCCGATGTCTGATAAACCTCTACCATATATCATATCGAAGATAGTTTCATGTTCTTCGATTTGACTAATTCTGGAGCTGAAACAGACTTCTGGATTAGAAGTTATGGTTGTTTTAACATTCAAACAGCTATAACATCTGATCCGGATGTCAGTTTGGCCTGTACTGCATATCATATCGAAGATCATTTCATGTGCTTCGATTTGACTAGTTGTGGAGTTGAAACGGACTTACAGATTAGAACTTATATCCGTTTTAACATTCTCAGTGGATTTTCACCCCATCATTTCTATGTATTCATTCATAACTACACATATATATATGTGTGTGTGTGTGTGTGTGTATCTATAGTATATATGTATGTATGTATGTATGTATTTATTTATAAATATACATAAAAACACATATTTTATAAATTTATTTAAAACTAAGCTATAAATATATATTAATTAATATACAAATAAATATACGAATAAAAACTTATAACTACATATATATATATAAATAGAATAAATATATATTAATATTCGAATAAATATATATAAATTTATTTATATAACCAAATATATTTATATTAGTATAAATATATATTAATATATGAATAAATATAACTATATATATATAGATCATTAAATGTATAAAAAATGGAATGGCTTAGTTGTAAAGGTTAATGAGCGCATGGGGAGGTTTATTCCTATTTATTATTAATTATTCCTATTTATTATTAATTATTTCTAATTATAATTAATTACTACTAATTACCCTTACCTATGAACAATTAATATTAATAATTTAAATTTACTAAATAACAAAACAATATAAACATAATTAAATTACAACTAATTAAAAATAAATAAAACTAATAGAAAATTTAAAATAAATATTAAATTAAAAAGAACATAAATACCTTTAAAATTGATCTGAGGTTGATTTCCGATAATTTTTTAAGACATCAATATCAAATCTAGAAATAAAAATTAAACATAAGAAATTGTGAACTCTAAAAATAGAGTTTTGAGAGAAGTTGAGAATGAATGGAAAAACGGGTGGGGGTATTTATAGGTTATATTATTTGTGATCGGTTACCCGTCGCAAATAGTATTATTTGCGACTGGACCCATCACAAATACATTATCCCGCATTTATCACGGTAAATGGTTAAATAGTTATTTGCGACAGGTCCCGTTGCAAATAAAAAACTGCCGACATACTATTTATGACAGGGGGTATATTCCTCTCACAAATAGTTTTTACCACCGCCGGTTATTTGCGACGGGTAGTTACCACCCGTCGTAAATAACTTTCCCCCGGTTTGGCGTGCTCTGCACGCCATGCCTTTTGCGATGGGAGAGATTTCCCCATCACAAATAAGTGGTCATTTGTGACAGGAAAATACCCCCATAGCAAATATGTTTCTAACAGGACTATTTAGATGGGATTTATTCCCGTCGCAAATAACCCTTCGCAAAAACCCCTTTTTCCCGTAGTGTTAATCCCCCAACCATCCATGCATCCACCTCTTAATCAAAAAAATAGGTTTTCAACCCTTGGGATATTCTACTCTTATAATTCTATTTTTGGGATTTATACCATGGATTCAAGTGGTTTTGTTCATGGTATGTACCTATAGCCTCTTACTCTCTTATATTATTTCATTCCCTTGATTTCCAGTTCCTCCCATGAATCCTAATCTCTATGTTGGCATATTTACTATTTGGGATAGTCCCAATCATCAATAATTTCCCATTCTGGGGTTCCAGAGGGAATGCATTGCCTTACGGGGGTATCCACCATCATTGGTAAAAAAATTCATTATCGCCATCGAAATGTGGAAGGATTTAATTTTCATCACATTATATTTCATGATTTTAAATACCTGATGGTTTAGAAATAGAATTTTAATATTAATTATTTATATACGTATTACCCAAGAGATTCCATGTTATTTTAATGTGATTTAAAAACTTATCATGGGATGGGATTCAATATATTTGTGACACTTCCTAAAATAAATTTTTATTAATTATTTTGTTTTTAAAACCACTACCAAGTATTTGTCTGAGGTTTTGAATAGTGTTCTTGATTTATTGAATTTCAAACCAAGTGCTTGGTTGTTCCGTAAGTGTTTAAAATGTTTGTAATAGGTAATATTAATTTATAAAGGATTGTGTTAATCCTTTCATGCTATATTTGAATCATTTTTTGTAACCTTATTTATTTTTTAATATCAATTGTTTGAGGTATTTAAATAATTTGAAATGATAAAAGGGGGTTGGATAGTTTAAAAAGGCTGAGTTATTTCATGTGGATTAGGTTTTGAAACTCATTAGTGGATTAGAATGTTTTTAATGGTGGTCTGAAGGGAAGTATGTTTTCTTTTTGATATTCAAATGTGTATTGATAAAACAAATTGGGCTAAATAGTATATTGGAAAGAATTTTATAAAAAACGTTGGATTTACATTGAAAGAATGTTTCAAAAGAGAATACCCAAATGAAATTTTATGGAACATGTATTTTCATAAAATGTGTGAGACCATATTAATCCCATAGTAAATCATTTATTCCCATGGTATCTTACAATCCCATAACGGGGATATTTATTAAATCTCGACTTGTATGTGATGTTTGGTTTTTAATATAAATAAAGATTATTATTTGTGATAGTAAAGTGGTTGGGAATGTATGATTTCAAATTTTTTATATATTTAATCTATGTAATTATTTATTTTTCTCAGATTATTTGAAATTTATTTTTATACCTTGGGGGAATGGGGTAGGTGGAATAGGTGGTTGATTATCTGAACTAGGATTATGTTTTCTAAGGGAAATTGACAAGGTCAAACAGAGAACATAATGGAATCATTTTACATAGACACAAAGAAGGGACTGAGATATCCTAATGAGTATCCAGAGTGCATCCTAATTTTATAGAAATAAAAATTTAATTGAGGGCCTATGGTAATTCTAGGTCATGATATCAACCTTTTTTAGATCCCACTAGTAAGAGACATGACACTAGGATCCATTTTATTTTAATTTTAGTATATTAACCATTATTTATTTCATATATCCCAAAATATGGATTACTGTTTGGAACCTATATTCTAGTTTTATCCTTATTGTGAGATGTTAATTATTGATGATTGGCCACAAGAATTGTTCCTTATTTGGGACATTTAGGGACTGTGAATGGTTTTTAAAAATTAGAAATGAGAAAGTGTGATTTTCAAGTGATTTCATGCTTTATAGTAAATGGGTTTGAAAATGGTTATGTTCAATAAAATGTAGAATGTTATTTTCTAAAGATATATGGATTGAATTTAGGGTAAAATCCACCAGATCTTGTTTCTGAATATTTGAGTGTGCCTGATTTTTGAAAATAATGTTTTAGGCTGGTGTAGTTAGATTTATGTTATTCTTGGTTTTTGAGGATATTTTTTAAGACTATGTGGGAATTTGAATCCTCTTCTAAAGGTTGAAATCTATATAAGAAAAAGAGGTGTTTATTAAATGGTATTAAATTGATAATTTAAAATGGTGGTTTTGAAATAGTTTATTGTCTATTGAAAAATAGTTTCCAAGATATTGTTTTTATTTAATAAAAACCATATAAATTGAAATTTATCCCACTTTTGATGTGTTGTTTTTTCTTTTTAAAGCCTTGTGAAAAATGTTAATTTTTTTAATTTTTTTAAAAACTAAAATGTTAAGGAGACATTATGAAAGATACTAATTAGATACTGTGGGATGTGGTGACCTACTAGGATTTTTAGCTCGTGCCTATATTTTATAAGTCTAGATTCATTCTAGTTAGTTTTAGTTATTAATATTCCAAAGAAGATATATAGTTAGATAATGACTGTTGTTTATGTGGAGGCTTGATGTAGATTGTTTAGGGGTTTTCCCGATATTTATTTTGTATCATCCATTTGGACTAGTCTATTTTATTGTCTATCTTATATATATCATTTTCCACTATTCTTCTATTTAGGAATCAATTTTATTGTGTTAGGATGTGTAGTTTTTTATATGTAGTTAGATGATTATTACTATTATTAATGCAATTATTTATGTTATGATATGATGGTTAAATCATTCCCATGTTATATTCTATGATTCTCCAACACTAGTTCCCAACCCATAAGAATTAGGAACAACTTTCAAGCCTTGTAGTGGACCAATTCTGGAGACATGTCAGATGGAACCCTAGGATGGTTCTCTACAGTTATTCCAAAATATGTTATAGTAGTCTATACCCATGATTCTCAAAGAATCATTTGTATATAAATGTGATTACCGAATTAATATATTATATCAATAGTTGTAATTGAATAACAGTTATTGATATCTATATAAATATTTTTGAAACTATTTGTATAGCCCTTTCCGAACGACATATCGGCCAGTGGTTAGTGGAACTGTTGGTATAGTCTATACCACCATTTCTATAGAATATAACATTGGGTTTGAACCATTGGTATAGTTACAATTTTTAGTAATGAACCAATAGAGTTATAATGTTGGTACAGAGATATATATATAATAAATGGAGTCTCATTAATGTGATTTTACATGATTTTTAATAAAAATATCCATTTAGAAAACATATAAATCTAGAGGTTTAATGACTTTAAAAGATTATATATATAAACAATAATCATAATACTAAACTAAAATAACTTTATTTCAAACATTATAATAAACTCTTATATATCATTGAACTCTTATTACTATATTTGATACCCTAGGGAAAATAGATAATGTAAAATGGGGGCTTATAATTTTGGTTAATGGAAAAACCATGATAATAATGTATAAAATTGGAGGGTAGATGCATAAAATAATATCATAAAAGGGGAATATTTTTTTGGTACCAAGTTGGATGGATAAGAAAGTACGAACTGTTTTCTGTTATAGAGTGTTGTCTTTTGTTGTCAAAGAAGCTAAATCAATTCACTTTGTAAAGGACTTGTAAACTATGATGATTCTTTTCTGATTTGTATTTCACAAATATCATAAGTTAGTAGAAGTTTTGATACAAGCCATATGAAGAGTAGAGCAATTAAAGAAGTGATTTTGGTTAAGGAAAGAAAGTGGTGCACAAGTAGTGATGGACAAGTATTGGCACACAAGTATTGGCTCGCAAGTATTGGCTCGCATGTATTGGCACGAAATTCATATTTCTAGATCATCCCATTAAAATATGATAATGGAAATAATGTTGCGCGCAAGTTAAAGATTGGCGTTCAAGTAAAGTAGTGGCACGCAAGTATTGGAACGCAAATATTGGTGTGCAAGTGTAAGTGGCATGCATGTCATAATTCATCATCATCATATCAAAATATGACAAGGGAAAGAAAGCGGCGCACAAGTGATGGAACGACACGGAAGTGATGGAGCAGCGTGCAACTTTGGCGTGCATGTGCTGGAGCGGCGTACAAGTGTATGTTGTGTGTAAGTCACCAAAATGCGTATAAATAGATGACTAGGCTTCTCATTTTTAGATTCTCAACACTTAAGAGAAAATTAGATCTCTTATCACGCAAGTAGTGGGGGTGCCCTAATCGAGCAAGAAGAAGAGGGCGGCACACAAGTTGATGTGGCGCACAAGCTGAAGGTTATTTGTATGGTTCACAAGTAGGGTTCCACACATGTTTTTCTATGCAAGGTTTTCCATGCAATTTTGGATGCACAGGTTTTACCGCACAGGTTTCCAGAGGTGCGCATGTAGGGATTGGCGCACAAGATGTCTGCACCAGGATGTTCTTACCAGCTTCTGGGTAGGAAATGAAGTTTTATTTTGAATGATTTGATTTGTGAATGTTCATTAAGAAGTACATAATCATTACATTACCCTATTTTTTCTAAGAGGGTGCACACAAACATTTGGATTGTTTTCAAAGTGCTACACGATTTTAAGGGTATATCATACTCGTTGTATTCCACATCAAATGATTGTTTTCTAGTGGATTGTGTGGTATTGGATTTTTTCCATACCATACCAAGGATTTAGCTTCTCTTGTTGAGTAGTGAACCCTATAAATATTCTGTTCTTGTGGTTTTGTGTGTTTAGTATGAATGAAACTCTTTAACAGTAGGCAAATATTGTTTCAAAAACAGGAAACATAAAATTAAAAATATATCACTGATTCACCCCCTCCCCCTTTCAGTGAAATTTCGATCCTGACTGGGAACATAAATTGGTATCAGAGCCAGGTTCGCTTCATTTATTCTTTGATGAAGAGATTGAAGTGAATTTTTCATAAAGAATCTAAATTGTGTGAACAGTAAGGGAATTCCAAATTTTGATGGAAAGAACTATCACATCTGGAAGGAATGAATGAGGCCTTATCTTATGGCTCTTTGATATGATTTTCCTGAAACTATTACAGATTTATTTTCTGTTATTGATGAAAAGGTTCCTCTTATCCATTTTGATAAGTAATTTTTTTAGAATGAACGAAGAGATAAAAATGCGTTACTCTTATCAATTTCTGATATTGTATTTTTAAGAGTGAAAGGTGTTGCTACAGCCAAAAGAATCTGGGAAAAACTGAAGAACGTCTATGAAGGAAATACAAAAGTGAATATGGTTATGCTACAAATCTGGAGACTGAAGTATGAAGACTTGAAAATGGGAGAATTGGAATCTGTTGGGGATTTCTTTACCATGATAAATGATATTGTCAGTACAATAAGATGTCTTGGTGAAACATTTGAGGATTCTATAGTTGTTGAAAAGATCTTGAGAATTCTACCTGACATGATTGATACTAATGTGTATTCATTTGAATATTGAGACCTTGAAACATTATATTCAGATGATTTGCATAGAACTCTCATTACTTATAAGATGAGAAGGGAGAAGACTTTGGAGTGAGACATAAAAGTTGATAGAGAAATTTCATTCACGGATATAAAGAGCGATAATTTAAAGAAGACACATATTGAATATGATTCAATTGAATTCTATTCTGAAGATGAGGTATGTTAACTTATTGATGAAATTTTATCCTTGTTTTCTAAGAATGTGAAAAGATAAACAGGGAAATAGAAGGGTAAACTTCCCTAGAAATGTTTTCAGTGTGGAGCCACTGGGCACTTTGTGGCTAACTATCCTTGAAAAAATAAATAAGAAGATAGTGATGATTAAAATAGAAGGACATCATGGTTGGGGAAGAAAAAATATTACAAAAGATTAATATTTTTCAATAGGGAAGGATAAAGAGTTCTTCAAATAAAATATAAGAAGCTTTTTATATAAAGATGAAGATGGATAAGACAACAAAGATGAATCTAAGAAATTATTTGCTGAAAAAACTAGGGAGATTACCTTTATTACTGCAGAGAATAATGAAGAGTACAAGAGAAATAGTTTAGAAGAAGAAGAAACTCAACTTTAATATCATTTGAATGAAGTGTTGAATGAATTTCTAAAGAAGATCAGAATACATGGGAAGGTAAAAAACAAGCTGATAAATTAAAATTACACATTTAGAAATCATGAAGGTTTTGCTGATGAGAAAATCATGACAGAAAAGGATATTGATGATCTGAAAAATCCTCCTGAGCATACAATGAATGGTAATGATCATCTTGAAGTAATGTTAATGGAAAATGAAGAATAGTTGGAACTTGTCCAATAGAAACATTATAAAGCTACAGAAATGAATATCAGTTTTATAAATTCTATCTCAGAAGTTGGTGAATGTTACAGTAAGAATGAACCATACATGGAACCACAAAAGTTTCCTTCAAAGGATGAAATGAATGATAGAACTATTTCTGATAATAACAATAAAGGAATGGACGTGTATGTGTTCGAAGTTTGTGATGATGAAAAATCATACTTGCATAAAAATAATGATTCAAGAAAGACCTCTAATTCTTCTGATGCTGTTAAATATGATATGAGAAAGGGAGTTACAAATGAAAACATGAAGGTTGATGGTTATCATAGTTCTATTAAGAAGGTTGTTGAGAAGCCTGTTCACAAAACTGGTCAGTATAGATGTTTCAGAGGCAAATATTCTTTATATGGTTACTGCTGGTATTGTGGTGGATTCTGACACATAAGAAATATATGTCTGTTCAACCGACAACATTACAAATATTTCTAATGTTCTGAAAGACAAGGGTTTATGGGGAGTCAATCCATTCAAAATATAAAGTCTCCAAATATATTTCAAAAGGTATCTGAGAAGACTGGTGTGAAAGATGAGAATAGGTTTCAACCACTAGGAGCTATTTCTGAAAGATGTGATCGAATTTGATATCTTCCCAAGGGCTGCATTAGCGTGTTACCAGAGCAACATAAGATTCTTAATAATTCTCAAAAGATAGTGTTTTAAAAAGAGAAAAGGGACAGGTTTGATTTGTCTGATGTGAAAGAGTGCATGGTTGTCTGGCTAAAACACATTGACCTGGATAAGAAATTGGTGGAAGCACAACGGGAAGTGAACGAAAAGGAATGGCAAAAATATCTTGTTGTTTTTAATACTTTCAAAGCTAAAAAATGAGAACGCCCATGGATTATTGTTAGTGGATGTTCCTCTCATATTACAGGAGACTTAAAGCTGCTGAATAATTTAAAAGACTTCAAAGAAGGAACAATGACATTTTTAAATGATGAATCTCTAAGGATTAAAGGTGTTGGATCAGCCATCATTGGAAAAAAAGACAAAATCCTAGAAAAAACTATTTGTTTATGGGCTGAAACATAACCTAAATAGTTTTTCATAACTCTGTGACGAGGGAAACAAAGTTATTTTCAGAAAAAATGGCTTTTTTGTGAAAAGTGACCATGATGGAAATATAGTTACAAGGGGCCAACGTTCAAGAGGGAATTTGTTCCAAGTTGTTGAAGTGCAGAACTCTTGTTACATGGGTGTAGAGGATGAAAATAAGTTATGGCATAAAAGGCTGGGACATATGTGTCCAAAAAATATGTGCATGTTATCAACGTGAGATAGTGTCTGAGATATTCCTGACTTATCTAGAAGAATAGATTGATGCTACACTATTTGTGAAAAAGGAATGATTAAAAACACTTTTCATAAGAGAGTTGAAATTCATTAAAAACATCCCTCTGAACATAAACATTCTAATATATGTGGACCAATGAGAAAGAAATCAACAAATGGAGATAAGTTATTCATTACTGAAAGAGCGTTGTCGTGGGTGCCCTCAAATGATTAATGTGATTTGGGGTACTTAGGTGCAGCAGAGTGGCTGACCAAGGTCGTCTCTCAAAGGAGGAAGTGAATTAAAACAATTTTTAGAGGTATTATAGAAGTAAAATAAAAGATAATAAAAACAATACTTGAAAGGATGGGGTGGTTGTTTATAGTTTATGAATCTAGAAGAAGTTTGCTGGAAGAAGATTGCATTTTTTTTTTGTTTTTAATTTTGAAATGAAGTTTCGATTAGAATGACACAACAAAAAGATGTTTTTTTAGACAATATTTAAAAGACGTAATCGATCTAACACTACCTCTTCAATCATTTATTAATCATTATCATTTAAATTAATATTCACTTAATTATGATCCCTTAATTTTTTAAATCCCGAACCCTACGAGAATTAACTTTACCACGAAGATTGAAGTGAATTTAACCTTAGGCTAACTTCGGAACATGCAATCGCAACACCCTGCTTTGATTGATGTTCTAAAGTTAGCTTATGATAAGTGGTAAATTAAGGCACATAACCACTCTATAAATGAGTATTAATTGAGTTTAGGGATTATATTTGAACTCTACAAATTGATCCCATGTGGTTTTGAATTACCGGTTAAGGTTGCGCTCTCAAAGTTCACACAATTCCCGACCTCGCATGTTTTGTGTTAACTATTCAATTGCCTGCTTAGTTTCATTTAAATTAAAAACTCAATTAATACATCATAATATGTGAATTACATTAGCTCATTGATTCAAAATAAATGAATGAAGAAGGATAGAGGTCAATCGATTACTAAAAAGAACTACTCTTCCATGGGTGGTGTAGTCATCGTGGAGACGTTTTGCATAAGCAACGGATTGAAAGGGTAGAACCCAATCATTTCTCCACTATTGATTCCAACCCAATTAAGAAGATTAATATAATAAGAAGAGGGATGAACACAGAATATTATTTGAAGAAAAATTCAAGAAACATACATGAAAGAAAAGAAATACAAAGAAGAGGTGAGAGAGGATTGCCTTTTTGGAAGAGAGGTTTTCACAAAGGCTTACTTACTCCAAGAGTTGTGAGGGGCTCTCAAGAGACACCCTTTCGGCCACACCTTCCCAAAGCCTCGACCAGCCCTCTCAAAGAGTAAAAACCCCCTTTAAATAGAGTTTGTGAGGGCTATGGATACATAACTTTTTAAGTGTGAAATGAAAATCTCGGCCAAATATTTTATTCCAAATTGCACCGCCAATTTGACCTCCAAAACGCGTGAATTGACCGGCCTTCAAGAAGGATGATTTTTGCCAAATCATGTTCCCGAGCTTTCTTCAAATTTGGGCTCAATCCAAGCCCGTATGTAGAGGATATGGCCCAAATACAGAACCTTCTCCATTCTGGCGAGCCCATCCCAACTTTGACTTCATGGCCCAATTTCAACAAACAAATGAACTCTTTAGCTCTAGTGTCCTGAATAAAAGTTGTAGATAATTAAGTTTGGAACACTGTTCAAAAAGTTCAAATTCAAATAATAAACATAAAAATATTTATCTTCGAAATACTAAAGTTCACTATTAAGGGTAAAACTGAAATTTTCACCAAATTTTCAAATGAATGATCAAATCCCAAATATTTTATAAATAAACATATTTAACACAATGTGAGGAAATTATATCATTTATTATCAATAAAATATTCAATAAAATAGTGTTTTATCAACTCCCCCACACTTACCCTTTTGCACACCTGGGCAAAACATCATATCAAGTAAACATCAATATCAAATCAAAACCAATTTTAAAACACATATCTTTAAGATCAATCAATTTCACACCAAGAATAAAAAAGATATCATGCCTCATAAAAAACCTTATTTCAAGTTCTCCATTTATATCATTCAATATATTTCCACTTCATTTATCCGCCCATGCACAAAACACTTACCTCGCTTGAATTTTCTCTAATCACTCAAATATCAATTTTTTTTTTTGCAATGTCTTTCTCATCCAAACTCATACAAGGGTCACCATAGGCTTGATAGATTCCTACATCGCAACCCGATGTGAGTCAAGGACATATGTTTATCATGATGACTTTTCAGGGTTGTTCTGTGGCTTTCGGTTGGTAGGATTAAGATGTGAAAAACTCTGAGGCTGAATGAGGAGGGCTTGAGTCTTTTGAAGCAAAATTGCATTAATCTAATTTTCACTTAAATATGGTCTTCTCTTCAATCTCCATAGTATCAATTCAGCTCCATCATCATGAAAAGTCATTAAAGGTTTACAACATTCATCATTTCAGCATAAAAAATGTCAATCTTCTCAAACATGATTTTCTTGAAAGCTCCAGATGGGCACAGCTTTCCACCTCAATTAGAAGCTCCAGAAAAGGCACAGCTACACTTGTCATGAAAGCTCCAGAAAAGGCATAGCTTTCAATATAATGACTTTCTTCAGCAGCAAACACATCTATTCAGAATTTAATTTTCCACCCAAAGTATCACATAATGTGGTGGCACAACACAAGACAGCTTCCCCCACACTTAAGCTCAACTAGATTATGCAATTTCACTTCAAGAGTTAGTTGGATAGGGAAAATTGGCTTGTAATGTGGCTTAACCTAACAGGATGTGCATGGATTCTAAGTGCTACAAGGATTAAATATTCAAGGTAGGCCATTATAAAAAAGGATTCTTTGAAATATGGGTTTTAATACCAAACAAATGCCTCAATCATTTAAACATAAGTACCACAAACCCTCAAGTTTTGACAGGAATAGATCAAATTCTGGTTAAATCAAGTATGGTTTGGTTCTCTCAAGAAGTGAGGTGAATGTAAAGAATATGAAAATAATGGTTTAGAAGCCTCATAGGAAAGTGATTTCAAATATAAAGGCAGTGAGATTGGCATGGGATTCAAAATTCATCATACTTTTCATGAAATTACTAAATGTTTGAACTTGAAACAAAGTCATTTCAGCATTCATTTAACCTTAGTTTCAAGGGGTAAATTGTTTCACTTATTGATATGGATTTAAAAATGGTGATGAGAATCATTTCAGCTCAAAAGTTTCAAAAACACACAGAAAATTGTAAAATAAACACACAAATTTTAAAAAACACACAATTTTTTTTTCTTTTAACAGGAAAACAATTGAAATTACTAAACTAAAAGGTTCCCTCCCCCACACTTAAAATATTGCATTGTCCTCAATGTGAACCCGTGAGATGATATATGCACATGAAATTCAGAATTTTTAAATAGGACAAAGAATATAAAAGTGAAAGGGTTAGGAACAGCCTGATGTGATCAAGTGATGATGGGGTCATGCAGTGTGATAAAATCCACTACATCAGTAGGATGTCCCTCAATGTATCTCTTCAAACGTTTCCCATTGACTGTAAAGCTCCTTCCAGTGTCCTCTTGTGTGATCTCCACTGCACCATAAGGAAAAACATTAGACACAATATAAGGACCTAACCATCTGGAACGCAACTTACCAGGCATCAACTTCAGTCGTGAACTATAGAGAAGGACTTTCTCTCCAACATGAAACTCCCTTTGTTGGATCATTTTTTCATGAGCTGCTTTTGATCTTTCCTTGTAGAGCCTTGAGTTCTCATATGATGACAATCGAATCTCCTCAAGCTCTTGAATTTGCAACTTCCTTTGAATTCCAGCTTGGGCCAAATCCATGTTACATTTCTTTATATCCCAATATGCCCGATGCTCGACTTCCACTGGGAGATGACATGTTTTCCCAAAAACAATCCGAAATGGGGACATACCAATGGGGGTCTTGTATGCTGTTCTATAAGCCCACAATGCATCATCCAAGCTCTTACTCCAATCCTTCCTATTTGGCTGCACGGTTTTCTCCAAGATTTGTTTCAACTCACGATTTGAAACCTCAGCCTGGCCATTTGTTTGGGGGTGGTATGGTGTTGATGTTTAGTGTGTCACCCCATACTTTCGAAGGAGGGAAGAAAAATTCCTATTGCAAAAGTGTGTCCCTTGGTCACTGATGATGGCCTTTGGTACTCCAAACCTGCAAAAAATATGTGCTTTGACAAAGTCCACAACAACATGAGAATCGTCAGTCCTGGTGGCCTTGGCCTCCACCCATTTACTCACATAATCAACTGCAACCAAAATATACAAAAATCAAAATGAACTAGGAAAAGGACCCATAAAGTTGATGCCCCATACATCAAAAATCTCACAAAATAGTATGGGTTGTTGGGGCATCTCATGTCTCCTAGAAATGTTCCCAGTGTGTTGGCAATGAGAGCATGACTTACAAAACAAATGGGCATCATGGAACAAGCTAGGCCAAATAATCCAGTGTCTAAAACCTTCCTAGCTGTCCGTTGGGGTCCAAAGTGTCCACCACATGTAATTGAATGACAGAATTGCAAAACAGACTCAAACTCATGATCAGGAATACACCTCCTAATGACTTGGTCACTACACATGCGCCAGAGGTACGGATCATCCCACACATAATACCTAGTCTCACTTTTTAATTTTTGGACTTGATGCTTCTTCAAATTTACTGGGATTTCAGAGCCAACAATGTAATTAACTAAATCAGCATACCAAGGATGCTTACCTGAGATGGTATAGAGATGCTCATCGGGGAAAGTGTCCCAAAGTGGTACCTGATCCAAGGTGTCATCCTCTAGTGTGCGAGTAAGCCTACTCATGTGGTCCGCCACAAAATTCTCTGATCCCTTCTTGTCCTTTATCTCAATATCAAATTCCTGAAGAAGGAGCATCCAACGGATATGTCGTGGCTTTGCATCTGGCTTCTTTAGGAGGTACCTCAAAGCTGCATGGTCAGAAAAAACAACTACTTTAGAGCCCAATAAATATGAACGGAATTTATCTAAAGCAAATATGACAGCAAGAAACTCCTTTTCTGTGGTAGTGTAGTTTTATTGGGCTGAATCTAGCGTCCTCGATGCATAGGCGATCACATGTGAACGTCCCTCCACCCTCTGAGATAAGACAGCTCCAACCGCGAAGTTGGAGGCGTCACACATAAGCTCAAATGGAAGGTCCCACCATGGGGGCTGTATGATTGGTGGAGTGGTCAGACACTTCTTCAGCTCATCAAATGATACCCTGCATGAATCATCAAAATTGAAGTCAATATCTTTTTGAAGCAATCGAGATAAGGGTAGAGCGATCTTACTAAAATCTCTGATGAAGCGTCGATAAAATCCAGCATGCCCAAGGAATGATCGAACATCACGCACACATGTAGGATATGGGAGGGTTGAAATAATGTCTACCATAGATTTATCAACTTCAATTCCATGTTGTGAGACTATATGACCTAAGACAATTCCCTTTTCGACCATGAAATGACATTTTTCAAAATTTAAGACCAGATTCTTCTCAATACAACGATGCAACACATCACCCAAACTAGAGAGACATTCATCAAATGAGGACCCATAAACTGTAAAATCATCCATAAATACCTACATACAGGTCTCAATGAAATCTGAGAAACTACTCACCATGCATCTCTAGAAGGTAACTGGGGTGTTGCAAAGTCCAAATGGCATCCTCCGGTAAGCAACGGTACCGAATGGGCAGGTGAATGTTGTCTTCTCCTGGTCCTCTGCTGCAATGGGAACCTGAAAATAGCCAGAAAATCCATCCAAGAAACAATAGTGCGTCTTCCCAGCTAGTCTCTCAAGCATCTGGTCAATGAATGGAAGTGGGAAATGGTCCTTACGAGTGGATTGATTTAGTTTCCTATAATCGATACACACTCGCCAACTATTTTGTACTCTCACAGGAACTAACTCATCATTTTCATTTTTTATAACAGTGAAACCATTATTCTTTCGTACAACCTGAACAGGGCTAACCCATTGTGAGTCAGAAATAGGGTAAATGATACCTGCCTCAAGTAATTTTTCAACTTCTTTCTTAACAACTTCTAGGAGGGTGGGATTAAGTCTCCTTTGTAGCTGTCTCACCGGTTTAGCCCCATCCTCCAAAAGAATCCTATGCATACAAATGGAGGGGCTAATACCTGATATGTCTGCCAATGTCCAACCAATTGCCCTAATGTTATCTCTCAAAAGATTCAAAAGTTTTTCTTCATGTTCAAAAGAGAGATTGTTAGAAATTATGACAGGTAATCTATCACCACTGAGCAAGTATGCATATTTGAGATTTGGGGGCAATGGCTTGAGTTCCAATGTAGGTGGGTGATGTATGGATGGAGAAATTGATGCAACAGACATATCTGCACAATGAACATCAGTATCAGAATAAAAATCATCACAATCAGAGAATAAAGCACCAAATCCATCAGCATACTCAATAGCCATGTCATAATCAGAGTTCACATGATCAAAATCAGAATGTGATTCCATTTAAAAATCAAATCTTAGAGAGTCTTGTTCCTTAAAAATGGGTGTATATGTATTCTTAGACATCAAACTAGAACCAATACTCATAATCTCCCTAAGCATAGGACAATCCAATTCCATGATGTTTTTTCTTGGTGGTTCAAAATGGGAGATAAAAAAAGTAGAATGGTCCTTTGAGGGGTACTTCATGGAATCCATAACATTAAATATCTCAACTTCATCTCCAAACTCCATGGAAAGTGTACCCTCATTTACATTTATGATAGTTTTTGCAGTTTTGAGGAAGGGTCTACCTAAGATAATGGGGGCATGAGAACTTACCTGATCATCCTCCATGTTAAGCACATAGAAGTCTGCTGGAAATATCATGTCTCTTACCCGGACAAGTACATCCTCAAGAACTCCCGCTGGATATGCCGTAGCTCTATTCGCCAATTGCACCACTACACTTGTCGGCTTCAACTCACCAACCTGCAAGGAAGAGAATACAGAGTGAGGCATCACATTTATTGAAACTCCTAAATCACAAAGAGCATCAGAGAAGTGCAACTCCCCTATGGTACATGGGATGGTGAATGTCCCAGGATCCTTGCACTTTGTTGGCATTGCTAGAGTTGGTGTAATGAGTGCCGAGACATTCCTTCCAAGGTTGATCCTCTCATTCCCCTTGAGCCCTCTTCGATTGGTACAAAGTTCTTTTAAGAATTTTGCATACCTTGGAATTTTCTTAATGGCTTCAAGTAGAGGAATGTTGATCTCCACACGCTTGAATGTGTCCAAAACCTCCTTTTGCATTGCTTCTTCAGCCATCTTCTTGGTTTGAACAACCCTGTTTGGAAAAGGAAGGGGTTTAGGAGGAACATCATCAATCTTTTTCTTACCTTTATCTTTCTCCTTGGATTGCTCATCAGTTGGTATGGAATGAGGCTTCTCTGAAGTTGAGGTGAATCCCGGTGGAATGGTAGGTGCATATGTATCGTTCATTTGCTTCCCGCTTCTCAATGTGACGGCACTAACATTCCCCTTTGGATTTGGAGTGGGTTGGGAAGGTAGATTTCTAGAATTCTTACTCACAAGTTCATGGAGGGCGGTCGCAATCTGACTCATTTGAGTCTTCAACTCTCTCAGCTCCGAACCTTGACTCTTCAGCTCATTTTGTTGATTAAGAACAATTTGTTTCAAAAGATCATCAGTGTTAGAGTCTACCTTGTGTTGGATATTCCCTTGTTGCTGACTCGTTGATGTTTGAGCTTCGAATCTCCTATGGGGTTGTTGGAAACCCTGTTGGTAAGGTGGAGGCTGCTGGAAGTTTGGTTGAAAAGGGGGCCTTTGTTGTTGTCCAGAGCCATACCTCATGTCCTCTAGATCATTCCACCCTTGGTTGTATGTTGGATGAAACTTCTTTTGGGGATATGGTTGTTGTTGTTGCTGCTGAAATGGTCTCCCAGGGAACACTGCTGCACAATCTTCTGTTTCTTGGAGTTGTGGGCAACAGTCAGTTGGGTGGCTTGTCTCAGTGCAAATAACACAAGGCCTTGAAGGTGGGGGTTGGGATGTCTTTTGAGCCAATGCAATCTGCCTCACCATAGTTGTTAATTCTTCTAACTTAGTATCAATCAAATGACTTTCAAGAGAAGAAGGACTTACCTGATGTACTCCCCTGACATGTGGTGTACCTCTATCACCGAATTGTTGAGAGTTTTGGGCCATTTTGTCGATCAATGCTCGTGCAGCTACTGGTGTCTTGTCCACCAATGCTCCTCCAGCTGCAGCATCCACCATGCTCCTCTCCATGGGTGTGAGTCCTTCGTAGAAGTATTGGATGAGGAGTTGCTCACTGATTTGGTGATGTGGGCAGCTTGCACAGAACTTCTTGAATCGCTCCCAGTACTCATACATTGACTCCCCTTGTGCTTGCTTGATCCCTGATATCTCCTTTCGAATGGATGTGGTCCTTGATGCTGGAAAAAATCTCTGCAAGAAAAGACGTTTCAAATCGTTCCAACAAGTTACATCTTCGGGTTGTAAATAATACATCCAATCTTTCTCAGCTCCATCAAGTGAGAATGGGAATGCTCTTAGTTTGATTTGATCTTCAGAGACATTTCTATGTTTTAGGGTTGAGAAAACCACATTAAATTCTTTAAAATGTTTATTGGGATCCTCACGAGAGAGGCCATGAATGTTTGGAAGTAAGTGAATTAACCCAGATTTCAGTTCGAAGTCCGATTCGAGATTTGGGTATGCAATACAATTTGGTTGATAGTTAATATCAGGTGCAGCCAATTCTCGAATGGTTCTATTAAGTTCATTTCCATTGTTTCCAGCCATTGGTTCTTGTTTTATGGTTGAATTTGAATTGCTTCAAATTTCAATGTTCTGATATTGGAGTAATTCTCCAACTGGATGAATGTTGAAACTTCCCGTAGACTGAGAATGTCTGATTCGTGCCCTAAGGCTACGTTCAATCTCAGGGTCAAGATCTAAGATATATTCGGGATTAGTTCGTGTCATCAATCAATGAAAGATGAAAAGAAGGAATGTGGACCATAGTAAAATAAAAATTAGAAGTTTGAGTTGATGGTCTAAAAAGAAGTAGAAAGAGATAAAAGAAGAAGAATAAAAAAAATCAGATTGGGTAAAGACGGAAGAAAGAAGAGAGGAAGAGAATTAAAATGTAAAATAAAATAAATACCTCTAATTGGTTGAAATAATTACTTGCCTCCCCGGTAACGGCGCCAATTTGAAAGAGCGCTGTCGTGGGTGCCCTCAAATGATTAATGTGATTTGGGGTACTTAGGTGCAGCAGAGTGGCTGACCAAGGTCGTCTCTCAAAGGAGGAAGTGAATTAAAACAATTTTTAGAGGTATTATAGAAGTAAAATAAAAGATAATAAAAACACTGCTTGAAAGGATGGGGGTGGTTGTTTATAGTTTATGAATCTAGAAGAAGTTTGCTGGAAGAAGATTGCATTTTTTTTGTTTTTAATTTTGAATTGAAGTTTCGATTAGAATGACACAACAAAAAGATGTTTGTTTAGACAATATTTAAAAGACGTAATCGATCTAACTCTACCTCTTCAATCATTTATTAATCATTATCATTTAAATTAATATTCACTTAATTATGATCCCTTAATTTGTTAAATCCCTAACCCTATGAGAATTAACTTTACCACGAAGATTGAAGTGAATTTAACCTTAGGCTAACTTCGGAACATGCAATCGCAACACCCTGCTTTGATTGATTTTCTAAAGTTAGCTTATGATCAGTGGAAAATTAAGGCAAATAACCACTCTGGAAATGAGGATTAATTGAGTTTAGGTATTATATTTGAACTCTACAAATTGATCTCATGTGGTTTTGAATTACCGGTTAAGGTTGCGCTCTCAAAGTTCACACAATTCCCGACCTCGCGTGTTTTGTGTTAACTATTCAATTGCTTTCTTAGTTTAATTTAAATTAAAAACTCAATTAATAGATCATAATATGTGAATTACAGTAGCTCATTGATTCAAAATAAATGAATGAAGAAGGATAGAGGTCGATCAATTACTAAAAAGAACTACTCTTCAATGGGTGGTGTAGTCATCGTGGAGACGTTTTGCATAAGCAATGGATTGAAAGGGTAGAACCCAATATTGTCTCCACTCTTGATTACAACCCAATTAAGAAGATTAAGATAAGAAGAAGATGGATTAACACAGAATATTATTTGAAGAAAAATTCAAGAAACAAACATGAAAGAAAAGAAATACAAAGAAGAGGTGAGAGAGGAGAGCCTTTTTGGAAGAGAGGTTTCAACAATGGCTTACTTCCTCCAAGAGTTGTGAGGGGCTCCCAAGAGACACCCTTTCGGCCACACCTTCCCAAAGCCTCGACCAGCCCTCTCAAAGAGTTAAAACCCCCTTTAAATAGAGTTTTTGAGGGCTAGGGATACATAACTTTTTAAGTGTGAAATGAAAATCTCGGCCAAATATTTTATTGCAACTTGCACCGATAATTTGACCTCCAAAACCCGTGAATTGACCGGCCTTCCAGAAGGATAATTTGTGACACATCATGTCCCCGAGTTTTCCTCAAAATTTGGGCTCAATCCAAGCCTGTATGTAGAGGATATGGCCCAAATACAGAACCATATCCATTCTGGCGAGCCCAGCCCAACTTTGACTTCATGGCCCAATTTCAACAACCAAATTAACTCTTTAGCTCTAGTATCCTGAATTAAGGTTGTATATAATTAAGATAGGAAGACTGTTAAAAAATTTAAAATTCAAATAATAAATATAAAAATATTTATCTTCGAAATACTACTGTGCACTATTAAGGTTAAAACTGAAATTTTCACCAAATTTTCAAATGAATGATCAAATCCCAAATATTTTATAAATAAAAATATTTAACACAATGTGAGGAAATTATATCATTTCTTATCAATAAAATATTCAATAAAATAGTGTTTTATCAATTACTTTCATTTATGACTTTTCTCACATTACTAGTGTTATGTACATGAGACATAAGTCAGATTCTCTGAAAATTATTAAGTGTTTCAAGACGAAAGAAGAAAAGGAATGTGGGAATTCAGTGAAGAAGTTGAGAACTGATAATGGTGGCGAGTGTAAGAATGAAAAGTTTCAATGTTATCTTGAGAAGAAAGGACTTCAGCATGACTTTAATTCACCATACACACCTCAACAAAATGGGGTTGCTTAAAGAAAAAATCAAAGTTTTGTGGAAATGGGGAGAACTATGTTGCTTGAGAATAGTAATTCTCATTATTATTGGAGAAAATTCATGAGCACTGCTGTGTATATTCAGAACCGATTTTTCCTTAGACCAAACTCAGATATGACTCCCTAGGAAATGTTCGATGTAAAAACTCCATGTCTGAATCAATTAAGAGTTTTTGGGAGTCCATGCATTATAAAGAAGAAAGGTGGAAGCTTTGGAAAGACTGAGAAAAGAGGATATGATGGAATTATTCATGGCTATGCTATAGAAGGAAGAGGATATAGATGTCTCAGCAATGAAACATGATGAATTATTGATTCATAAGATGTTATAGTTGTTGAAAATATTGAGAAAGAAAAGTAATCATAGGTTCATGTGAATGTTGAGCAGGATAGATAAGATTTTGTTAACAATTATGATAATACTGTAGACTGTGTTAATCCTACTCAAGAAGGCGAATCCGACTCAGAAATCTCATGTGATGAAGAGAGAGTTCAAACAACTCATACTAGGTTGAGGAAGAAAGTGGAGGCTCAAAATATTATTGGAGATAGTCATTAGAGGGTTAAAAAAAGAAGAACAATGAATGCTATATCACATACATCTCTTTATTCTAAAGTTGAACCGAATGATGTAAATGATGAATTTGAGCATTCATAATGGGTTCATGCAATGAATGAAGAGCATGATTAGATAGAGAAGAATAATACTTGGGAACTTGTACTCAAGCCAGACAATAAGAACATTATTGGTAAAAAGTGGGTTTTCCGGAACAAGCTGAATGAAGAATGTAATGTAATAAGAAACAAACAAGATTATTTTGTAAAGGGTACTCATAATTGAAGGCATTGATTTTAATGAAACCTTTTCACCGGTGTAAAGATTATAAAAAATCAGAATCGTTGTTCTATTGTAGCACAATGAGGTTACAAAATCATTCAAATGGATGTAAAATACACAATTTTGAATGGTGACCTTGATGAGAAATACTACATTGATCAAACCAGTCAATTTTCTATTGGAAAGGATGAAAGTTATGTGTTCAATTTGAAGAAGGCTTTGTATGGGCTAAAACAGGCTTTGAGATCATGCTATTCTAAATTAGATACATTCTTAAGGAATATGAACTTAAGAAAGGGAGATTTGTCAGCAATCTCTACATTAAGGAATGTCCATAGTTTTCACTGATCGTAATTTTTTATGTCGATGATATTATATTTTCTTGAATTGATGAATGAACATGTGAATTTTTTTGGGGAGATGAAGAATTTATTTGATATTTCCATGCTGGGAGAAATGAAGTACTTTCATGGGATTGAAATTTCCTAGAAGAAGAATCAAGTTCTTCTGTCTCATGAAAAGTATGATAAGGAACTTATGAAGAAGTTTGGAATGGAAAATTCGAAAGAAGTTTCCACACCAATTTCAGTGGGAAAAAATTTGTCTAATGATGTAGAATGCAAGGAAGTTTGTCAAAAAGCGTTTCGAAGGCTGATTGTAAGTCTATTGTATCTGGCTGCCTCATGATACGACATTTTCTATGATAACAGTTTATGTGAAAGATTTCAGAGTGATCCTAAAAAATAAAATATGATTTCAAGAAAAAAAATTCTTAGATATATCAAAGGCACAAAAAATTTTGGAGTCATGTATGATGGCTCAAGAAATATTGATCTATTCGGGTATTCTAATACTGATTGGGCAGGAAATGTAGATGATCAAAGATCCACATCTGGTGGAGTTTTCTTTATTGGAAAAAGTTGTGTTAGTTGGCGTACCCAGAAACAGAATTCAGTAACTCTTAGCACAACTGAACTTGAGTATGTTGCTGCTACTCAAGATAAAACTCAACTAATGTGGATGAAGACTCAGCTGGGAGATGAACTAGTTGAAGTAATGATACTGTTTCTCTAGGGTTGTCATAATCACACTGCAATAAATCTTAAATGAAATCTAGTACAACATTCTCATTCTAAACAAATTGATATAAAGTACCACTTCAACAAAGAGAAAGTGGGGATGAATGAATTAAGGATGGATTATGTTCCCACATCTAGAGAATTTGCTTATATATTCACAAAACCATAACCAAAGGAACCATTTTCTAAATTGAGGTTGAATATGGATGTCCAACCTCCTTCTCATCATGGTTAAGGTACATGTTTCTATCCCCTATCTTTTATTTCGATAGTGTTGTCATGGGGGAGAATTTTTTCATAAATCTATCCTTATGGAAAGATTCATAGTGGGGGAGTTGTGGGTAAGCTTTGAATCCAGCATGTATGTGTGTGAACTATTCTGACTGTTTGTTGGAGTGGTTGTAGGAATCAATGATGTTTTCCACGAAAGTTGATGAAGTGAATAATACTGAGGTAGAAGCCTGAAATATGATCTGAAGAAGGCAGAGGAGGTATGCTCATGACTTTTCATAGTCACTTCTTTTTACAACATGGTTTTGGTTGTTAATAATTCTTGTTTCCTACAATTATTTAGCTCACGTAGGCTTAGAATTGTTTATAAGTAATCCATTGCTTAAGATTACAATGTTTAGTGATTTATGAATCTTTGTTGACAATAAAATCCAATGTGGGAGATTTTTGGGTCCATGTTGGATGGATAAGGAATTATGAAGAGTTAGCTGTTACAATGTTTTGTCTTTTGATGTCAAATAAGCTAAATCTATTCACTTTGTAATGGACAAGTAAACTATGAAAATGATTTGATGAATTTTATTTCACAAATATCATAAGTTTGGAGAACTTGTGAAGTAAGCCTTATGAAGAGTAGAGAGAGTAAAAAAGTGATTTTGGGAAAGGAAATAAAGTAGGGTGCAAGTAGTGGTGCACAAGTATTGGCCCGCATGTATTGGCATGCAAGTATTGGCACACAAATATTGGCGTCTAAGTGTATGTGGCGCAAAAGTCATATTTCAAGATCTTCCCATCAATATATGATCAAGGAAATAAAGTAGCATGCAAGTTAATGATTGGCACATAGGTCAAGTAGTGGCGCGCAAGTATTGTCACACAAGTATTGGCGCAAAATTGTATGTAGCGCACAAGTCATATTTCAACATCATCATATCAAAATATGACAAATGAAAGAAAGCAGAGAGCATGTGATGGAATGGTGCACAAGTGCTGGAGCGATGTGCAAGTGTGGCGTGCAAGTGCTGGAGTGGTGTGCAAGTGTATATGGTGCGCAATTCAGCAAAATTCCTATAAATAGATGACTAGCCTCCTCATTTTTCGATCGTCAAAACTTTAGAGAAAATTATAGCTCTGATCGCGCAAGTAGTGGGAGGTGCTCTGATCGCACAAGTAGAAAATGGCGGCACACAAGCTAAAGTGTCACACAAGATGAGGGTTACTTGTAATGCATGCAAGAAGGGTGTCACACAAGTTTTTCTATGCATGTTTTTTCGTGCATGTTTTTACACACAAGCTTTGCCGCAAAATTTTTTCCGCAAAAGTTTTTCTGCACAAGTTGCCAGAGGTGCACAAGCAGGGAGTGGTGCGCAAACTGTCTGCACAAGAAGGATCTTACCAGCTTCTGGGTAGGAAAGTGAAGATATTTTTTTTAAATATTTGATTTTTGAATGTTCATTAAGAAGTACAGAATCATTAAATTACCCTATTTGTGAAAAGAAGGTGCACACACACTATTTTATTGTTTTCAAAGTGCTACACTAGTGTAAGGTATATACTACTCATTGTATTCCACATCAAATGAATGTTTTCTAGTGGATTGTGTGGTAATGGATTGTTTATATACCATACCAAGGACGTAGCTACTCTTGTTGAGTAGTGATCCTTGTAAATCTTTTGTTCATATGTTTGTGTGTGTTCAGTAGGGAAGAAACTCTTTAAAAGGTGGTGAAGGTTCCTTCAAAAATAGAAAACATAAAATGAAAAATATATCACTGATTCACCCCCTCCCCCTGTCAGTGATACTTGGATCCCAACTAGGATATTCTTATTTTATATAATAACATGGAATAATTTCATAGAGAAATGGATATCATGGTACATGACATAATAATAATGTGGATAGAACATAATACATGATATCATAAGCATAATCCAACGCAATATTCCACTACAACATAACATATCATTGTAGGATAACTGGGTGTGCACTATAAATAGTATCTAATGAGATCAAAAAACTACCCAATTCGTTAGAGGGATACTAATCTTCGGTCAAACCATTACATCATAATATTTACAAGCATATGTGTTACAAATAATAAAATCATACTTAAGGCATATTAAAATGAATAACCCATGAGAAAGAAATGAGTTTTATTATATTTTTTCAAAACATAATCAAATGATATTTTATAAATATTAGTGAGGTAAAAAAGAAATAAATATTTTATACATTTATATTTGAAATAGGAATCATAGTTCATCAATATGGATTGTAATTGAATAATAATTTATAATAAAGTGTGTGGAATTTTGTATATAAATTCACATCGTAAATGATGTTTTCTGAAATGGGTAATGTGTCTTTAATGAAGATGTGCAGCTGATTTTATTTGTAAAAATATAAGTAAAAAAATATTATTTCCCATAAAATATTCATAATTTTCTAAATTGATATTGGGACACAAACTCTAAAATATTGTCACCAGAAAAGAAATAATTAAATGAGAAGTTCCCTTTAAACATGCATGTTTTAATGAATGATCGAGAATGGTACATGAAAAAAATATAAACCCCAAAAATATTGGTAAAATAAAGTAAGTATATATATGAGACATATATGTACTATATATGGAATAGATAAATATGAATAATAGAGAGATAATGTGAGTATTAAAGAGGGAATCAATAACTAGTAACAAAAGATGGTGGTTTCGAAGATCCTTTACATTTAATCCCCTTTTATTTTGTTCCATTAATAACTACAATATAGTAATACTATATTTATTAATACATGAATATAAAGATAAAATATATTACCTTTTTTAGTGTTCAATTATAATCATTTTAATTTATTTTAAACTATTTCATCTAAAAATTGATAGTCTTGGAGGCATGTCTTCTTTTAAATTTTATCATTTTGTTTCAATTTAATAAATTTGATTATTTGTGATGTACAGTTTTGAAAAATTATTTACAATATCAACAATAAATTTATATTCTATCACCTGTTATAAATAACTATGTAAATGGTGATAATTAAAGAGGGAGATCCAACTCACTGAGCAGTAGTGGTGGTAGGAGGACCTGCATGAGGAAGCTTGTGTGAAAACATTAGCACATATGAGAAGACCAATGGAACCACCATTCTAGGTTGAATGAATGTGGTGAGAGATAAAATGTTTTCGATCCTGTGATAGATTAAGAGATGTCCTTAGTACATGATTTTGACTTGATTGATGAGTGAGTTGTAATGTTAAGGCATATAATATAGAATTGTTTTATGAATTGGGATACTAGACGTGACAACACTATATATATTATGAAAATGATACTTAAAATTACCATGCTATAAGATATATTATATACATTCTATTTAATCAAACAATGAACATCATCTTGTTCCTTTGGACAATTGAGGGTTTCATATATGAGAGTGTATTTATAAATCATGGTTTATTCGATTGACCCATGCTTTTGATTTCCAATTGTCAATTTGAAGTTATGAACACAATAAATGGATAATACTATGTTGTTTTCATTAATTATATGATTTCCAAATAGAGATAATTGTAAGGTAAATTATTTTTGTGGAAGGATGATAATGCTTTTTGAATTCATGTAAGATGAATAAATGCAGTTGAAGATGTGATTTTGTGCATGTATTAGAGGATTAAGGTGATGGGGGAGTCAGTGCTAGTTGTCTATAAATACCCTAAATTTCAACCATTTTCGGTATGAACTGACTGGATATTGAGAAATATAGAGAGAGATATGAATTTTGAAACATTGTCTCAATGGTTCTAGGATTTGGTGTAAAGAATCTATGTGATGATCATGACATGCCTCCTCTAATACGTCACAACATATATATGTACGATGTTCAGTTCTTCATATAAGAACATATGAGAAGATGAAAAAGTTACATGATCTAGTTATACAAAGAGGAAAATTTTATTTTTTGAGCTTCAAATGTTCTTGATCAATAGATCCTGCATAAAACAATTAAAATTACATAAAGACAGATAATGCAACACATATTATTTCATAATTGAATTTATAGGGACCCACATGCTGCATTACCTGAAATACATTGTTGATTTATATTACATGTAATTAATATAGATTTCATCCCCAATGAAAGTGTTTATAAAATTTTTATTATTTAAAAAACAAAAGACTATTCCATACATGTGATGATGTGCATGCATGTAGGAGTTAGTTGAACACACTTGTGTTGTTTCATGAATAATATTTGATGCATGAACACCATGCAAGAAATATGTTTTCCATGAAAATAATATTCTTAGGCTTTCATGATTGAAAAAATTTGAAATATTTGAAAATATTTTTTTAGATGTAGTGTTTTCTTTTAGTGATGTGAGGAAGAAGGCAAATTGTAATATCTAGATGTCCTTTTAGTTGATCATTTTAATATTACAATGTGAAAGTGAGGTATTCTGTTCATTCTAAAGAGTATATTGTGATGAAATACATATAATGTTATTGATTATATTCAGGGGATGTTTGAGACTTTAAATATAAGTGAGAAAATTTAGAATCAACTTATAAAATTGGATTAAAGAGGAAGATTTGTTTTGTGTTGCAATGATAACATGAACATGGGTGATATTTCTCATTGTGTTGGTGTTGTGTTTATGAGAAATAATGGTATTCCAATACAAAGTTAACTGGTGGTATTCTAGTATAAATAAAACTCATGGGATTCTACTATAATTTGGGAATTGTTTGATACCCACCTATCATGGTTTCAAGATAATACAAGATCAACGCATTTTGGATTAATGATTGATTTATAGTAGAGAATCTTTGTATCATAAAATCTCAAACACAAATGGTACATAGTCACCCACATTAGTGGTGAAACTTATAAAAAATTAGGGGTTGTTATTCATTAAATTTTTTTCTCCCATGTGGTATAATTGACCTTGTAAACAAGGAATATCTATTCAATTTAACCGTTCCAGTGGTTCAAATTTGAAACAAGTTGTAAAAAGGGAAGGAAAAAAATTATTAAAAATTATGTATACTGATTCACCACATCACAATTTACTAACATGATCCATTAATTTGATCAATTATTATTAGGGTAAAGGTTCCACGTGTGATTGGACCTAACTTAACCTCTTAATTTTCTTTATCAAACATATATGAAGTTAAATTTGAATTTGAGGATGTATTATAGATTCATCATATATAGAATTTGTTTCTTATTTCATATAGTGACAATAAGGTGGTTTTAGGGAAAACCATTAAAAAACAAATATAATAAAATGGTATAGAATTTGCGAAATAATTTGAAGAAGAAAGAGGATATACCACAAAATAAATGTAGTTAGAGTTTTAGTCTATCAAAATTATGTGTTAAATCAGTTGATAATGACTATTTTCTGATTCCAATTCAAGTTTCGATGGAGATAATTTTATTGAATCATTGAGATACTTTCATTTAAAAGTAAAATATTATATAAATATAGTCTATATAAAATCTATCACTTACATATTTTAGTATATTAAGGGACTATATGATGAAAAATCACATCTAGCAGATAAATATTGTGATAAGGATAAATCCTTAGATAAGAAGTTTCAAAGATGAAAACTTCTCAGGTAACATGTTGAAGGAAAACAAGAAATGAAATTACTTATTAATAAACATATCTCTGAGGAAGAAAAATATATTCAACGATATGAGTGTGAGTAATTTGTAAATGAATAATTTCTTAAAGAGATGATCTATACACATGAAGAATCTCATAATTATACCATACATGTTAATAAATCCCATCTAGATATGAAATACAAGGATGATAAATTCAACCTAGAAAAATAATCAAAAAAGTCTGTATCATATTACAATGAAATAATCAATTTGGTTGAAGATGAATTATAATGATCTATTTGTGATAAGTATGTGATTCATTTCATTTAAAATGAAATCCATGCATAGAAGAAACATTAAAAACCTCTATAAATGTAAAATAATCCAAAATGTTGGTTTTGTAAAATATAATTATAGAGTTTGATAATTCATTACTATATGAAAATCAAATTCATGATGATCATATTCAAAAATTGAAGAGTCAATGGGAATACAGACTGAAATTTGATGAGGAATAAAAAAATCCCCTCAAAATAAAGTTTCTTGAAATAAATGTAAAATTGAATAACATAAAGGGTAAATAATTAAATAATTCTCATAAACAGTGTGAATATATAATGAATTAACATAATTACCAATAATACTATTTGAATTTTAAATGTCTGGAGTTGGAGGTAAACATTATAATTTTAGAGAATACACAAGTCATGTATTCATAAAATTAGGAAAGAAGATAGATTTCTAAGAATTTTACTTAAAAGACTCTCACATTAAAAGGAACCATTTATAAGAAGATAATGAGACTATATGGGGATAAATTTATTTCATAGTCAACTAAATATTTAACCCATATTCATAATGTATTTGTTTATATTGGTAATATTTTCTCTATTAGTAAATGTTCAAGAAGGAATCCGAGTCAAACATGAGTGAAAATAATGATGATAAACCCACTATATCATTTAATATGGAAGTGAATAAGAGAATATATTATATCCCTAATAAATTTACATGAATAATTAGATAGATTGTATCCTTCCCTCTTAGTGAGAGAAGTAGAAAAACCACCATATTTGAGTATCTTAAGTAGAATTATAGGAAAATTTGATGTTATGGTAAGGGCTATATATGATGAATTGAAATATTAACATTCTCAAAATTGAAGTATTTCATTTAAGATGTATATTATTCCACCATTATGAAAAATATACCATAAAAGGATAAACTGAGTATTTCATATCAAAAGTAAAATGGATTAATAAATGGGATTTAAAATCTTACACATAATTGTTTTTAATATATATTTTTGAGATGAATACATGATATTGTTTGAAAATATTTTTAACAACCACCATTGTTTTCAGTGTTGGGATCACATGAAAAATAGAAATTGATATCATTGATGAAAAAACTAATCACTCCTGTTTTCTATATCGATCATATCTCACATAGAATTAGAGTTGGTAAATTTTATATTTCATCTAATTTTTTTGGACTCAATCCTTATATGCATTAAATCAGAATATATATATCAGAATAGGATAAGATGATTTTCTTACAATTTGGATAATGAAGATGTGAATTCCATAACATACACATGTATTTAGTTTTATTATCAATAAGGTGTAGAATGTTATGTTTTATTACAAAATTAAATTGGTATCAATTAAAAATATATTATTAGAGATCAATGAACCCAAGTGGTTTATTGAAGTTTGAATTGTGATGATGTTAAAGTTTTTCAATAAGATTAGAAGTATGAAAATTCAATTCATTTAAATGTGACTTTTATAGAGATGTTCTTTATTCCCAAAACATATTAGAATTCCTTTAGTATAATACACATTATTTAATAATTAAATTTAGAAGTGGTTTAAAGACTAGAAGAATTGATGTGGATTTTAAATGTAGGTATTTATTTAGTTTTTACTACGTAATTTTTTTTCCTTTAATAAAAAATTAGAAAATTTATCAATCCCAAGAACTAGCTCAATCTCATATTGACAGAGGAGGAATAAACTAAGAAAGAGAGCCAAGTCACTAAGATGGATATGTTGAAGGAGGACCAACCTGAGTACGAGAGTGTGCACATGAAGGTCTGTAGGAGAAGAGTGGTGGCGCCACTATAAAAGGTGGCATGATGACAGAGGGATCCACCATAGGTTGGTGCCAATTGGAGATTTTGAGCTGGCCCTAATACATGATTTTGGATGGATTAATGAGCGAGTTGTAATATTACGTTCTCCAGACGAAATGGTTTACCAATGATGTATATGAGATGTGGTGACACTATAGACCCACTTTAAAATATACAAAATTATCCTACACTATTAGATCAATTATATGAAGGATAATCGATTAAGGAAATAGAATCATATTATACCTTTGGACACCAATTTTTTTTTCATACACCAATGTATTCATGCCACATAATCTATTTTATCAAGCTGTTATTTTTTTACTATTTCATAAACAAGATGCTTGAAAATGATCAATGAATCATTCAACATTATTTTCGTTATTAAAAAATTATAAAGGTAGATTAATTTTGAGTAATGATGAAGATGTTCATTTGAGGTTATAGAAAGTGTTTCACTACATATGAATATGTGATTTGGTGCACATATGAGAGGATTAAGGTTCTGTGGGAGTTATTATTTCTCAAATATAAACACCCCAACCATCATGGATATGTTTTTTGAAAATATTATGCATAGATATAGAGAGAGAAAGTGAGAGAGAGAGGGAGATTTGAGAGGTAATCAATGCTCTGAAGGATGTTTTATTTCATGTAATGAATCTGAGTGATTATCATGATATGATTCCTCAAAATATTCACGACATATACATGGATTATGGTCCTTTCTGTGTATAAAACCATACATGAATAAAATCGTTTTCCAGTATCTTGTTATGTAAAGGAGAATGACTGATTTTTTAATCTTTAAAGTTTCATGAAGTATGAATCCCACATAAAATAATTAGACATATATGAATTGAGATAATTTCACAAAGAGTACTTTCTAATGGAATTCATAGGGATTACAAATACTATATTATGTGAAATAAAATTTCCATATAAATAACATAATGGGCATGAGGATACTTTTTTTAGTGAAAGTGTTGCTAAATTTTTCAGTATTTGAATATAAAGAGAGTATTTTATTCATGTTATGATGTTCATGGTAGCAAGAGAGAGTTGCATACACTAAAGTTAATGCATGATGAATTTTGAAAAAAAGACTACCAATCCTAAAATACGGTCTTTATGAAAAAATATACATTTTCATTCATACAAGAGAAATCATGAAAAATACTCTCAATAGTTATCTGTTGAGTAGTAGTGACATCTTCTATGAATGTGAGGGAAAATATAACATGTAATATGATAAATAATTTCTAATGATCATTATGATATTTTAGTGTGGAGGTGATATATGCTACACATTAAAAAGATAATACCGGGATGACTTCCATAAAATGATATTGATTATATTTTAAAATAGTCAGATTCTTTAAATGGATGTGAGAAAGTGAAGAATTATATTATCATAGTGTCTTTTAGAAGAATATTTGTTTTCTATTACAGTTGAGACAGAAATGTTTTTTGAAAATTATCATTATGTTAGATTTGTGTTTGTTAACATTGATGGGATTCCATTATAAAGAAAATTAGTTGGATTCTATTATAAATAAAACAAGAGGGATGCCAGTATAATTATGTAATTGGTTGACACATACCCATCATGGATTCATGATAATACATGACTTAATAACATTTAATTAATTAATTATTTATAGAGAAGAGTCTATGTCTTAGATCATTCTAAACACAACAAGGATATAGTCACCCACATATAGGGAAATCTTGTAAAAGTACTATGTGTTGTGATTCATTTACATTATAAGGACCAAACAATAAACATCACATATTCTAGTGTATTTAGACTATAATTCACTTTCTTATAATACTAAGGATATTTTTTGTTTAATTTTTTAGAGTGTTAGTTCATAAATGTTACATAAAATTCCCATATATATATACAATGTTTACAATTATAATTATTTTCTATTATTCCCATAATATATAACTTTTAAAATGAAATATGTTTTATTTTAATGAAAAATCTTGGTGAATTTTAACATGAATTCTTCCTTTACCCTACCCATCCCTTAAGACCCGTAAAAAACATTTTATTTGATAACATAAAATCTGAGTATGGTACAATTAAAATAAACAGAGAAAACATTATTCCATGAATAAATATAAAATATATCATTTTTCAAAATAAACATTGGAATCAAAATAAACATTTTATTACTAATTAAATAATCTTCTATACCCAAATATTTTTATAAAATATGTCATAAGAAATATTAAATGAAAATTAAACTCATAAGGATTCCTTGAAAATGTGCAAAACTTATAATAACTGTCACCCAAAGTTATACTCTTCCACCTTATGAAGTAGCATATATATTCCCTTATCTTGTGAAATCATAGGATTTAAATAAATAAATATTGAAATAATAGATAAATCATGCAGGTAACATGGTGCATCATATTATTATAATACATACTTATGGAGTACCCATCATGGTTACATATAAAATAACCCTCATGGTGATACATAAAATTACCCATGCGGTTATACATTGTGTAACCATCGTTGATACACATAGAATAACCATAATAGTTAACTCCCATCTTAAAAATATCTCATGCATTGGAGGGATAACACAGAACCACACATATTTAGATTATAATAAAACCACTTATGATCATAAACAATTCCCAAGAACCATTAAATAATCAAAAAACATGAAATTTTTCATAATAGAAGAATTCATAGAATCCATAGTAAAAATAGTTTTAGAAATTGATTAAGCCCTTTGATTTAAAACTAAATTTCCAAAACTAATATTATTGAATCAATGTATGATTTTTTAAGAAAACATGAAATATTATAAAGGAATCGATATATCAAATAATGGTTATGGTGGCGGGAAATTTTGTTGTCTATACATACGTTAAAATAGAACATTACTTTTTCTTTCTTCTGTAAAGAAACTATAAAAATTCCATGAAAATATTCATTTTGGAAAACAATGGGTTTTTTCTATTTGACGGGAAATAGAGTTTCTACAAATGAAAAAATTAATGTAAATGTATAATGGTTTATATTTTAAACCATAATACAATAACATAAATAAATCTAATATATTTATGAATTTTATATAATTTAATAAATATTATTTATTATAAATTATCATTAATGTCGATATTTGTAACTATTCATTACTATGATTTTTTTAATATAAAGAAAATAAATTATATTCTGAAAAAAAAATTATTATATCCCAAAGGATACATATTCAGAAATAAATTTTTTGGATCATTTTATTAATATGAAATCTATTTATATTGATATTTCTAATATCATTTATTTTATTTTTTCATTAATTATATCATTACATATTCAACGTTGTGTAATAATTTATGGTAGTTATTTATAAACAAAAAAATTAAAATCAATTACCAAGATGAAGAAAATTATTTCATATTTCATAAAAATATGTATAATTGAACATATCCCCTAGTAATATCTATGGTAAAAATATTATAGTAAATAAAAACAAGAGTGTGACATTTTTTAATTTTTTAAATAATATATTATCAAGATCATAATCTTATATAAATGCAAAAATGACATATAACCATATATTGGATGGTTATGGATGAAATAGACTCAGAAAATAAAATTAAGTCATGTTTTGTCTTTATTTATATTCCATATAACATTATAACCAATAAATTTATGAAACATACACTTCATAACCAATTATAGGTTTTCATATAACTCATGGACATCCTTATGATATTTGTTAATTATTTTTGACAATGAACACTACCCCGAATCCAAAAAACAATACAGCGGATGTTCCTAAATCTTCAACATCTAGGATTAAATTAACTGAATCATTAACCAAATGGCCATGTTCCAAAGGTAACATGTTTAATGGAGAATTAATTTTCCAACTCAATGAATCATCCCCATTTTATATTTTTCTAGGATGGAAATTGATCATGAAATACTTATCCATAATCAGTTCCAGACATAATCTCAAACTCACATTCAACTTTATCTATATAAGTATATACTTCAAACTTTTAGGATCAGTATATATTTCAAAAATGGATTAATATAAATTTAGACTATAAATAGTTAATTAAAAAACAAATTTAGATAATCCTAGATCATGTGTAGGATAATTAAGCTCATGAGGTTTTAGTTTACTTGAAGCATAATCATTTACCTAATAATTATGTATTAGGAAAAAACCATTTCCCATCAAAGAGGAATCACTATAAATGAAAATTTCAACACTTATAGAAGGCATGAGAAAAATTGGACTGTTCCCCAATCTTCATTTTGGTTCCAAAAAACATCCATCACATTCTTATTTCCAAATTTATTTAACATATTTCTTAGTCACTTAGTCAGTGGATAAGATGAAAATCATTGTTTTCAATAAATAGTCAGCAATATCCCTATAACTAAAAAATCATTGAATCTCTGTAATATTTATAGATCTTGGATATTCATAAACCACTTTAGTTTTGGTGGGATCAATTGGTATATCATCTATATTTATGAAATGTCATAGGAATTGAATATATTATGAAAAATAGATCTTTGGCTAAATTTTCCATATAAGTAATTTTCGTTGACTGTTTTATAAAAAATTATAATATGGTTTTTATGTTCCTCTTAAAATTTTTAACTATCCAAAATATTATTAACAAAAACTGATAAACGTATCCAAATATTCACTGAATACTATATTCATATGATCCATAAATACAATAGTGGAATTTATCAAACCAAAGAGACTAACAAATTCATAATAACCATATCTAGTCTGGAAGGCTATTTTGATAATGTCAACCTACATCACCATTATCTAATAGTTTTCAAATATCACGTCATCATTCAAATTAATACTAAACTCCTTAGAGACGACAAAACAGGTCAACGATATGAGGCAATAAATACTTATTCTTAACTACAATTGTATTCGATGATCTAACATCATTGATAATTTTAATGGAACCAACTTTATTTTAAAGACATAAAATAGGTGCACCCCATGCTAAATACCAGGATCAATGAAACCTCTATCAATAATCTCCTAAAATTTATTTTTCAATTCTATGAGTTCTACATGATAATTTAAATTGTTTAATATTTATAACTATAGGAAATCCTTCTAAAAATCAACTGTTATTTTACTATCAACACATCATTAATCAATACAATTCCTTTATACGTGATAATATATAAAAGGTAAATTATGATTCCATATTTTTACTGTATCTTTGATTCATTGTATGTTACGAATGGTATGGGCTCATTCTTTTATAAAATCTAAAATAATTCCTAAATAAAAACTTCTCATAGATCATTAATCTATATTAGCATGGTAAAAATGAAACCAATACAATCCTATAATAATATGAAACTCTACCAGGATAAATACAACAATTGTTTCAGGTATTTAATTTCAACAAATAATTATTTTAATATTCTTATAATTTATTTTTTGCATTATTACTTCGCCCATGAATTTTTACAATATGTTTTGGATCTCTTCTACGAGATGGAATTTAAAAATTAATAGATAATTTACAATAAATGAAAGAATTTTAGAACCCAAATAAAAAAATGACATTATCTTATAACAAATAAATAATAAATTTACCTCATACCACAACATTTTATGTTCAACATCTACTAAAGTACGTTCAAATGATTTTACCAACATATTATTCTTATAGTATAGATACATCCCTTCATTGAAGTAATTTTTTGAGCATGTATGTGTGTAACGTCCCATCTCACCACATTTAGAACAATTTACTATTCACTTATCGAAATTGACCTAACCACTAAAAATATCTCTTTATCGCAATCATAGGCCATATGCCCAGAAATACTATATCTGAAGAACTTATAAAATTTGATATGTAATTTCACAAGTTTTTTTCCAGACATTCCACAAATAAGAATCTTGATTTTGGTACCTTCATATTTTATTGATTAATTTATACCCACTAACTTCTATATAGACTATTTCTTCTACTTGATGTCGTGAAATACATGCTCCTAAGAAAACTACATTTCTACCCTCTAATCACATTGAACAAGTTTTCCTGAAATATTGAATTGATGGGATTCCAATTTCCATCGATATATAGGATTCATTCCTAAGTAAATAAGAATTAATTTTACTTTCAAGATACCAGATAAAATTAGGATTGTAACATTCCAATCGGGTGATGTTTTTATCATATCTGACAATACATGCCTCCCCATTTTACTTCAAATACAAGAATTGTCTTTCCATCCTATGTCAATTAGCCTTAGGAGAATATTTGACAATAAAAATACTATTAAACTCCTCCCACTCTTATATATAAATTTCTTCACCTTTCTAGTATTCTTATCAATTTTCTAAGATTGATCAGATTATCTTCCAAAATTGTAATTATATAGAGTTAAATTTTGACTATCTAAACATCCCATAACATATAATATCTTTTTTAGAGATTTAATTCCTCCTTTAGAAATAACTACATCTAAATATATAATAAATTACGGGGGATTGTTTCCAATAAAATGATCCACTATATTTATGTTCCTCATTTGTAGATCTGATTTCTATCTTGCATGGATTCCACAACCGTTAATATTCTATGTCAAAGGGGAAATTATATAAAAAAACTTCCATGCTCTAATTCCGACCAATTTGGGTTGTTTAATTGGAGGGATATCAACCACTCAATTCCTTCCAACATTAGCATCCCTATTTTCTCTATGGAAAATCATTTTAAACCTACATATTTTTGTATGATGATTTATGGTGACAATAAAGTTCAATATAATGTCAATGTAACCATAATTTAAAATATTTATAGTATATTTACTTATATTATGATATCCTTTAAAATTATCTAAACCTATCCTCTGGTGCCAAAATAAAGGACCTATCCTTAAACATTACATATTCTAGTGACTTTACACTATAATTCAATTTCTTATATTCATGAAGATATTTTCAATTTATAGTTTTAAAGAGTTAGTTAATAAATATTACATAAAATCCCATATATATACAATGTTGAAACTTCTAATCAGTATCCATTTTCCCAATAATATAATGTTTTTTAAATGAAACACAATTTACTTTCATAAATATTATTTATAACATTCACCTTGACTTCTTATTTTCCCTTACACATACATAAGTATATTTAATGTTTTTTAAAATAAGTTATGATCAGAAAATTATGAATAATAGATATAAATAGAAATAAAGAATCCATTATTCCATGAATACTTTTAAAAAGTTTCTTTTTTTCGAAATAATCATTACACTCAAAATAATCATTTTATTACTCAAGAAATCAACAACTTTACCCCAATATATTTATTAAACATTTCATTAAAAATATAAAAGTAAAAATAAATCTCATTAGGTTTTGTTTTAAATCATGAAAAACTCACGATAACTGTCTCACAAATTTAGACATTTTTACCTTATGATGTAGAAATTACAATCATTTACCTAGTGAAATCATGTGATTTCCAAAAAATCAATAAAAATAATAGATAAATCATGCTGGTAACATGAGGAATAATTTTATTATCATACATTCTTATGGAATAACCCTAATGGTTAAACATGAAATTTACCTAATGGTTATACATAATATAACCCTCATGGTTATACTTTGAGTAACCATCAAAGATACACTTCGAATAACCATTAGGGTGATATTCCATCAAAAAAATTCCGAATGAATTGGTGGGATATAACGGAACCACGCATATTGGGTTTAAAATAGAACCATACCTAATCATATACAATGCCTACGAATAATAAAATAATAAAAAAACATGACATTTTTTCATCCTAAATACATTTTTAGCATCTGGAAGAATTTTATTAGATATTGATACATACCATTACATTAAAATATAATTATCATAACTAAATTTCATTTATAAAAGTCAAAGTTTTGTTTTATTTATTGCATACATGTAATATTATAATGGAATCCAAATACCAAATAACATTTATCGTGGTGGGAAATTTTATTATTGAAATAATTCAACAATAGAACATTCTCTTTTTAATTTTACAATAAAAGTTAAAATATTCTATATAAATATTCCATTCCAAAAAATTTAAAAAATATAAAAAAATTATAAAATGTCTATTATAAATCTTGACCATAAAAAATATATAAGAATTAACCTTTTAATATCTAAAAACATCACAAAAAATAAACCATTTTCTTTGCAAAAAACTATGGAAAAAATAGAGGGTTCATCAATGAATTGAGGTGTTATACTAGTCCGAAATTACATTAATTATATATCTATTAAAAAAATAAATCCATTATATATTTATTGAAATATTTTAATTTTAATTTTGAATTATTTATTTTAAAATAAATTCCCATAGCTTCAGTATGAATTGTCACGTACTTTCTTTATCCTCCACTTATTTGGAAAGTCTATTTTTATTAACACCTTAAGAACTATAATGTTGGTATTATACATAAAATAATACCTAGAGAATAAGGGGAGGTATTTTATTATAGAATTTCCATCGTTATTGGTCAAACCAAACGGGTTTTGAAGTTTTAAGGAATGAGAAGAATAGGTTACCTTTTATAAGATAGGGGATGTGCACTCTTGGAATCACCAAAAATATTAAGTTAATATAAATTAATTTTTAATAGAAATTGACTGAAAATAATTTATTTATAATATAAGATGAGTATGGTTCGAAATAATCTCATAAAATTATTTTCTGATAGATTTAGGTCACATTTTTTATCCTGGTCATTTATTTTTTACCCATCATTAACAATATTTAACATTCTTTGATTACATGATTTTTCTCTCCTCGAGGGTCAATATAGTTACAATAAGTGAAATAGACTCCCAGAAATGGACAATGGTTGATATTATAAGCCATATCAAAATAAATTATCTGTATCTACGATTTTTAATAATTTTATATCATTTAATAAAATATTATTTATTACAAAATAACATTAATTTCAAATTTAGTAACTATTCATTACATTGATTTTAATAATTTTAATAAAATAAGAAAAATTAAGAAAAAAGAAAATTCATTGTATAACTAAAATTAAATTTTATCTAGAAAATTTATGGATCACATTATTTATCCCAAATTTTTTTAGTTTTTATATTTTAAATATCATATAATTGATTTTTTCCATTAATTGAATAATTACAATATTAAATTAGTTTAAACATTTAAGTGAAACTTTTCCTCTTTAAGTATTTAATATAGGTTACCATGATGAGAATAAATATTTTATATTTCAAAATAATATTTATAAACAAATATATTTCTTAGTATATCTATGTTAAAAATGTTATATTTAATAAAAACAAGATAGTGACATTTTGTGTTTTCATTAAATAAAACATAATAAAAGTCAAAATGTCATCGAAATGGCCAAACAATTTCATATAGCAGAATCATGGATTATTATTGATGACATAGTAAATATATAAAATTACGTCAAGTTTTTTCGTCATTTTATTGTCCTTATCATTTTATTTTTAACATTAATTACACAATTTACCCTTTATCATAGAAACAAATATTACTAAAGTTACTATTCATATTGAACAAAATTAAAAGGACATAGTTACCAAATTTTGATCTACAAATTTAACATATGGAATCCATTATAAGTGTGTTTTTTAACAAGGAAGAACTATTCACTCTAACAATTTTAGTAGATTGAATTAAAAAATGGGGTAAAAAATGAATGAAATTAAATCAGTAAAACAAGTATACACTGAATCACCCCCATATAGTGTACCTGCACAATCAAATGGTCACTTAACAACATAAGAAGATAAAATATTCCTTTATTGGGAATTTTCAAAATAGTGTGAGAGAGATCATATAATATAAACTGACTAAAATAGTTATATGACAAGAAACTATTTTCATATAATACTTCAACTCATTCAATTATTTTAATCCCACCTTTTCATCCAATTATTACATATATATCCTAGTAATTATTTTTATAAACAATATATTATTTATTAATTAGATTAAAACATTAATTTTAATTACATATTTCATATTTTTAGTTATTTTAAAAAATATTAAACATAACTATGTATGGTTTGTTATTATTTCTGGATATCTTAAGGTAATTTTGAAGTCCCATATTTGATTCCAAAAAGTTTTAATTCATTATCAATGTACTATGCTTGAACAAAGAATAAAATGGAAAATGAAATTGTTATATTACCAAAGTAGTTAAACTAATAGCTTTATTATTATGGATCAGTAGTAAAATTATTAGACTCGAGATAATCTCAGGGGTAAACATGTAGACTCGGTGAAAAATTTTCGGGCACACCAAGTACACTTGAAAGGTAGAAAAATAAGTTTTATAAACCGGCCTAAGACACCTCCATACATGATATTTAGGATTGACATTGGAGATATGAGAGTTGTGTGTGAGATTTGAGGATTTCAGAAGATATTCTAATCTATCATATGATATTTTATGTGTAAAATTATTTATCAAATTAAATGGCATACATAATGAAAATTGGGCTGCCCGTATGACATTTTATGTCAATGTAAGAGTTATTCATATAGTATTTTGAACATGTTTAAAATAATTATACTTTTCACATGAATTATTTTCAAGGCATAGGTAGTTTAATCTATGTGTAAATTATTTCACCTACTTTTATAATGATTTATCGTGTAGGATGTTTTACTTTGTGAAATAATGATAACATTTAGAAGAAGAACAAATCCGACGATACATCTACTGAAAACATCATGGTAAAACAAAATCTCTTGGATACAACTTCAATATCCATGGAAGACTACCAATGTCTAAAATTTGGTGTACATTAAATAAAATCAATAAAAAATTTAAGGCATATATTTTTTGCTAAAATAATGAAACTTTACCCAAAATCAAAAAATCATTATGGGATTTAAAGAAAATTTTAAAAGGGAAAATGACCAAGATTCAAAGATTAAATAATCTTTAAATTTTGAATAAGATTTAATAATATAGAAATTGGGGGTCAACAATGGAAAATGAGTCCAATAGAGAAAATTGTGTCTAAGAGGATTAGGATTGATGAATACCACTCTATTTTCTTCATCTTTTTTTTTATTTTCATAGTACTACAATACCTTATTGACAATTCATGTTCTCTACCATTCAAATTAAGGGGCAATTATTGAATGATTAGGGGTGGGGATGTTATTGTTTCTTATATCAATATTCATTGCACCTAAATAATTTATTCTCTCCTTTCTGTTAAATCATTTAGATATTGAGAATAATATCTTTATAGTATATGGTATTACATTTGTTTTAAATTATGATATATGTTTATATCCATTTTAAATGTTCTAGAATGTCTCTAAATTATTTCTAGTCTATATATGATGGAATAGGCTAGTGTATGGTTTTGAAGTGCTCATTGATTGTCAACAAGTGTAAAAGGGGCAGTGGATACTCATGATTTTTTAGGATTAACTAGTCTGAATAAGGTTCTTCCTATGTTGATAATGGTTGATTTACTAAAAATACAACAAATCTATATGGTAGGGTATTCCCAAAAAATATACCATTTTAGAATATTCTTACACACACTATTGAACCAAGGGTGAGAGGGGATGTTATTATGGATCCTATCACTTTTTAGTTAACTAGAATAAGAGTTTAATAGATTAAAGAACTAGGATAACATTAAAATCGGGAAACCAAACATGGATAAATAATATTTCTATATTTTTATTAAATATATTTCATCCAATTAGTCTACTAAATCCAAATCAATTTTAAAACATTACTTTTCTATAAACCCAATAAAGTGATAACCGATCTTGTGCATTCCCTCCAGAGACAACCTTAGGGTATCCACTAGATCTAAATTTAACAATGGAATAAATATATTTTTGATAAACTGCTTCTATATTGAATAAAAAACATGGTGTAATTATATGGGTGGTAGTGCCAACAATTTATTTTTCTTTTTATATTATAAAAAATATATTTTTTGGAAACTCATCGAGGTTGTATAATATACTTGGCGCCATTATCTGGGAGTCCATGCCAAAAAAAATTAAATTTACCATTGTATTAATATAACCTCTAAAAACTGATTGTTTGGAACTGACCCTAAAATATAATGGATGATTCTCATCAAACTAAGAAGAGTTAATTTATAAAAAATATTTGAATATAATTTCTCTTTATTCTTAAGTGAAACCACCAGTGTACACCTTATTCCTATTACCATGTATGTAAATCCCAAATTGGTTTTAAGAGATATCTACACACCACAATTCATAAACCATCAAAATAAAATTTCAAATCCTACTTTAAAAAAAATATTTTGAACTAAAAATGGTTTAATATACAAACTAATAAAATTTATGGCTTCGTAGGTGATGATATAATTAATAATATAAATTAATTAAGTCTTGTTTGTTCCACCTTGAATACATGAGTAATGGATGATGAATAATATAAGTGGAGGGAATTCCCATTTTCATATGAATGAGAAGCCAATAATTTTTTGTAAAACCAAAAAATAGGAGAGAACCCTGAATGTGATGATTTACGTATAATATCTATCTAGATTTTATTTTATAGTACTAGGAGTAAAAAAATCCAAAATTAAATTTCTTCTATCTGAAAATATTCAATATAAAATATTTATTATTAAATGGGATGGTTAAAGAATCTATGTTCCCATTTCCTACATCAATATATAGAGGGTCATCAATTTCAACATGATAAATCCTTTGATAAACCCAAAACTACTGTACACCCATAAGTGCAAAAAGAATTAGGACTTGAGGATTTGGGACATATAAATGATGTTTATGAGATAACAAACAAATTGGAATGTATTTTAATCATTAAGACTAAAAAAAGGAAAATTACAACACTATTCAAAAATTAATCCTAAGGGAAATGTTTGTATGATGAATATTAGGAGTCATAATGTAATCCCACCCCCAACCACACCAGAATTGAATTAGACGAAACTATACTGTAAGACCCATAATTTTCTAGTTATATCCCCATTTACGTTTTAGTAAAACATTTAGTGTTTGGATTCCTTTTTTGTAATATTTTTTTAGTATTTTTATAAAAGATTCCGGATATGGGAAGTATTTTAGCGGATCTGGAAATGGGATATTTCAAAAAGTATTTATGGATTAAGTTGATAACATATAATGTAAATTCATCAAGATGTTCTACCCCCATTAAAAAGCTGTTACACTATAAATATATTATGGAAGTCTGTAAAAAATGGATTTACACCAAAAAATGGGATTTTAGGTTGTAAGATCACTATTTATGTGGATTTTAATCATATGCGAGGTATTTAGAAAATTACATTTATAAGATGATATTTATGATATAAATAAATTTTTTCAACTATTAACAAGCCACACTATGTTTTAAAATCCAACTATTATAGTGAATTTTGATAATATGTCTCTCCTGCTTCATTTTCAGACTCTTCGAGTGGTGATGAATGATAAAACTCTTCTGTATAGAGGCTCTTTCTCATTGGATCATCATTTTTTGGATCATATGGTTGAATTTGAGCTGAAATCGTTCTCTTCCTTATATATGGTGTATTGTTTCGTTAAAGAAAACCCTAGTTGATGTATGTATTTTCAGCATCCTCAATTTTGAATGAAGGGATGGAAAATGGAGTTCATATTTTCTTTGAACGTTATAGATTGTCATGGTCTTACTTTTATTAAGGTATATAGTCTAGAATATGTCTCCAACATCATTTTTTGATGATCCTATTATATTAAATAAGTGTGATCACATCAGAACACTATAAACATGTCCAAATTATTTTGAAAATCCAGTATTTGGGGAGCTACATATGATTATACATCATCTTAGATACCATATGGTCCATTGGTATTGAGAATAGTCCTATGAAGACCTAAGAGGTGATACTACCCTTGAGTTGTGATGAAATAGAAACCTTGTTTTATGTGAATTTTAAATAAAAAGTGAATTGTGGAATATCGTGAATTTGATGACAAGTTTTGTCCTTATTTCTATGTGCCCATGTGTTATAATATCTTGGATTATTGTCATATTATGTCTTTTGGTTATACTATAATTCTTATAAGTATCTACCCAGATGTGTCATAATGCATAATGGGATGTTCCTAGACATAACATAATTCTCAGAGGGATCTACCTATTTTTGTTGTAATTCTTGATAGTGATATACACGAATATCCTAAAATGTTTAGAGAGTTCTACATGGATATATCGAAATTCATAGAGGGATCTGTCTGATTTTTCTTTTAATGATTTTTTGTTTTAACCATTTAGTGTTATGGATATGGATATAGTGGTCTATGATATGTTCATATATATTTGGAAATAATCCAAAGTAGGTTTGACTGCCCTTGGGTTTCATCCCACAGATCGAGGGATAATGGATTTATTATTTGAATTGTATTATTTTATTAAAAAAATACAATTATTTATTGAACTAATTCATACACCATATCATTAGATATGAATATTTAGAAATGGTGGTGTCAACCTATTGAGTTGTATTAACATAGTGTTTGGGTTTCCGTTTTTTTACCACGATTGATTTCATAATGCAAGTATGAACAAAGGAAAGAGACCATATTGTTGATTTTTTTTCAGGATGGGTTACAGTTTGAATATGGGAACAACATGGGGTTTAGGATAAGGGATTTTAGAACATTTTTTATTTTTTATCAGTCTTCTATTTCAATGAAATATATAACATCATTAAATTATATCCAACCTTCCACGGAGTCATTATAATATCAATTGATTATTTTATTTCCCTTGAATCAACTATGGGTACATGTCTAATTATTTTTATTGTTTCTGCTACACTATATTTATTTATACTTTACTATTGCTGTTGTTTACTAGAGGTTATACTTTCCTACTATATTTTATATAACCCTAGTTTATATCTGTAGCCTTTTGTGTACAAAGATGCATTCTTTAGGTCTGGTATCCCACTCATCTCGGCCATGTGAAGGTGTATCGGGTTGGGGATGTTACAAAGTGGTAACAAAGGGAAGGATATTTTTGTGTTACTTTACTATTTTATGTTGATTTAAATGAGAATACAATGATTTGGTTCTTGGTAATGAGCCTGATCATGGGAGTATCTAAACAATATGTTAGTGAAAAAGAAATTACTTAGGGATAGGATTAATATTCATGTTTTCCACTTGTTGTGGTTGATTTAATTTAACCTAGAGTGTTTCAATTATTTTCTGATGATACTATTTTATTATATTTTTCCCAAGGGATGATTTTACATGATATGAGAATGTGTGTATCATGATAGTAATGTCAGGATATATGTTGACATGTATTATTAATTATAGGGAAATATTTGTTGCATGTTATATATCGAACCATATAAACTATGAAATAAAACCCCTGATATAACTAATTAATGAAAATAAAGAATCTGTTCTGTTGTGACAACTCACATGTTAATAAAGTGTATAGGATCCATGACCTAATGGAACTCTATTGTTTTAACCCATCATAGTTGAATTTTTTTGTGACCTTTGTTCTAAGGTGTGTGTTAAGAATTTATAGATAAAATTCCTCCACTTCATCATTGAATTGATCACCAAGAAGGTGGAAACCATCAATCACCTAACATAGTTGAGCTGAAACTTCCTAATAATATGAAGAATTTGATGGATGATCAGCTTTTTAAGAGTTTCCCAAGGGTCATTAAATCTATGGAATGGGAGACTGTTTTCCCCATACAATCAAATTCTGGGCTGATGAGAGAATTCCTGCAACAATATCCACCTATTTTCATAGCGGTGGGAGTTACCCATGAATCCATGTTCTAGATCATGTCAGTCTAAAGGATCGTCACTATGCTTGAGATACCAACATATAGGAGGGTAAATCTAGATATCAAATTCTTGAAAAACTAGAAAACAGTTGGTCATATGTTTTGAATTGATTTTGGAAGAACGATGAGTTATCGTGGAAGGATTTTTAGGAAATGTTCATGAGACACATCTATCAAGAGATGCCGATGGATGATAAGGCTCATGAGTTCATGAACCTAATGTAGGGAGATATTTATTGATGAACTATGTTATATATTTTATTGACATATACTTCATCAATCCATACTTGGTAGTTAATGGTGTCTCTAGGGAAAAACATTTTAGAAATTAATTTTCTATGCGATCAGTTCGCATGTGAGTTTATTTTTCTTGAGAAGCTTTACAGATGTTGTTAACTAATCACTAATCATAGAAGATAACATTGGAGAGGACCCAAGCAGTGGAAAATAAATTTTATCTCGGAGAACATTGAGCTCTCCATTTGTAATCAAGAAGAACTTATATCACTGTTAATAGTGAAGAAATAGTGTGCATGGTATCCAGGGAAGTAGGTAGTTATCCTAGAGTAATGAACTATTTAATTTGTTCAAGTCTGGACAGTTTTGACATCGACATAAGAAGTATCCTTACACTATTGAGGAGTGTCATTATTATGGCTTGTTGGGTCATATCAAGAGGTTATATAGAGACTCTCAAAAGAATAATAGTTACAAGGGATCATGAGAGTCACCTATGTCTAGGAAAGACTCATATAAATCTCAAGATATATGTATCTAGAGTTTCACTAGACATTTAGGCCGAGGTAGGGGACATGGTACCCAATTTTATGGAGTGAAAATATCAAGAGAGGTAAAAAAAAGGTAGTTTGACTAGAGACCATGGTAGAGGTGTGAGTCGGCTATATGCAATACCATATCCTCCATCAATTTAGGATGGAGGACATTCTATCATCATAGGTTCATTTATTATATCATCTACCCTATCAATTATTTATATAGGACCATCACTTTCATTTTTTTCATCACAATTTTCTAATATTTTTGGCCTGGTTTTGGAGATCATTAATGTTGTTATGACGATCGACACACCTTCATAATTGTGGTTAGAGGATATCAAATGTCACATGTAATGTTCTTTTGACATTAGTGGCAACCATTTCAATTGGGATATTTTCATATTGTAAATGATAGGTTTCAATTTGATTATTGTTTTAAATTTATTAGTTGTATATCAGGATCCCATCAGAAAATATAAATGGGAAGTTACCTTTCTACATATAGAAGGGGGAATCTGTACTCACCAAGATTAATTAGATCTTTAGGATAGTTATACATGCCTAACTCTGGGAATATTGGATTTTTTCAAGACTCAAATAGATTACCTCACACTAATTGATGATGGAATGTAATAGTATACTTTTCCACCAAGCGGTGGATCAATTTCTGGAAGTATTTCCTAATTATTTATCTAACTTACCAAACAAATAGGAGGTCAGGTTCATTATTTATTTTGTGCCAGAAGATGAACCTGTTTCTATCCAAACACACCGGGTGACACCAATTGTGCTTTGTGAGTTTAATGTTCAATTAAATTATCTAGATGAAAACGGTTTCCTCTGACATAATTCATCTCTTTGGGGTTCTTACATTTTTTTACCAAGAGAGATGTTGAGAATTTTATCTTATGTGTGGATTACTAGAGACTAAACTAGATGATATATAAGAACAAATTTCTGTTTCCGCGAATCTATGATATCTTTAATCAAATAAGAGGTTCTAGGAACATCATAAAAATTGACTTATATAAAGGGTAACATTACTTTAGGGTGAGAACATCACACATATACAGAACATATTTATGAGTAGATGTGGAATATATGAGTTTGTGTTAATGCCGCATGGTCGAAAAATGCACCAATAATATTCATCACCATGATGAATCAGATATTCAATCCTTTTCTCGACTAGTTTGTGTATGTTGTCATCAATGAAATCTTAGTGTACTCAATATCTATATATGATCCCGAAACACACCTTAAAAATGTATTTACTGTGTTAATATAGCATCAAACTTTTATCAAGCTACCCAAATGAAATTTAGGTTTTGATAGAGTACTCATCCTGAGCCATGTTATCTCAATGTTTAGAGTTTTAGTGGACCTAGAGAAGGTGGATGTTTTGGTATCTTGTGAGTGACCAAATAATTTCTTCTATATTTAGATCATTATGGGTTTAATATTATATTAATAGTTTTTCATCATATACATATTGTATTTTATAGCACTAATGTATAGGAAAAATGAGAAAGCGGTGATATTTTTTAGTCAGATGATTTCAAGAGTGGTTTTAGGAGTTGAATTGTAGTATTACCTAAACAGTGGTAATCACATTGAATATATTGGGAAAAGATTATACTATGTATTGTAATGCTTCTGGTGTTAACTTAGAGAACATATTATGTAGGAGAACATAGAGGTTACTTATATATCAAGGATACCAAGACCTTATTAGAAGAATTATCCTACCCATGATCCGTAATTCGCTATGGTGGTATATTCTTGTAGACGATTGAGATACTAAATGATGGGTGAAAATTTTCTGGTGTACACATACCTCAATAGCCTATAATACATATATTCTGAATGATACATAAACCAATTGTTAGAGGAGGTGGTTTTAGTATCTTCAATATTTTGACATCAATATGGCGTACACAATAGGAAAAGGAAACGTTGTTTCTGATGCATTGAGCAAAAATATGAACACAAAGGTAGTACATAAGTCTTCCAGTGAGTGGTTGATTATAGAAATATTTTAAAATATGCATCTAGATGTTTAATAGTTTCAAGGATGAGTAAATATAACATTGATATCAGTTATACAAATGTTTTTGTTCTAGATCATGATAGAGTAGTTATTTGATCTAAAGGTCTAATATCCAAGGAAAAACATAAATGGTGGGGAACTACAATCATGATGGTCTCTTGGATGAGGTGATGTTCTTATTTTTTGTGATGGGTGTGGGTTTCAAAGGGCTTATGAGGTGATATGACAAGAGAGTATCATAATTTTAAAATCTAATTACATACATCACTAACTAAGATATATCAAAATAGAAATAAATAGTAATGGTGGATAGGGATGAAAAAGGAGATAACAAGTATCATGGTGAGATATTTCACTTGTCAGTAGTTAATGGCTGATCATTGGAGATATTTTTGGTTGTTTCATCTGATACCCATTTCTGAATTAAAGTGAAATAAGGCCACTATAAATTTTATAATAGGATCACCATGTAAACCAAAATATAAGGAATATGTATAGTGTATTTTGGGTTGACTAATGATGGTATCCCTCTTTTTCATATTAGGGATACATTTACCTTCAAGGGTCTATGTAGTATCTACGTTTGGGAGATAATCTTTCTACATGTGTTCTATGGGTAATCATTTTTGACCGAAATTCTATGTTTACATGTTGGATCAATAATTGTATTCATAAGGATTTAGGATCATTGGGTTTTCTATGTAAATCCTACCATCCTCATAATAACGATCAATGTGAATGGAAAATTCAGATTATATTAGTTATGGTATGAGATGATGTTTTTTGATTTTGGTGGTTCTTGGGATAATAATTTTGTTCATATTGAGTTAATGTACTTTTAAATATTCTAGTAATCTATCCCAATGTATCCTTTTTATCCTTTTTATGGAAGTCCATGAAATTTTACTCTTTTATGGTCAGAGTTAGATGATTATGATATTTTTGGACACAGTATCATGTTGTAGATGTCAGAGTCGTTATCAATGATTGGAAAGGTACTAGTGACTAAGAAGAGGAAATTGTAATCATTTGAATTCATTAAATATGTCCTCTGAAGTTTGATATCTTCATAATTTTATTACTTTTTGGGTATTTTCTATGATATAGAAAATTCGTATCAGGATAGAGAGGATGTATGGGCCTAGGATTGTCGGGCCATTCGAGATTGCAGAAAGGGTTGTCCAAGGGGTAAACTATTTGGAACATTCACAACATGACAACAACATGAATGATGTGTTTTATGTGTTTTAGCTTTGGAGAAAACATTCTAACAATTTTAACAAGATAGAAGTTGATTACATAGATATAGATGCTACTATGTATTTTGAGGATAATAAGATATGTATTGTGGACATTAGTGAGAATAATATCCTAGGAAAGACTATACCTATGATATGGGAGAGTCATTGAAGCATGTGTATGTGAAAAAGGGGAACTAGGATAATTAATATGATATATAGATATAGTATGTACTCTAGTTTTCTGATACCCACCGAGATGTTGTGGAGCACATCTTATAGACAAGATATTCTTTGGAAGGGAGGATTTAAGAGCCCCTATTTTTCCTATTACATATTTGTTTATGTTTTGGTAAAAAAATATATTCTATTTGAATTATTGTTTAAGCTTTGGATTTTAATTTTGTAAAGGAGTTGGGTTCTAGGAATTGTTGTAGAGGAACTGGAAATTGAATGTTGTAGAAATATTTTATGGTTTAAGTTGATAACATATGACATAAATTCCTTGGGAAGGCCAACCCTCCATAATAATTAATTTATGACCTAAAATTGTCAAGCTATACTATAAAACAAGGATTTACATTGTAAAATGTATTTTATATTGTAAGATCATTTTTATCTGGTTTTTATGATATGCTGACTTTTTTTATTATAATATATGAAAATCATGGGATTTATGGTGTAAATCCATTATTTACACCATAAATAATACATACCCAATTTTATAATCGAGCGCTCATATTATATTTGGAAAAAATATATTTACTCCATCATTTTCATCCCCTTTAAGCAACAATGAATGGGAAGGCTCTTCGATCCAAAGGATCATTCTAATTGGATCATCATGTTCCAGATCATGAGTTTTAAGGTTGGCCACATTTCATACCATTATTCTGTTTAATCAATTTTATATTTCTTACAATGAAACCTAGTTCACATGTTTGTTAGCAACATCCACAGTTTTTGATGAAGGGAAGAAAGGAGTCCATATTTGCTGTAGATGTTGAGGATTACCAGCATCTTCTCAGAATTATTGTAGGTGGTCAAGGAAAACTACCTAAAAATATTATTTTATTATCCTAGTATATTTAACAAGTGTTATCATGATGGAAATCTGTAAAAACTCGGATATTCGTTTGAGGTATGTTTTTCTTTTTTCTTGAGTTTTTGCGAAAAATAATGTTTCAGGAAATTTTTTAAAGTACACACCGTGTACTTTCTGAGTACACACCGTGTACTATTTTCCATCTTGAAGAAGTTTGATGGTCGTGTCGGGATATACACATGGTGTGTAGGGGTGACGTGGAGGCCGATTTCGGCGGAGTATGGAAAGACCTATTACACGCAGTGTACTCTAAAAGAACACACTGTATACTTTCTTTTTTATTTCATTAATCGGACCGAGGTCGCACCTAATGCTCATAAATATCTTCTTCTCTGACTAATTCTATCAAGAGAGTCCGAGGAAGTCTATTCTTCCCCGACCCACCAATCCGTCACCAGTTGTCCGAATCGAATTCCGTGAATTGCAGAAGAATCGTAGCTGAGTGTTCTTGGTTCTTCTTTGGCCTCTTTTCCGGATTCATCCTCTCGTATGGGTTATCTGAGGTTAAACGTTTTTAATGTTTTTCTAGATCTACTCCATTCTATCCTGATTCACAGGACATGGTTAAATTATATCAATCTTCGAGGTTCGAGGTATGTGGTTTGTTGCCCTACGTTGAAGTTCTTTGAGTTTTGGTTGCAAAAGTGTCAGATACCCATGTATCGGGTATCTCGGGATTAGGATTTTGATCCTATTACTTATTTTACCTAGATTTATTGTTATATTATGATTAATTTTTGATAATATAAGATTGGATGCATGTTTGAGGATCACCACATGGCTGTTTCTCCCCCTGTTTGGTTGTTTATCACCATTTGGAATCGTTTGCCTGTGGGGAAAACTATATTGTGATTGTTAGTTTAATGGTTATCACTGGTTGCATGTGTTGCCTACGGTTTAAATTCTTTTGATGCATGGTAGCTTTTATCCATGTAGTTGTTGAACTTAGTTAGGGCTGCTAACAGTCGATTACGCATGACTGGACTGCTCAGGGCTGTGAGAACCTGGTGTGGGAGATCAAAGAGGGAATAGCTGACTAAGTGCTTCCCTATAGGGTCTGGTGGTTTTATTTTCATACGCAAGACCTATAAAAAAAGTACTTTGTGCTTCCCAAGAGTGTTATTAGTCTACAAACTCATCGATACCATAGGAGGAATTATATGTAAGTGCTTCCTCAGAGATTCTGTAGCTATTATTTCAAGACCAAAGGGGAATTGGTATGAGGGCTTCCTAGAGTGTCTGTGCCTTGTTTTATTACTAGACTACAGGGTTCTTCTAGTTTGACCAACCCAAAGGGTTAGTGTTAATTTTGATGATTGGTTGTGACGAGTCCACCAAGCTAAAGAACAAGCTTGGGTTTTGTACAGCTTGTGTTTTGGTAGTCTTTTGAGATACCTACTGTGTTACTTGCTTACCATGGAATAGAATACTTTTCTAGTTCTTCCCTATTTGTTTAATAAAATCAATGTGAATGGTAATTGGTAGGATTATTTACTGGTGTACTCTTACTCCATTACAGTACTTATTTGTCCTTTACTTTTTCTATATTACTCAAGGATAGTAGGGAACAAATTTTTTGGTGGATGCCTACTAGGAGTAGTCTCACACTCTATTTGGGTCCTGATTTTCGTCCCAAACAGATTATATGGTTTCAGGTGTAGATAGGGATTGTGGCACATCTACCGCAGGTACTTTATTACTAGCTGGAGCTGGAGAGCATGGGACCGGGCTTTGGCTCGCGATGCTGCTGAAGTTTCTTTTTTACGTTTAGTGCATTCGTTTCAGTTGTATTTCAGCATGTTGATTTTTTTACTGCTTTCCATAGATACATGTACTCTACTGCATCATTATAACATCAGACATTGCTTCAACTTTTAGTTCAGTTGTTGTATGTTGTTTACCACTTCTGCTATTGATTATGTTTATTCTTCGACTGTATACATTTTGAAATGAGGGCATATTTTCCCCACTGACTCACCAAGGCCCTCGCTGCTAGTCGACAGCCTCTGGCATTTGGGGAAATGCACTTGAGGTCATGTGGTGAACGGGGTATGGGGAACCAGTTATGTGGCTATGGATTCAGGCCGTTACAAAGTGGTATCAAAGGAGTTTTCTTCTTTTCTATTGCCTTATGTTTTTTCGACAACAGACATGTATAAGAGGAAATGGGTAGTTAGTATTTAACTATGCCTAAGAGTAATTAACCCGTCTATAGGTAAAAGCTATATTAACTCTGAATTGCAATTTTTAGTTTTTTTTGCAAGTGTTACGGTTTATTATATTTCACCCTTGTGTAATGAACATGTTTTGTGCTGTTATAGTTTATATGCTTGTGGTTCTATTTTGTTGCAACTCGATGAGATGAGGGTGTGCCATCTCATGGATTATATAGGCACTGGGTAAGAAATCACATGTCATTAAGTTTACCATTCCATCTATGATGCATTAGAATTGCATGCTGTTTCGATAGATTCCATCCTAAATCATGCATTTTGTTCTAATAATTGTTGTGACAGACAAACTTGTTATGTTTTTTTACATGATATATGGATTTTTATGATGAAAAGATTTGATTCTCGGGAAGTATTGTCCCCCAAGAATCAGAATTTGGCACATAGATGTTTTTTTTCAGGGTTTCTGGGGTTCGGTGCACTTTCTGAGCTACTTCTTGGAAAAACCCAGAATACAGGACGAGTACTTTATAAATACCCATCATATAGTTTTTAAACCTAGTAACTAATTTTGTGAATAGAGACACGAGGTGTCGGAAAGTCTTTAGGGACATTCCGTGTACCATAATAACATGCCGTGTAGTAGTAAACCGTGTACCCGGCCGTATCACAAATAGCACGGGTCAGGGAAAATCGTGTAGTACATTCCATGTGTTATAATAACATGTCATGTAATTTTTTTTCTGGGTACTTGGTCATGTCACTAAACACATGGTTCAATGTTTTCTATACTTATACACGTCGTGTTTTTTCATAACTCACTGTGTAGTGGTCAGCCATGTAGCCGGCCGTGTAACCGCTACACGGATCGTGAAACCTTTCAAGTACACATTGTGTCTTTAGTGAACACTCTGTGTATATTAGAATTAGGAGGACTGTGTAGGATTGGAGTGTAAAGAGACTCAGGCATGGGAGAGGAGTTTATGTACACGCCGTGTGTTGGAACAACACGCTGTGTAGTCTGGGGTGTTACATGACCCGTAGTGGCAGAAGTACACGCCCATGTGAATGGCTTTAACAAACACGCCATGTAGTTTAAATACACGCAGTGTAGTCGTGTTTTTACAAACCTATGTGTTTCTCTATCCTATTCTCGTTTTGTACTCTTGAGTTTTCTGTCCTTGTGTATCCTAAATCTGAGGCGTTCTTTTTACCTTTCAGTGCTATGGAACCAAGACGTCCTCCCATTACACTTCAGGAACCAGAAAGTGATCGCACCCTGATGCGGAAGAGTAGGGACTACGAGTACTTCCACCAATCATTCTGGACATGGCACTTGTAGTGATTCCATACACTGGTGCAAATGCTCAGTTCAAAGAGGGTTTCATGAGGATCATGCAGACCTTCCAAGGATATCATCATCCTGCCCTGTCTATGGCAGTGCTAACGCGAGTCTTCCAGAAGCATCATCCTCCCACCTTCATAGGGGATGGAGGAACTCAGGCTATAGAGTCATGTCTTGAAACCATTCTTTCCATCTTTGATCATATGGAGACACCCCCAGATATAAGGGTGAAGCTTGCGACTTACATGCTACGAGATTCTACCAAAATATGGTGGGATGTAGTCTCGCAGGTAGGGCGCCAGCGGATTATGGCTTGGGACGAGCTCCAGCGTACGTTCTATGACTACTTCTATCCGACGACGTTGAGGGTCGACACAGCCAGATAGTTCATGGACCAGTAGCAGGGTAATCTTTTGGTTATGGAGTATTCCTCCTGTTTCACTGAGTTATAGTGTTTCACTCCCATTCCAGAAAATGACGAGTTGTTTTTGGAAAGGAAGTCTGTTGAATGCCTCAATCCCGAGATCAGATGGCATGTGAACGTCTTCCAGTTGACTGATATTACTCTAATAGTCAACCCGGTTCGGATCACCGAACGAAATCTGCGGGAGAATGGAGCTTTTGACCAGGGTGGTTCAGTATCCAAGACAGATTCATTGCATACTAACAATAGGAAACACCACTGACAGTCTACTTGAGGTGACTCATGGAGGTGAGGTAATTATTCTGGAAGACGAGATCATTCTTCTGGAAACCAGGTGGTGTACTATCAGAGTGGAAAGAGTGGTCATAAGAAGCCTTAGTTACCAAGAGATCCATTGTAGCGCCGAGCTTGCAGCATGATGGGTCATCTGGTTCGTTTTTGCAGGGTTCTTCTTCTAGCAGCTAGTGAAGGAAGATCTGTCTCTACTCCTCGTACAGGAGCAGGATTGCCAGTTCCACGGAAGACTGGGGGCAGGAGTTCATCAGGTCATTCAAGCCAGGGTAGAGGTTGTGGACGCGATGGTCAGGCTCCGACAGGATCAGCTCAGTGATATTAGGCTGCTATACAGGGTCGCAGTACTGGCCAGACGTTTGCAGTGGAGTTGATTCATCGAGAGCAGGATCCTGGACCTTCCACAGTTCGAGGTACGATCGTAGTAGCCTCAGTTTTCCCTTCTGCACTTTTTGATTCCAGAGATTCTCATATCTTTGTTTTTATGGACATTGTGGAGAACCTTAGACATATTTTCTTTACGTTTTAGGATACTTTGGAACTAGACATTCCTTTGTGACATAGAACTAATAGTATGAGTCAGTTCAAGTAGTGCCCCCTTGAGGTTGGTGGGTGTCACTTCTTGTAGGATCTTTATGTCCTTGAGATGACGGGTTATGATGTCATTATCAAAATGGATTGGCTAGTTCTTTTTCAGGATTTTTTAGATTGTTATCACCGTTGGGTGAGTTTCACGTTACCAGAGGGAAGGTCCTTTCATCACAAGGGCGAATGAGATGTTTTTTCAAGAAGAGCTGGACCATAGCATCATGGGTTGGGTAGTGTTATAGTACATATTGCTAGTCTATACCTGGATGATCAGTTGACTTCTCAGATAGACTTCCCTCCTATAGTTGACCATTATTTGGATGTCTTTCTAGAAGGCTTTTCAGGGTTACCTTCAGAGCATGAGGTAGACTTCTCTGTTGAGATTGTTCCAAGAGTAGCACCGGTATCCATACCTCCTTATAGGATGGCTACGTCTGAGTTGCAAGAACTCAAGAAGTAGTTGGAGGAGATGCAGGCGAAGGGTTTTATCTGACCCAGTACTTCCACTTGAGGTTATCCTGTATTGTTTTCGAAAAAGGCAGATGCTACCATACGACTTTGCGTGGAATATCAGAAGCTGAACCAGTTGACGGTCATGAACCGATATCCATTGTCGAGGATTGATGATATTTTTGATCAGCATCAAGGAGCCCTGGTATTCTCAAAGATCTACTTGATATCCGGCTATCATCTGTTACGGTTCAGACCTTATGATTTACCTCTCATAGCATTCCAAATTAGGTATGGTCTGTATGAGTATCTGGTTATGCCGTTTGGTCTCATGAATGAGCTGAATGTTTTCTTGGAGATGATGAACAAAGTTTTCCATCCTTAATTGGACTCCTTCATTGTTGTCTTTGTGGAAGATATCTTGGTGTAATCTCACACTCGACATGACCATTCTACCCATCTTGAGATTGTTTTAAATACACTGAGGTAGCATCAGTTATATACTAAGATCTCAATGTGCAACTTCTGGATGAACGCGATTCACTTCCTAGGCCATGTTATCTCAGAGACTAGAGTATTAGTAGACCCAAAGAAGGTGAGAGCAGTAGTTACCTGGGAGCAGTCAAAGAATGTCTTCAAAGTACAGTGTTTCTTGGGAGTAGATTGTTACTACATGCATTTTATACAGGACTTCTCATGCTTAAGAGCGCCATTACCGGGCTTGACTAAGAAAGGTGTGAAGTACATTTGGTCAGAAGCATGTGACTCGGCCTTCCATGAGCTGAAGGGGAGATTGACATCAGCACCGATCCTAGTTCTACCAGATCCGGGAAAGAGAAATATAATTTTCTATGATGCATATGGCATTGGGATTGGAGTAGTACTTATGCAGGAATATCGTGTTGTTTCATATGGATATGGGTAGTTGAAGCCACATGAGAAGAACTATCCTACGCATGACCTAGAGTTGGCTTCAGATTTTCATGTCTTGTGTTGTTGTAGACACTATCTAATGGGAGAGAATTTTGTGGCATATGCTGACCACAAGAGCCTCAAGAATATCATCATTCCACGTGACTTAAATCTGAGACAGTAGAGGTAGGTCGAGTACCTACAATTTTTCAACTTTGAGCTTGCTTATACCCCTGTGAAATGAAATGTTTTGGTAGACACACTGAGCTGGAGGACTTAGTTGCAGGAAGTTCAAAAGGCCAGCAGCGAATGGAAGCTTATGGTTCTATTCTATAAAATAAATTTGGAGGTGCACAACAGAAAGGGATAGACAGTTCATTCTTCTATAGATGTTACCTCTACTCTTTTAGATCCAGTTAGAATGAGGAAGCTATAAGACCCATAAGGCTTAGTCCTATGGGAGGGTATGTCAGATAGAGACCCTAATCTGGGGGGGAAAGTGGGCAATGATGAGGTGCTACGTTTTCATGTCCACGCATGGGTTTCTGTGGACATACATGAGGAGATGATGCGGGAGTTGCATGCTTCATCTTGGGATGTTCATCTTGGAGTCACCAAGATGTACCAAGACTTACACCGTCAGTATTGGTGGCCAGGTATGAAGAAGGATGTGGCTGGTTTTGTCGTGAGATGTTCAACTTGTCAGCAGGTGAAAGTAGAGCATCACCAACCAGCAGGGCTTTTGCAGCAATTACCCATTCTAGAGTGGAAGTGGAATGATGTTGTGATGGACTTCATGACAGGATTTCCAAGATCGCCTTGAGGAAATGAAGAGGATTGGGTTGTAGTGGACAGGCTCACGAAGGATGCACACTTCTTGCCGATCAAGCAGACCTATAGTGTTGATAAGCTGCGATGGTTGTACATCCGATAGATTTTTCTTCTACATTGAGTACCACACACCATTGTTTCAGACATGGATGCATGTTTTACTTCGCACTTTTGGCAGGGGCTACATAGGGCATTGATTACACAGGTACTTTTGAGTACAACATACCATCCCTAGACTGATGGTCAGTCCGAGCATACAATCCAGGTGCATGAGGATATGCTCCGAGATTTCATCCTAGACATTCGCGGTACTTGGGAGAAGCATATCCCAATGGTGGAGTTTTCCTAAAAAAATAGTTTTCATTCGACTATTCAGATGGATCCATACGAGTCTTTGTACGGAAGGCCATGCTGATCACCTTTATGATGGCTAGAGGTAGGAGAGACAGACATTCAAGGACCTCGTCTCATTCAGGAGACCATGGAGTAGGTGTAATTAATTCGGAATAGGATTGATACTGCATAGACTTGGTAGAAATATTATGCTGATCAACAGAGACAACCTCTGGAGTTCAAGGTCGGAGATAGGGTTTTCCTACGCGTTACCCCGAGGTTGGGACATAAGAGGATTATGGGGCAGGGGAATCTTTCATCGAGATATGCCAGGCCATTTGATATTCTGGGGAGATTCGGGCTGGTTGCTTACAGGTTGCAGTTGCCTCAGAGGTACCAGGCTATGCACGACGTCTTCCATGTTTCTCAGCTTTGACGGTATTTATCATACTCATCTCATGTTTTTCAACTCGAGGAGGTTGATCTGGAGCCAGAAGGATCTTTCGAGGAGCATCCAATCATAATTTTTGATCGTAGTGCAATGGTTGTCCATGGCCAGTCAGTTTCTCTAGTACGGATGCAATGGAAAAACGATTGTATACTGGACAAGACGTGGGAGAGGGACGCTGATATGCGATCGCAGTGGTCATTGTTGTTCGAGGTTTCTTTTTCTATTCCTCGTTAGCGAAATTCAGGGATGAATTTATTTAAGGGTGGAAGTTTTTAAGAACACAGATCTTCGTTTGAGGTATGTTTTTCTTTTTTATGGAGTTTTTGGGAAAAATAATGTTTCTGGAAATTTTTTAAGTACACGTCGTGTACTTTCTCAGTACACGCCGTGTTCTCTTTTCCCACTCTAAGCCATGTGATGGCCGTGCCGGGCGACACACATGGTGTGTAAGTGTGACGTGGAGGACAATTTTGGAAGAGTACAGAAAGACCTAGTACATGTCGTGTACTCTAAATGTACACACCATGTAGTTTATTCTTTATTTCATTAATCGGACTGGGGCCATTCCTAATGCTCATAAACATCATCATATCTGCCTAATTCCATCCAGAGCATCCAAGGAGGCCGATTCTTCTCTGAGCCACTGATCCTTCACCGGTTATCTAAATCGAATTCTGTCGATTGCAGAAGAATCACAACGGTGAGTTCTTGGTTATTCTTTGGCCTCGTTTCTTGATTCTTTCTCTTATATGGGATATCTAAGGTTGAACATTGTAGATGTTTTTGCAGGTGTACTCCTTTCTAGGCCAATTCATGGGGCAAGGTTCAAGTATATCGATCTTCGAGGATCGAGGTAGGTGGCTTGTTTCCCTACATTGATGTTCATTGAGTTTTGTTTGCAAAAGTGTCGGATACCCATGTATCGGGAATCCCAACATCGGATTTTTATCATATTTCTTATTTTCCCTATATTTCATGTTATGTAATGATTAATTGTTGCAAATATATGTTTGGATGCATGTTTGAAGATCACCCCACGGGTGTTTCTCCCCCTGTTTGGTTGTTTATCACGGTTTGGAACCGTTTTCCTGTGGGGAAAACCCTATTGAGATTGTTAGATTACTTGTTTTCACTGATTTAATTTTTTTGCTGCTGTTTAAATGCTTTTGATGGATGGTAGATTTTATCCATGTAGTTTTTGAACATACTTAGGGCTGTAAATAGTCGATTACGCACGACTGGACTGTGCAGGGCTGTGAGAACCTGGTGTGGGAGATCAAAGAGGGAATAGAAAATTAAGTGCATCCCTAGAGGGTCATTTGGTTTTAGTTTCATACACAGGACCTACGGGAATAGTACTTTGTGCTTCCCAATAGTGTTCTTAGTTTACCCATGCATCGAGACCACATGAGGAATTCGGCATATGTGCTTACTTAGAGAGTTTGTAGATATCGTAGCAAGACCATAGGGGAATTGATGTGAGAGCTTCCCAGAGTGTTTGTGCCTTGTTTGATTACAGGACTTTAGGGGTATGCTAGTTTGAGCCACCCAGAGGGTCAGTGTGAATTTTGATGGTTGGTTGTGACGAGTCCACCAAGCAAAAGAACAAGCTTGGCATTTGTACTGCCTGTGTTTTGGTAGTATTTTGAGATACCTACTATGTTACTTACTTACCTTGGAATAGAATTTGTTTCTAGTTCTTCCCTGATTGTTTATAAAATGAATGTGAATAGTAATTGGTAGGATTATTTACTAGTGTACTCCTAGTCCATTACTATACATATTTTTCCATTACTTTTTTTATATTACTCATTGATAGTAGGTCACAAATATTGTTGTGGTTTCCTACTGGGATTAGTCTCACACCTTGTTTGGGTCCTGCTTTTCGGCCTAAACAGATTATATGGTTGCAGGTGTAGATAAGGATTGTGTCCCTTTTACCTCAAGTACATGATTGCTGGTTGGTGTTGGAGAGGATGGGACTGGGCTTTGCCTTGCGATGCTGCTAGATTTGCTGTTTACGTTTAGTACTTTGGTTTCAGTTGTATTTCAGCACGTTGATTTGTTTACTGCTTTCCAGAGATACATGTACCATACTGCATAATTATTACATCATACATTGCTTTTACTTTTAGTTCAGTTGTTGTATGTTGTTTACTGCTTCCGCAATTGATTATATTTATTCTTCCACTGCATACTTTACCAAATGAGGGCATAGTTTCCCTACTGACTCACCAAGTCCCTCGCTACTAGTTGGAAGCCTCTGGAGTTTGGGGAAACACACTTGAGGTCATGTGCTGAACCTGGTACGGGGAACCAGTTATGTGGCTCTGGATATGGGTCGTTACAAAAGCCATATTCATCGACTATATAATTGTATAATTATATTTTATGTGAGCTACACATGCTTAGGCCTCCCTTTGGACCCCATTCAGTCCATTTGTATTGAGACCAGACCTGATGCCACCTGGGATGTGAAGCTACCCTTGAGTTATAATGAATTTGAATCCTTGTTTTTTGTGAATTTGGAATAAAATTTGAATTTTGGTAATTTAGAATTTCAAGATGGTTTTGGACATGCTTTATGTGTGATAATGTGTTATATTTTATGAAAATACCCGAAGCTTTACGTACATAGACATCACATTACTTTTGCGGAATACATAGGACATAACATAAATAGAAACACAAGGACCGTAATAGTATAGTGTGTTTTGAAACATGGAAGGTAATCTTCTAATCGTGGTGAAAGATCTTCCACATCTCCAATAAAGATCTTCCCATTTTTGTTTCCTTACCTAAAATCTTTCTTTTAATCTTGGGGAAAAGAAAACATAAAAAGGGTGAGCTCAAATGCTCAGTATGGGTAAGAATGGATAAAATAAAATATACCATGTACATTTCAACTTAAAAAAAACATGAACATTAAAAATCTTGAGCAACGACATAATACATGGACGTACATAAGGCATATATCATAATGGAACATAAATCATGATAAAATAGAATGGGAATAAAACATGTAATTGTGGAATCAATTAAGCACATGTAATGTTTTCCATAGTAGCCAAGGCATTGCTTCCAAGACCATCTTAGTGGACAAAGTCCCTTTCTGAATAGAGTTCACTCCTCGTTTTAGTCCTTTAATACTGAACCAGATTAACTTACCATTCCAGCCATGTCTATATCATGAGATATAAATCATTAACCAATGCATTGGAGGGAGATATAGGTCCCACCCTTCTCATAATGAAATCATTCTTACTTGTGCCACAAAATAAACATACATCATTCATAAAAACCCAATAAATAAAATGGGTTTCATAATCATCATACCATCATCACATAATCCATATAAAAGAAATTGATATCATTTAATAATAAGAAAAGTGAAACCACGTAAATCATAGAGACATTATACTAGAAACATACACATTTGAAATAATGTTATCTCAGATGAAAAATGGTTTTGATAAAACAGTTGAAATGAATTGTTGAGGAAAATATCCTTTCTTATTCAAAATCATTTTCTTTTCACAAAATTCCATGAATTTTTAAAATAATAGAATATTTTTTTAAAATATTTATGAAATATTTTAGAGTAATCTTCATAAAAATAAGGCTTTATAAAACAGTAAAAATCCTTTCATGCCGTATACGTTAAAAAAACATTCTTCTCGTACTTTTGTCGGAAAAGTCAAAATGTAACTCGTAATGTAATCAAAAGAAGGATTACTTACATACCATGTAGTAAACTTCAAGAATGGGTAAAAAGGATGGAAACCCTTTTATAAAACATGGACATGGATGATAGAAATAACCCCAATAAATACATACGATTAAGCAACCTCGGATAAAAATGAGATTTGCAAAATTATCCCTTACCTTAGGTCCGATTTACTTCATAAGTGTCCGAACCTCCTGTATAATGATTTAAATAATGTTATTGACTTATTACAGAATCATATTAATTGTTATTATATCATATATGGTTCAGTTATGACTTTATATTACTCGTTGTTTTGTAAATTCCATGTTAAAAAGCGTTTTGGGTAAAATCGTTTCATTTGTCGTCTGTGTTTTGACTTGTAATTATTCATATGATTACATAGATCATGATTACTTATATCCAGAATGTTAAACAAAATTTATATATATTATATATTCTTAATATACAAATATATAAATAATATATCGATAAATGGAAATAAATACACTGTTCATGGAGACGGTAGGTCGTACGTACGCATGAATGTTGTTTTCGTTTCCTCATTGAATTCAATGGAATTAACAGGATGACATACATATATATATAAATAAATCCAGTATCATTATTTTGTCATATATTTCATGAGTACTTATTATATATACTTTATAACATTTATAAATGGTTAATCATTGAGAATGAATCTCATCGCGTCGTGGAGACAGTATTCTGTACGTACGCACAAGCGATGATATCGTTCCCATGATTGTGGAATTTTATTGGAGTGTATGTATACTATTACAGAATCAATATCAGTTTATAATAATTATATATAGTTATTATTTACACCATTATACCCATCCATGTAAGGTGGTGGTGGAAAATAGATTACACCACGGCATGGAGACGATATTCCGTACGTACGCACACGCGGTGATTTCGTTTTCCATAGGATGGATAGATGGTGAAATAGGGTTGTTTCATACTTATAATAACAAATCAGTATACGAGTGATACTGATGTAATTATTTTATAATTAAACAACCTATGAAGAAGAAGTTGAACAAGAAATAAGGGTGAAATAATCGGTAACAGAAATTACCTCTTCTTTGAAGTGCCTCTTTGAGACATCCTCTTATGGCACTAAAATTGTTCTTTGAAGAAGACCAAGACCTCTAGGATGTTTCTAGGTAAGTGGAGAAGAGAATAGGGCAGGGGTTAGATGAGATTGAAGGCTCAAATTAGTGTGTGGAAGAGAGGGATGAGGTGCCCTTTTATAAGGGAGGAGAGGGGCACCTTTGGAATTCTTAAAAATATTAATTTATAATAAATCTAATCCCAATTAAAATCCTCCAAAAATGACTCAAATTCGAAGCTTAGATGATATAGGGTTGTAATCTCATAAACCAATCAAATTTAGACATGTTTGGATCTTATTTTAAAACTTATCATTTTGATTTATCCTTATTTAATCTATTTAAGTTTATTTGTGGTAATGAAATTCTAAATTCTAAATTATAACAAATAATTACTTATTTGTTTTGAATTTTCCATAATTGTTTACTTTATAAAATTATAGACCATATAAATTTAAATTTATAATTTTTAAATATTTTTGTGATTTTTATACAATTTTATAATATGTTATTTTTATAAAATAACAATAGTGTCAATTTTGACACTATTCAGTTATTTGAATTTAAATAAAATATATACAGAAGATATGTTCGAAATAAAAGGTTTAATAAATTCATAAAATGTCATATGTGTCTATAAAATTAGTGGATCACATTAAATAGTTCATATAATATTTATTTTATTATTTTTAAATACATTTATTTGGTTTATCTCTTAATAAAATAATTACTACTACATTTTTGTATAATTATTTAATATACTGATTTGTTGCATAAAAATTAAAAATAAAATCCTATGATGATGCTAAATATATTACCTTGAACAATAATACTTGTACTCGAATTTAGCATCTTAAAATCACAATATTTAAATTTTTATATTTATTAAATTATGAAGGTGACAACTATGGAAACATTTAAAATAAAATAATATAAGTGTCATAATCACTTTTATAAGGATCCAAACGGTTATATATTAGGTCATTGGATTATTAAGGTGTATATATACACTAAAAATAAGTTTTGGTCAGGTTTTTTCCCCTTTTAAGTGGTATTATTATTTTAATAAAAACTATATTACTTATTTCCCACTTAATAAATAATTTCTATATCATTAATGTATCAATATTAATGACAATTATTTAATCATTAAAAATTATAAATAAATTACCATGATGGAGATAATTTTATTAGTTTTCTGGAGACTATTCATGTTCGAAGTTTTATGAGGTATATCACTAAATTAAAATTATTATACTTATAAGATTTAAGAGAGTGACATGTTGTCACTTTCTTTGGTTTTAATAATAAATAAATTATTTTCATGGTCAAAAGTCCATAAAATGAATCTAATCCGACCCTTAGGTTATATGGGTCTAAATATATCCATACAATAGAATTTTGGCATCGGTTAGTGTAATTTTATAATATTACATTTACCCTTAATTACCTGATTTACCTTCAACTATGGTAAATAAAATTTACCGTAGCTACTATTCATAATTCCCAAAAATAAAAAGTAGCTTATTAACATAATTTGGACCCACTAATTCTAAATATAGAATCCAGTTTTCCAAATTCAATACGCCAAAGTTGCAGAAATTAAATCAAAATTAATCCCGTTGTCGAAAGAAAACGGGTTTTTCTATAAAACATTGCAAAAGATTGAATTGATTTAACCTACGAATTTAATGTAAAATCAATGATAATGACATAAATTATATTAAATGGTAAAAATTTATTCTATTTATAATTTAAAACCATTAAATATTATAATTTAACCATATAATTTATTGCGATGAAAAAATTTGTTTTTATTTAAAATTTAGCGTGTTTTTACTATTCATCAAAATATGAAAGTTACCAGAATAATATGGAACATTTATCCAAAGTAAATTTTTATTTCTTGATTCCAAATAATAATTTTATTTTGTCAAATTGAACTTATAAACATTTCAAAAAGTAGATTTAATGTGGGTGCACCATCAAAAGGCGGCAAAACTTCATTTTTTGAAAAATACTTATTTTACCCAAAAAATTTATTTTGTTCTTATAAAATGTTCTAGAAAATGTGTAAGATGAATAATAATGTTATAAAATTAAAATTTTTGATAATACTATTCATAACGGCTAGTTCATAATAATATTATAATAATATATCGTTGTTTAGTAAAACCCAGTATTGCGTACAACACACGCTATCGAGGATGGTCGTGATTGCGTGTAATGAAAGCCAAGTCTGGGTTGCGTGTTGTGAAAGAATCCTTCGTTGTTTTGTATAACAGAATCCAACCATATTTCATTTATACATTGAATATATATATATATATATATATACTCAATGTTGCATAGAATAACTATTATCGAAATTGTGTGTAACACGATCCAAGAATAGTGTTGCATATACTGCAAGCTAATACATTGTTGCATATAGAGCAAGGTAATCATGGTGTAGCATACAACACAAGACATTAATGAAATTAAAAGAATATTCTTCATTAAATCTCAGGGTGTTACATTCTACCCCCCTTAAAATGAATTTCGCCCTCGAAATTCGTCAGGGTTATAAATGGTTTACTACTCGAAAGATTGATTAATACAAACCCACATCGTAAAAAGGAATACCAAAACATGGCTTTTAAAAACTAAACTATGAAATGTAATAGTTACCCAAATTAACTCATCACTGGGTTTCCATGTATGAAAAAATAGGTGAAAATATGGATATGGAAGAAAAATCTAACCGTCAAGTTCTGATGGAGTGTGGTAGAGAAGATGGCTATGAAGAAGCCAACAATCACAAAGCTATTGATTTGCGATGATCTAAGGTACCATCTGATTCATCAGATATAAGGTAACTGGGAAAATATTTTTGGTTTTCAAGATCATTTCCCTAAAGTTGATGAATTAAAAGAAATACTTGCATGATTTTGGTATAATCTCTTTGTTGTTCGTGAATTGAACAATTTCCACGTCATCCCTTAAAGAAATGAAGTTGAATTTTTTATTCGTGATGTGTTAGCAGATCATGTGATAGAATGATGGGTCATTCCATCTCTTTCAAACAAAAGGTTAGTAAAAGTTATAAGTCTATCATACGGTTAGATTAATCGAATATGGTTCCAAAAATGAACTTATACTTCATATATCATACCTCTTAATAAAATAAAACTAGTTTCTACTAACTAGGGACTTCATGTAGGCCAGTGGTAGGCGATAAAGGCCAGTCGCACTTTGGTTGTGGGTTTGATTCCCATAGCCTTGTCCGATGCGATGGGATGTCGCCCATCCTGCAGTTGTCATTTTTCTAAAACTGTATTACTATAACATCCCATCAATAATATCGAAAAAACTTCTATCCTTAAACAATACTATCTTATGTCCAACATAATCCATTTAAATCTTTAGGCTTATCCATAATACTACAGTCCACTCTCATAATATAGTGAAAATTATTACCAGAGATTTAATACCATCGATGATCCCCATATATCATAAGATATGTCTTGTTGGTCACATTCCAAACATTCGAAGTCCATAATCATGTACTCTCTTGAAAAATGAATACACATTGATCCTTAGTGAAAACCTGAATGCAGTTAAATGTTAACACTTTCCACATACCAAAATCCTAAAAATTCTATATACTCAAACCATGATATCACTTAGTACTTATATCAATCATGAGCTCATGAATACAATCAAACATATCAATATCTTCTTATTCCTTCATTATTCACATATCATCTACTTTTCAAAAATATCTGATTAACCTTTCATGGTTACTGGTACCATTAATCATACACTTTCAAAACATAAGGAAAGACTAAAGTGTAACAATCCTTAGATGTATCTTTATTCTATAGTACCATAGGATTACTTATACAACATTACACTTGGTAAACATGTAATCATTCCACTACCTTCTTAATCCATTGAATAAACATCAACAATTTGTTCATCTTACATATCATTTGTAGTATCTTCATCATCATCAAACTAAATACTACCCATACGACTGTACTGATTCTCTTCATGAGACATTCCCTCAGGGAATTGGTTTGCATAATTTCTATACATTCAACATTTAAATCATTTAACCATTCTTGATGTCGTAGCAATACCATTATCCTCATCCATGGTGTTAACTGAACCTTTTCCTTTGCACTTACTGGCTTTGTGTCCTTCTTTTCGACACCCAAATCATCTTCCAGTTCCCTAGAAACATTATCCTTGATGCCTCTTCCCACATGATTTACATAGGGGAAATTGAACTTTCATTCATCTATGATCATCATGAAACGTCATCTTTCTCTTATTATCTGAGTTGGGAAACATACCAAAGTTGAGATTATTGATTATATTATGAGATTTCTGATTAGGCACAATAACGATGTTTGGACTTCCAAATCCCGTTTCATTTGGTTTCTCATGAAAAATATCATTCCATTGTCCATCATATCCTCCATTATCATGAATCTTCCTATTTCCAGCCGTTTTCTAAAACCCAAAAAGAATAGTGTGAGAGGTAAAAATTGTGCTAGGGAAAATAGCATAGTAAAGGGGAAGCACCCTGAATATCTGACATCTTAGGTTAAATTCTAATATTGTTACCGTAGTTCTAGGACTATATACAATACATATACATATCCTTAGGGACATCCAGACATACCATAGAAATATCTCTAGGGATCTCACTAATGTTTTCGCATCCTAGTTTCCAAAGGTTGACTAAACCATTCCTCTGATACCAACTGTAGAGACCCGAAACTTGACGTACATAGACATTACATTACTTATGCGGAATACATAGTACATAACAGAAACAGACACACAAGGACTGTAATAGTTTAGTGTCTTTGGAACTTGGAAGGTAATCTTCTAATCGTGGTGAAAGATCTTCAACATATCCCATAAAGATCTTCCCATTTTTATTTCCTTACCTAAATTCTTTCATTTAATTCTGGGGAAAAGAAAAAATAAAAAGGGTGATCTCAAATGCTCAGTAAGGGTAAGCATGGATAAAATAAAACATACCATATACAATTGAACTTAAAAAAACAAGAACATTAAAAATATTGAGCAAAGACATAAAACATGGAAGTACATAAGGAATTGATCATAATGGAACATAAATCATGATAAAATAGCATGGGAATAAAACATGTAATTGTGGAATCCATTAAGCACTTGTAATTATTTCCATAGTAGCCAAGGCATTTCTGCCAAGACCATCTTAGTGGACAAAGTCTGTTTCTGAATCGAGTTCACTCCTCGTTTCAGTCCTGTAATTTTGAACCAGATTAACTTATAGTTACAACCATGTCTATCTCATGAGATATAAATATTTACCCAATGGCTTGGAGGGAGATATAGGTCCCACTAATCTCATAGTGAAATCCTTCTTACTTGTGCCACAAAATAAACATACATCATTCATAAAAACCCAATAAAGAAAATGGGTTTTATAAACATCATCCCATCATCACATAATCCATATAAAAGAAATTGATATCATTTCATAATAAGAAACGTGAAACCATGTAAATCATAGAGACATTATAATTGAAACATGCACATATGAAATAATGTTATTTTAGATGAAATATGGTTTTGATAAAACACTTGAAATGAATTCTTGAGGAAAATATCCTTTCTTCTTCAAAATAATTTTCTTTTCACAAAATGCATTGCAATTTTAAAAGAATAGATTTTTTTTAAAAATAGTCAGGAAATATTTTGGAGTATGATTCATAAAAATAAGGCTCTATATAACTGTAAAAATCCTTTCATGCCGTATACGTTAAAAAAACATTATTCTCGTACATTTGTCGGAAAAGTAAAAAAGTACCTCGTAACGTAAACAAAAGAAATATTCCTTACATACCATGTAGTAAAATTCTATAATGGGTGAAAATAATGTAAACAATTTTATAAAACATGGACATGGATGAATGAAATAACCCCAGAAAATACTTACGAATAAGCAATTTCGGATAAAAATGAGTTTTGCAAAATTATCCCTTACATTTGGTCCAATTGGCTTCGTAAGTGTTCGAACCTCCGGTATAATGATTTAAATAATTTTATTGACTTATTAAAGAATCATATTAATTGTTATTATATCATTAATGGTTCACTTATGACTTTATATTACCCGTTCTTTTGTAAATTCCATGTTAAAGAGTGTTTTGGGTAAAATTCTTTCATTTGTCGTCCGTGTTTTGACTTGTAATTATTCATATGATTACTAAGATCATGATTACTTATATCTATAATGTAAAATATGATTTATATATAATATATAATCAGAATATACATATATATAATAGATCGATAAATGGAAATAAATACACCGTTCATGGAGACGGTATGCCATACGTACGCATGAACGTTGTTTTCATTTCCTCATTGAATTGAATGGAATTAATTGGATGACATACATATATATATATATATACACATAAATACAGTATCATTATTATGTCATATATTTCATGATTACTTATTATATATACTTTATAATCATTTACGAATGGTTAATCATTGAAAATGAATCTCATCGCGTCGTGTAGACGGTATTCCGTACGTACGGACGAGCGATGATATCGATCCCTTGATCGTGGAATTTTATTGGAGTGTATGTATACTATTACAGAATCATTATCAATTTATAATAATCATATATAGTTATTATTTACACCATTATACCAATCCATGTAAGGCGGTGGTGGAAAATAGATTACACCACGGCGTGGAGACGGTATTCCGTACGTACGCATGCGCGGTGATTTCGTTTTCCGTAAGATGGATAGATGGTGAAATATGGTTCTTTCATACTTATAATAACATATCAGTATATTAGTGATACTGATTTTATTACTTTATAATAAAACAACCTATGATGAAGAAGTGTAATAAGAAATAAAGGTGAAAGAATCGGTAACGGAAATTAACTCTTCTTTGAAGCGCCTCTTTGAAACCTTCTCTTAGGGCACTAAAATTGGACTTTGAAAAATACCAGGACCTCTAGGATGTTTCTAGGTAAGTTGAGAAGATAATTGGGAAGGGTTTGTCCGAGCTTGAGGTCTAAAAGTGGTGTGTGGAAGAGAGGTAGGAGGTTCCCTTTTATAAGGGAGGAGAGGGTCACCTTTGGAATTCTTAAAAATATTAAATTATAATAAATCTAATCCCACTTATAAACCTCCAAAAATGACTCATATTCGAAGATTAGATGATATAGGGTTGTAATCTTATCAACCAATAAAATTTAGACATTATTCGATCTTATTTTAAACCATATCATTTTGATTTATCCTTATTTAATCTATTTAAGTTTATTTGTGGTAATGAAATTCTAAATTTTAAATTATAAAACATAATTACTTATTTGTTGTGAATTTTCCATAATTGTTTAATTTATTACATTATAGACCATATAAATATAAATTTATAATTTTTAAATATTTTTTTGATTTTTAATCAATTTTATAATATGTAATATTTATAAAATAACAATAGTTTCAATTTTGACACTATTAATTTATTTGAATTTAAATAAAATATATATTGAATATATGTTCGAAAAAAATGATTTAATAGATTCATAAGAGGTAATATGTATCTATAAAATTATTGGATCACATTAAATAGTTAATATAATATTTATTTTATTATTTTTAAAACCATTTATTTGGTTTATCTCTTAATAAAATAATTACTACAGCATTTTTGTATAATTATTTAATATACAGATTTGTTGCATAAAAAATAAACATAAAATCTTATGATGATGATATATCTATTAACTTTCATAATAATTCTTTTAGTAGAATTTATCATCTTAAAATCACAATATTTAAATTGTTATATTTATTAAATTATGAAGGTGACAACTTTGGAATTATTTAAAATAAAATAATAAGTGTCATAATCACTTTTATAAGGCTCCAAATGGTTATATATTATGTAATTGGATTATTAATGTGTATATATACACTATAAATAAGTTTTGGTCAGGTTTGTGGGCCTTTTAATGGGTATTATTATTTCAATAAAAACTATATTACTTATTTCCCACTTAATAAATAATTTTTCTATCATTAATGTATCAGTATTAATGACAATTATTTAATCCCTAAAAATTATAAATAAATTATCATGATGTAGATAAGTTTATGAAATTTCTGGAGACTATTCATGTTTGAAGTTTTATGATGTTTATCACTAAATTAAAATTATTATACTTATAAGATTTCAGAGAGTGACATGTTGTCACTTTCTTTGGTTTTAATAATAATTAAATTATTTTCTTGGTCCAAAGTCCATAAAATGAATCTAATATGACCCTTAGGTTATATGGGTCTAAATTTAGCCATCCAATAGAATTTGGGCATGTGTTATGGTAATTTTATAATATTACATTTACTCTTAATTACCCGATTTACCTTTAACTATGGTAAATAAAATTTACCGTAGTTACTATTCATAATTCCCAAAAATAAAAAGTAGCTTATTAACATAATTTGGACCCAATGATTCCAAATATGGAATCCAGTTTTCCAAATTCAATACACAAAAGTTTCAGAAATTAAATCAAAATTAATCTCGTTGTCGAAAGAAAACAGGTTTTTCTTTAAAACATTGCAAACGATTAAATTTATTTAACCTACAAATTTAATGTAAAATCAATGATAATGGCATAAATTATATTAAGTGGTAAAAATATATTCTATTTATAATTTAAAACCATTAAATATTATAATTTAACCATATAAATTATTGCAATGAAAAAAGTTGTTTTTAACTAAAATATAGCCTGTTTTTAATATTCATCAAAATATTAAAGTTAGCAGAATAATATGAAAAATTTATCCAAAGTAAATTTTTATTTCTTGATTCAAAAGAAGAATTTTATTTTGTCAAATTGAACTTATAAAAATTTCAGAAACTAGATTTAAAGTGGGTGCTCCATCAAAAGGCGGCAAAACTGCATTTTTTTAAAAATAATTATTTTACCCAAAAAATTTATGTTGTTCTTATACCATGTTCTAGAAAATGTGTAAGATTAATAATAATGTTATAAAATTCAAATTTTACTTAATACTATTCATAAAGGCTAGTTCATAATAATATTATAATAATATATCATTTTTTAGTAAAACCCAGTATTGCGTACAACACACACTATCGAGGAAGGTCGTGATTGCGTGTAATGAAAGCCAAGTCAGGGTTGCGTGTTGTGAAAGAATCCTTCATTGTTTCGTATAACAGAATCCAACAATATTTCATTTATACATTGAATATATATATATATATATACAGTCAATGTTGAGTAGAATAACTATTATCAAAATTGTGTGTAACACGATCCAATAATAGTGTTGCGTATACTTCAAGCTAATACAGTGTTGCGTATTGTGCAAGGTAATCATGGTGTAGCATACAACACAAGATATTAATGAAATTAAAAGAATATTTTTCATAAAATCTCAGGGTGTTATATTCTACCCCCCTTAAAATGAATTTCGCCCTCGAATTTCGTCGGGGTTATAAATGGTTTACTACTCGAAAGTTTGATTAATAGAAACCGACATCGTAAAAAGGAATACCCAAACATGGCTTTTAAAAACTAAAGTATGAAATGTAACAGTTACCCAAATTAACTCATCACTGGGTTTCCACGTAGGAGAACATAGGGGAAAATATGGATATGGAAGAAAAATCTAACCATCAAGTTCTGATGGAGAGTGGTAGAGAACATGGCTATAAAAAAGCCAAAAATAACAAAGCTATCGATTGGCGATGATCTACGGTACCATCTGATTCATCGGATATAAGGGAACTAGGACAACATTTTTGGTTTTCAAGATCATTTCCATAAAGTTGATGAATTAAATGAAATACTTGCATGATTTTGGTATAATCTCTTTGTTGTTGGTGAATTGAAAAATTTTCACTTCATCCCTTAAAAAATGAAGTTGAATTTGTTATCCGTGATGTGATATCAGATCATGTGATAAAATGATGGGTCATTCCATCTTTTTCAAAAAAAAAAGGTTAGAAAAAGTTATAAGTCCATCTTATGGTTAGATTAATCATATATGGTTCCAAAAATGAACTTATACTTCATATATCATACCGCTTAATAAAATAAAACTAGTTTATACTAACCCAGGGACTTCCTGTAGGCCAATGGTAGGCGATAAAGGCAAGTCGCACTGGGGTTGTGGGTTCGATTCCCACAGCATTGTCCGACGCGATGGGCTGTCACCCATCCTGCAATTGTCATTTTTCTAAAACTGTAGTACTATAACATCCCATCCATAATATCGAAAAAACTTCCATCCTTAAACAATACTAACTTATTTCCAACATAATTCATTCCAATCTTTAGGCTTATCCATAATACTACTATCCTCTCTCATAATATAGTGAAAAAGATTACCAGAGATTTAATACCATCGTTGATCCCCATATATCATAAGATATGTCTTGTCGGTCACATTATAAACATTCGAAGGCCTTAATCATGTACTCTCTTGAAAAATGAATACCCATTGAACCTTAGTGAAAACTTGAATGTAGTTAAAAGTTAACACTCTCCATATACCAAAATCCTCAAAATTATATATACTCAAACCATGATATCACTTAGTCCTTATATCAATCATGAGCTCATGAATACAATCAAACATCTCATTATCTTATTATTCCTTCATTATGCACATATCATCAGCTTTCCAAAATTATCTGAATATCCTTTCATGGTTACTGGATCCATTAATCATACACTTTCAAAACATAAGGAAAGACAACAGTGTAACAATCCTTAGATGTCTCTTTATTCCATAGTACCATGACATTACTTAAACAACATTACACTTGATAAACAAGTAATCATTCCACTACCTTCTTAAACCATTGACTAAAATTCAACAATTCGTTCGTCTTACATATCATTTGTAGTCTCTTCATCATCATCATCATAAATACTACCTATACGACCGTAATGATTCTCTTCATGAGACTTTACCTTACGGAATTGGTTTGAATAATGCCCATACATTCCACATTTAAAACATTTTACCATTGGCGATGTCGTAGCAATACCATTATCCTCATCCATGGTGTTAACTGAACCATTTCCATTGCACTTACTAGCTTTGTGTCCTTCGTTTCCACATCCAAATCATCTTCCAGTTCCCTTGATACATTCTCCTTGATGCCTGTTCCCAAATGATTTACATATGGGAAATTGAACTTTCTTTCCTCTATGATCATCATGAAACTCCATCTTTCTCTTATTATCTGAGTCGGGAAACATGCCAATGTTGAGATTATAGATCATATTATGAGATTGCTGATTAGGCATAATAACGATGTTTGGACTTCCAAATCCCGTTTCATTTGGTTTCTCATGAAGAATACCATTCCTTTGTCCTTCATATCCTCTATTATCATGAATCTTCCTGTTTCCAGCCATTTTCTAAAACCCATAAAGAATAGTGTGAGAGGTAAAAATCATGCTAGGGAAAATAACATAGTAAAGGGGAAGCGCCCTGAATATCTGACATATTAGGTTAAATTTGAAGATCGTTACCGTAGTTCTAGGACTATATCCTATACGTATACATATCCTTAGGGACATCCAGTCATACCTTAGAAATATCTCTAGGGATCTCACTAATGTTTTCCCATCCTATTTTCCAATGGTTGACTAAACCTTTCCTCTAATACAAACAATAGGGACTCGAAGCTTTACGTACATAGACATTACATTACTTTTGTGGAATACATAGTACATAACAAAAACAGACACAAAATGACCGTAATAGTTTAGTGTCTTTGGATACTTGGAAGGTAATCTTCTACTCATGGTGAAAGAACTTCAACATCTCCCATAAAGATCTTCCCATTTTTGTTTCCTTACCTAAAATCTTTCTTTTAATCCTGGGGAAAAGAAAAAATAAAAAGAGTGATCTCAAATGCTCAGTAAGGGTAAGCATGGATAAAATAAAACATACCATATACATTTGAACTTAAAAAAACATGAACATTAAAAATCTTGAGCAATGACATAAAACATGGAAGTACATAAGGAATTGATCATAATGGAACATAAATCATGATAAAATAGCATGGGAATAAAACATGTAATTGTGGAATCCATTAAGCACATGTAATTATTTCTATAGTAGCCAAGGCATTGCTGCCAAGGCCATCTTAGTGGACAATGTCCCTTTCTGAATCGAGTTCACTCCTCGTTTCAGTCTTATAATATTGAACCAGATTAACATATAGTTACAGCCATGTCTATCTCATGAGATATAAATCTTTACCCAATGCATTGGTGGGAGATATAGGTCCCACCCATCTCATAATGAAATCATTCTTACTTGTGCCACAAAATAAACATACATCATTCATAAAAACCCAATAAATAAAATGGGTTTCATAAACATCATCCCATCATCACATAATACATATAAAAGAAATTGATATCATTTCATAATAAGAAACGTGAAACCATGTAAATCATAGAGACATTATAATTGAAACATACATATATGAAATAATGTTATCTTAGATGAAATATGGTTTTGATAAAACACTTGAAATGAATTCTTGAGGAAAATATCCTTTCTTCTTAAAAATAATTTTATTTTCACAAAATACAACGCAATTTTAAATGAATAGATTTTTTTTAAAATAGTCATGAAATCTTTTGGAGGATGCTTCATAAAAATAAGGCTTTATAAAACCGTAAAAATCTTTTCATTTCGTATACGTTAAAAAAACATTATTCTCGTACTTTTGTCGGAAAATTCAAAAAGTACCTCGTAACATAAAAAAAAGAAATATTCCTTACATACCATGTAGTAAAATTCACGAATGGGTAAAAAGTAAGGAAATTTTTTTATAAAACATGGACATGGATGATAGAAATAAGCCCAGTAAATACATACAAATAAGCAATCTCGGATAAAAATGAGATTTGCAAAAGTATCCCTTACCTTATGCCCAATTTGCATTGTAAGTGTCCGAAACATTTGTATAATGATTTAAATAATGTTATTGATTTATTACAGAATCATATTAATTGTTATTGTATCATATATGGTTCACTTATGACTTTATATTACCCGTTCTTTTGTAAATTCCATGTTAAAGAGAGTTTTGGGTAAAATCGTTTCATTTGTCGTCCTTGTTTTGACTTGTAATTATTCATATGATTATTTAGATCATGATTAATTATATCCATAATTTAAAACCTGATTTATATATAATATATAATCATAATATACATATATATATAATAGATCGATAAATGGAAATAAATACATCGTTCATGGAGACGGTTGGCCATACGTACGCAAGAATGTTGTTTTCGTTTCCTCATTGAATTGAATGGAATTAATTGGATGACATACATATATATATATATACATAAATACAATATAATTATTATGTCCTATATTTAATGATTACTTATTATATATACCTTATAATCATTTATGAATGGTTAATCATTGACAATGAATCTTATCGCGTCGTGGAGACGGTATTCCGTACGTACGCACGAGCGATGATATCGTTCTAATGATCGTGGAATTATATCGGAATGTATGTATACTATTACATAATCAATATCACTTTATAATAATCATATATAGTTTTTATTTACACCATTATACCCATCCAAGTAAGGTGGTGGTGGAAAATAGATTACACCACGGCGTGGAGACTGTATTCCGTACGTACGCACGTGCGGTGATTTCGTTTTCCGTAGGATGGATAGATGATGAAATAGGGTTCTTCAATACATATAATAACTTATCAGTATGTTAGTGATACTGATGTTATTACTTTATAATGAAACAACCTAAGAAGAAGAAGTGGAAGAAGAAATAAAGGTGAAAGAATCGGTAATGGAAATTACCTCTTCTTTGAGACCTCCTCTTAGGGCACTAAAATTGGTCTTTGAAAAATACCAGGACCTATAGGATGATTCTATGGAAGTGGAGAAGAGAATTGGGTAGGGTTTGGCCGCGTTTTAAGGCTCAAAGTGGTGTGTGGAAGAGAGGGAGGAGGTTCCCTTTTATAAGGGAGGAGAGGGGCACCTTTGGAATTCTAAAAAATATTAATTTATAATAAATCTATTCCCACTTATAAACCTCCAAAAATGACTCATATTCGATGCTTAGATGAGATAGGGTTGTAATCTCATCATCCAATCAAATTTAGACATGATTGGATATTATTTTAAACCTTATCATTTTGATTTATCCTTATTAAATCTATTTAAGTTTATTTGTGGTAATAAAATTCTAAATTTTAAATTATAAAACATAATTACTTATTTGTTGTGAATTTTCCATAATTGTTTACTTTACTAAATTATAGACCATATAAATTTATATTTATAATTTCTAAATATTTTTTGATTTATAAACAATTTTATAATATGTTATATTTATAAAATAACAATATTTTCAATTTGGACACTATTCATTTATTTGAATTTAAATAAAATATATATAGAAGATATATTCAAACTAAAAGATTTAATTGATTCATAAAAGGTCATATGTATCTATAAAATTATTGGATCACATTAAATAGTTCATTTAATATTTATTTTATATTTTTAAAACTATTTATTTGGTTTATCTCTTAATAAAATAATTACTACACCATTTGTGTGTAATTATTTAATATACTTATTTGTTGCATAAAAATTATAAATAAAATACTGTGATGAATATATATCTATTAACTTTCACAATAATAATTTTACTCGAATTTATCATCTAAAAATCACAATATTTAAATTGTTATATTTAATAAATTATGAAGGTGACAACTTTGGAATCATTAAAATTAAAATAATATAAGTGTCATAATCACATTTATAAGGCTCCAAACGGTTATATATTAGGTTATTGGATTATTAAGGTGTATATATACACTACAAATAAGTTATGGTCAGGTTTGTGGGCCTTTTAATGGGTATTAGTATTTCAATAAAAACTATATTACTTATTTCTCACGTAATAAATAATTTCCATATCGATAATGTATCACCATTAATGACAATTATTTAATCCCTAAAAATTCTAAATAAATTATCATTATGTAGATAATTTTATTAGATTTCTGGAGACTATTCACATTCGATGTTTTATGATGTTTATCACTAAATTAAAATTATTATACTTATAAGATTTAAAAGAGTGACATGTTGTCACTTTCTTTGGTTTTAATAATAATTAAATTATTTTCATGGTCAAAAGTACATAAAATGAATGTAATCCGACCCTTAGGATATATGGGTCTAATTTTAGCCATCCAATATAATTTTGGCATGTTTTAGGGTAATTTCATAATATTATATTTACCCATAATTACCCGATTTACCTTTAACTATGGTAAATAAAATTTACCGTAGTTACTATTCATAATTCCCAAAAATTAGAAGTAGCTTATTAACATTATTTGGACCCACTGATTCCAAATATGGAATCCATTTTTAAAATTCAATACACAAAAGTTTCATAAATTAAATCAAAATTAATCCTGTTGTCGAAAGAAAACAGGTTTTTCATTAAAACATTGCAAAAGATTGAATTGATTAAACCTACGAATTTGATGTAAAATAAATGATAATGAAAAAAATTATATTAAATGGTAAAAATATATTCTATTTATACTTTAAAACCATTAAATATTATAATTTAACCATATTAATTATTGCGATGAAATTTTTTTTTAATAAAAATATAACGTGTTTTTACTATTATCAAAATATGAAAGTTACCAGAATAATATGAAAAATTTATCCAAATTAAATTATTAATTATTGATTCCAATTAAGAATTTTATTTTGTCAACTTGAACTTATAATCATGTCAAAAACTAGATTTAATGTTGGTGCGCCATCAAAAGGCGGGAAAACTGCATTTTTTTACAAATACTTATTTTACCTGAAAAATTTATTTTGTTCTTATACCATGTTCTAGAAAATGTGTAAGATGAATAATAATGTCATAAAATTCAAAATTTAGTTAATAATATTCATAATGGCTAGTTCATATTAATATTATAATAATATATCGTTGTTTAGTAATACCCGGTATTGCGTACAACACACGCTATCGAGGAAGGTCGCGATTGCATGTAATGCAAGACAAGACAGGGTTGTGTGATGTGCAAGAATCCTTAGTTGTTTCATATAACAGAATCAAACCATATTTCATTTATACATTGAATATATATATATATACTCAATGTTGAATAGAATAACTATTATCAAAATTGTGTGTAACACGATCCAAGAATATTGTTGCGTATACTGGAAGCTAATATGGTGTTGCGTATAGCGCAAGGTAATTTTGGTGTATCATTAAACACAAGACATTAATGAAATTAAAATAATATTTTTCATAAAATCTCGGGGTGTTACATTCTACCCACATTAAAATGAATTTCGCCCTCAAAATTCGTCGGGGTTATAAATGATTTACTAATCGAAAGATTGTTTATTAGAAACCCACATCGTAAAAAGGAATACCAAAACATGGATTTAAAAACTAAAGTATGAAATGTAACGGTTACACAAATTAACTCATCACTGGGTTTCCACGTAGGAGAACATAGGTGAAAATATGGATATGGAAGAAAAATCTAACCATCATGTTCTAATGGAGAGTGGTAGAGAACATGGCTATGAAAAGTCCAATAATCACAAAGATATTGATTTGTGATGATATAAGGTACCATCTGATTCATCAGATATAAGGGAACTAGGACAAAATTTTTGGTTTTCAAATCATTTCTCTAATTTTGATGAATTAAAAGAAATACTTGCATGATTTTGGTACAATATATTTGTTTTTCATGAATTAAACAATTTCCACTTCATCCCTTAAAGAAATGAAGTTGAATTTGTTATTCGTGATGTGTTAGCAGATCATGTGATAGAATGATGGGTCATTCCATCTCTTTCAAACAAGAAGTTAGCAAAAGTTATAAGTCCATCTTATGGTTAGATTAATCGTATATAGTTCCAAAAATGAACTTATACTTCATATATAATACCTCTTAAAACAATAAAACATGTTTCTACTAACCAAGGAATTCTTGTAGGCCAGTGGTAGGCGATAAAGGCCAGTCGCAATTCGATTGTGGGTTCGATTCCCACAACCTTGTCTGACACGATGGGCTGTCTCCCATCCTGCAGGTTGTCCTTTTTCTAAAACTATATTACTATAACATCCCATCAATAATATCGAAAAAACTTATATCCTTAAACAATACTAACTTATGTACAACATAATCCATTCCAATATTTAGGCATATCCATAATACTGCAGTCCACTCTCATAATATAGTGAAAATGATTACCAGATATTTAATACCATCGTTGATCCCCATATATCATAAGATATGTCTTGTTGGTCACATTCTAAACATTCTAAGGCCTTAATCATGGATTCTCTTGAAAAAAAATACCCATTGAACCTTAGTGAAAACATGAATGCAGTTAAAAGTTAACACTTTCCACATACCAAAATCCCCAAAATTCTATATACTCAAACCATGATATGACATAGTCCTTATATCAATCATGAGCTCATTAATACAGTAAAACATCTCGTTATCTTCTTATTCCTTCAATATGAGCATATCATCTACTTTCCAAAAATATCTGAATAACCTTTCATGGTTACTGGTACCATTAATCATACACTTTCAAAATATAAGGAAAGGCAACATTGTAACAATCCTTAGATGTATCTTTATTCCATAGTACCATGAGATTACTTATACAACATTACACTTGATAAACATTTAATTATTCCACTACCTTCTTAAACCATTGACTAAACTTCAACAATTATTTCATCTTACATATCATTTGTAGTCTCTTCATCATCATCAACATAAATACTACCCATATGACCGTACTGATTATCTTCATGAGACATTCCCTTAGGGTATTGGTTTGCATAAATCCCATACATTCCACATTTAAAACCTTTAACCATTGTCGATGTCGTAGCAATACCATAATCCTCATCCATGGTGTTAACTGAACCTTTTCCTTTCCACTTACTGCCTTTGTGTCCTTTTCCACATTCAAAGCATCTTACAGTTCCCTTGAAAAATTCTCCTTGATACCTCTTCCAACATGATTTACATAGGGGAAATTGAACATTCTTTCTTCTATGATCATCATGAAACCCCATCTTTCTCTTATTATCTAAGTCGGGAAACATAAAAAAGTTGAGATTATTGATCATATAATGAGATTGCTGATTAGGCATAATAACGATGTTTGGACTTCCAAATCCCGTTTCATTTGGTTTCTTATGAAGAATATCATTCCATTGTCCGTCATATCCTCCATTTTGATGAATCTTCCTGTTTCCATCCATTTTCTAAAACCCAAAAAGAATAGTTTTGAGAGGCAAAAATCATGCTAGGGAAAAAAACAAAGTAAAGGGGAAGCACCCTGAATATCTAACATCTTAGGTTAAATTCTAGGATCGTTACCGTATTTCTAGGACTATATCCAATACGTATACATATCCTTAGGTACATCCCTAGACATACCTTAGAAATATCTCTAGGGATCTCACTAATGTTTTCGCATCCTAGTTTCCAAAGGTTGACTAAACCTTTCCTCTAATACCAACTGTAGAGACCCAAAGCTTGACGTACATAGACATTACATTACTTTTGCGGAATACTTAGTAGATAACAAAAACAGACACACAAGGACCGTAATAGTTTAGTGTCTTTGGAAACTTGGAAGGAAATCTTCTAATCATGGTGAAAGATCTTCAACATCTCCCATAATGATCTTACCATTTTTGTTTCCTTACCTATAATCATTCTTTTAATCCTGGGGAAATGAAAACTTAAAAAGGGTGATCTCAAATGCCCAGTAAGGGTAATCATGGATAAAATAAAACATACAATATACATTTGAACTTAAAAAAACATGAACATTAAAAATCTTGAGCAACGACATAAAACATGGAAGTACATAAGGAATATATCATAATGGAACATAAATAATGATACAATATCATGGGAATAAAACATGTAATTGTGGCATCCATTAAGCACATGTAATGATTTCCATAGTAGCCAAGGCATTGCTGCCAAGACCATCTTAGTGGAAAAAGTCCCTTTCTGAATCGACTTCACTCCTCGTTTCAGTCCTGTAATACAGAACCAGAATAACATACCATTCCAGCCATGTCTATCTCATGAGATATAAATCTTTACCCAATGCAGTGGAGGGAGATATAGGTCCCACCCATCTCATAATTAAATCCTTCTTACTTGTGCCACAAAATAAACATACATCATCCCATAAAACCCAATAAATAAAATTGGTTTCATAAACATCATCCCATCATCACATAATCCATATAAAAAAATTGATTTCATTTCATAATAATAAAAGTGAAACCATTTAAATCATAGATACATTATACTTGAAACATACACATATGAAATAATGTTATCTTAGATGAAATATGGTTTTGATAAAACACTTGAAATGAATTCGTGAAGAAAATATCCTTTCTTCTTAAAAATCATTTTATTTTCAGAAAATGCCATGCAATTTTAAAAGAATATATTTTTTTTTAAAATAGTCATTAAATCTTTTAGAGGAAGAATCATAAAAATAATTCTTCATATAACCGTAAAAATCCTTTCATTTCGTATACGTTAAGAAAACATTCTTCTCATACTTTTGTCGGAAAAGTCAAAAAGTACCTCGTAACGTAAAAAAAAAGATTCCTTACATACCATGTAGTAAAAGTCAATAATGGGTAAAAAGTATGGAATCACTTTTATAAAACATGGACATGGATGATAAAAATAACCCCAGTAAATACTTACGAATAAGAAATCTCGGATAAAAATGAGATTTGCAAAATTATCCCTTACCTTAGGTCCAATTTTCTTAGTAAATGTCCGAACCTATTGTATAATGATTTAAATAATGTTATTGACTTATTACAGAATCATATTAATTGTTATTATATCATATATGGTTCACTTATGACTTTATATTACCCGTTCTTTTGTAAATTCCTGGTTAAAGAGCTTTTTGGGTAAAATCGTTTCATTTGTTGTCTGTGTTTTGACATCTAATTGTTCATATGATTACTTAGATCATGATTACATATATCCATAATTTAAAACATGATTTATATATAATATATTTTCAGAATATACATATATATAATAGATCGATAAATGGAAATAAATACACCATTCATGGAGATGGTAGGCCATACGTACGCATGAATGTTGTTTTCATTTCCTCCTTGAATGGAATGGAATTAATTGGATGACATACATATATATATATACATAAATCCAGTATCATTATTATGTCATATATTTCATTATTACGTATTATATATAGTTTATAATCATTTATGAATGGTTAATCATTGAGAATGAATCTCATCGCGTCGTGGAGACGGTATTCCGTACGTACGCACGAGCGATGATATCATTCCCATGATCGTGGAATTTTATTGGAGTGTATGTATACTATTACAGAATCAATATAACTTTATAATAATCAAATATAGTTATTATTTACACCAGTATACCGATCCATGTAAGGTGGTGGTGGAAAATAGATTACACGACGGTGTGGAGACGGTATTCCGTACGTACGCACGCGCGGTGATTTCGTTTTCCGTAGGATGGATATATGGCGAAGTAGGGTTGTTTCATAATTATAATAACATATAAGTATATCAGTGATACTGATTTTATTACTTTATAATGATAAAACCTAAGAAGAATAAGTGGAAGAAGAAATAAAGGTGAAAGAATCGGTAACAGAAATTACCTCTTCTTTGAAGTGGCTCTTTGAGACCTCCTCTTAGGGCACTAAAATTGGTCTTTGAAGAAGACCAGGACCTCTAGGATGTTTATAGGAAAGTTTAGAAGAGAATTGGGCAGGTTTTGGCCGAGCATGAAGGCTAAAAGTGGTGTGCGGAAGAGAGGGAGGATGTGCCCTTTTATAATGGAGGAGAGGGGCACCTTTGGAATTCTTAAAAATATTAATTTATAATAAATATAATCCCACTTAAAAACCTCTAAAAATGACTCATATTCGAATATTAGATGATAGAGGGTTGTAATCGCATCAACCAATAAAATTTAGACATGATTGGATCTTATTTTAAACATTATCATTTTTATTTATCCTTATTTAATCTATTTAAGTTTATTTGTGGTAATAAAATTCTAAATTTTAAATTATAACAAATAATTACTTATTTGTTGTGAATTTTCCATAATTTTTTACTTTATAACATTATAGACGATATAAATATAAATTTATAATTTTTAAATATTTTTTGATTTTTTAACAATTTTATAATATGTTATTTTTATAAAATAACAATAGTTTCAATTCTGACACTATTCATTTACATGAATTTAAATAAAATATATACAGAATATATGTTCAAACTAAAAGCTTTAATAGATTAATAAAAGGTCATATGTATCTATAAAATTAGTGGATCACATTAAATAGTTCATATAATATTTATTTTATTATTTTTAAAACCATCTATTTGGTTTATCTCTTAATAAAATAATTACTACAACATTTTTGTATAATTGTTTAATATACTGATTTGATGCAAAACAATTAATAACAAAATCCTATTATGAATATATATCTATTATCCTTAAAAATAATACTTTTACTTGAATTTATCATCTTAAAATCACAATATTTAAATTGTTATATTTATTAAATTATGAAGGTGACAACTTTGGCATCATTTAAATTAAAATAATATAAGTTTCATAATCACTTTCATAAGGATCCAAACGGTTATATATTAGGTCCTTGGATGATTAAGGTGTATATATACACTACCAATAATTTTTGGTCAGGTTTGTGCGCCTTTTAATGGGTATTATTATTTCAATAAAAACTATATTACTTATTTCCCACTTAATAAATAATTTCTGTATCACTAATGTATCACCATTAATGGAAATTATTTAATCCCTAAAAATACTAAATAAATTATCATGATGTATATAATTTTATTATCTTTCTGGAGACTATTCGTTTTGAATGTTTTATTATTTTTATCATTAAATTAAAATTATTATACTTATAAGATTTAAGAGAGTAACATGTTGTCACTTTCTTTGGTTTTAATAATAATTAAATTATTTTCATGGTAAAAAGTCTATAAAATGAATCTAATCCGACCCTTAGGTTATATGGGTCTAATTTTAGCCATCCAATATAATTTTTTCATGTGTTAGGGTAATTTTATAATATTATATTTACCCTTAATTACCCGATTTACCTTTAATTATGGTAAATAAAATTTACCATAGATACTATTCATAATCCTCAAAAATAAAAAGTATCTTATTAACATAATTTGGACCCACTGATTCCAAATATGGAATCCATTTTTCCAAATTCAATACACAAAAGTTCCAGAAATTAAATCAAAATTAATCTCATTGTCGAAAGAAAACGGGGTTTTCTTTAATACATTGCAAAAGAATGAATTGATTTAACCTACGAATTTGATGTAAAATCAACACTAATGACATAAATTATATTAAATGGTAAAAATATATTCTATTTATACATTAAAACCATTCAATATTATAATTTAACCATATAAATTATTGCAATGAAACAAGAATGTTTTAATTAAAATATTGCGTGTTTTTACTATTAATCAAAATATAAAAGTTACCAGATTAATATGAAAACTTTATCCAAAGTAAATTTTTATTTCTTGATTCCAAATAATAATTTTATTTTGTCAAATTGAACTTATAAACATGTCAAAATTATATTTAAAGTTGGTGCACCATCAAAAGACAGCAATACTGTATTTTTTGAAAAATACTTATTTTTCCCGAAAAATTTATTTTGTTCTTATACCATGTTCTAGAAAATGTGTAAGATTAATAATAATGTTATAAAATTCAAAATTTAGTTACTACTATTCATAACGGCTAGTTCATAATCATATTATAATAATATATCGTTGTTTAGTAAAATCTGGTATTGCGTACAACACACGTTATTGAGGAATTTCGCGATTGCGTGTAATGCATGCCAAGTCAGGGTTACATGTTGTGCAATAATCCTTAGTTGTTTTGTATAACAGAATCCAACCATATTTCATTTATACATTGAATATATATATATATATATACTCAATGTTGCGTAGAATAACTATTATCAAAATTGTGTGTAACACGAACCAAGAATAGTGTTGTGTATACTGCAAGTTAATACGGTGTTGCATATAGCGCAAGGTAATCTTGGTGTATCATAAAACAGAAGACATTATTGAAATTAAAAGAATATTTTTCATAAAATCTCAGGGTGTTACATTTTCTTGGATTATTATCATTTTTTGACTTCTTGAGATGGTGTTATTCTAATAGGTCCCTACCCATAAATTCTATAGTTCTTAGTGGGCTCTACCCAGACATGATGTCATTATTTGAGGGATCTTCTTGGATATATTATAACTTATATTGTTCTCCACTCATACATACTGAAATACTAAACGGGGTATACATAATTTTGATTAATTGATTATAGGATCCACATGTTTTTTCATGTGATGATTTGCGGGCTATAGACTGTCAGGGTTATTGTTATTCTTTCCATGGTACCATTACATGATGAGAGATATTAAAAATTATCCAAAATCATGTTTCATTGGCCCTGTGTGTTATCATAGTTCTCGATGGTTATTGGTTTTATTTTATGAGTTTTATTAATTTGTTTACTTTATTTCCTTGTTTATCACATTATTATAAGCACTATATTCTTAGACATTATTGTTTACACATAGTGGTGTCGACCAACTGAGTTGTAGTCACACTATTTTCTAGCTACAATTTGGTGCCCATGAAAATTTTATGGATACAATCATGGAAATGGTAAAGTGCCACTATTGTGGATTATTTCTTACTATATGGGTTAATGTTTAGAGATGGGACTGATGTGGGGTTTGGGACTAGAGATATTGTCATTTTTTATCTTTTATATTAGTATATTATTTCTCTAACATAAAACAAATCATTTAGTTACAACCATCCCACTATTACATGATTTTATTTTAATTGGGTTTTTTGATTGTCCTTCACTCAACTGTGGATACTTTTCTGATTATTTATATTTGTGGATCTATTTCGACAACACTGTTATTATTTATCTGTGGTTATTTCTACTCTATACTATTGTCTACAATATCCACAATATATTAATTACACCCTCACCACTAGTTAAAATCCACTACCATACAGCGAGGCACATTTGAGGTATGTTATCCCACTCTACCAGGTATCATGAGGAGTATGTGGTATGGGATTTCTCATAGACCATGATGAAATTTAAGATTTAAATTCTTAAATTTATGGACATATCTCAAAAATACAAACATGATAAGTAAATATGAAAGAATTTAGAAAATAATGAAGAAGAGGAGAAGTCTATAAAAAAGAATTTACTAGATACATGCATCAATAAGAAAAAGACAGAGAATAAATACCTTCCTCTACTTTTTCTATGAATAGTTATTCAATATAAGAAGATCAAAGAAGAATACATTTAATGGGAAATTATAGAGACTTTTCAGAAAGTAAAGATCAATATACCCTCATTAATTTTCTTATAAAAACCCTAGAATGATATGTTCTTCAAAGAGATTTACACATAATAGAGATTTATTTAAGTGAATTAAATCGTAAACTTAGGGAAATCTGTCGTAGTTTTAATCACCCTAATACATGTAAAAATGTCATGATCCAAAGACTTTATATATTTCTTATAACATTGGATCATTGAATTGTTTATATGATTAAGGTGGTATGAGTTATTTTTTAAATTTTATTCCTCACTCAATGTTTAATTACATATATATTGGGGGTACTAGTGTCCATAATATTAGTGGTATAACCCATAGAATAAATCCAATTCTTTTCCTGTATAAGTATTTTGGAATGTTCTGCTTAGATTCTATGCCCTGATTTCTTTACATTAGAGATATATGTGACCAAAATGGATGAAATTATATCACTTGTAAGAACATGTATAAATTTGGATAGAAAATTCATATAGATAACTCGGACCATTATCAATGTTCTTGAGGTAAATATTAACATAGATATTGGATAAAATATTTTCTATATTTATATTTTTTACTCCACAAGGAAACCCTTAGAGTCTAATTCACTCCATACACTATTCCAAAATGAAGAGGCGAAAAAAAATTAAGATATAGGTATGTTTCATGAACCATTTCCTCTTGGGAAACATTTCATTACTTTAAATTTTATGGTAGAAGAAGATATTTATGAATATGGAAAAAAATTAGATTAGAGGAAGATGTAAATTTTGAATTCATTGGTAGATTTGATTTTTTATTTATCATATAGGTATCTTATTTTTCATCTATTGTTTATTAAATACAAAATATGGAGGTGATAAATCACAATGTTATTTCATCATTAGAGAATCCATAATATTTTTAATTTAACAAAAATCCCTCTAAATTAAGATAAGTATACCTAATGGAAGAAGAAAAATTTTTAGTGATAATTTCTAATAACTTTTACAAAATACAAGATCATATTTTAATAGAAATCGTGAGAGAAATAATAATGGAAATAGGATATAATATAAGATATAATTCATCCATAAAATCCAAATCATCATGCACAACATTTCACAAGAGGAAAATCTCACACCTATTATGTAGCCCCAACGATGGATGAATACCACATCGATTGAAGCATTGAAAGAATAAATAGAGAGGTAATTGTAATATAAAATCATATATCCCATTTCATAAAAAATGGTTCATCCTTACACATATTATTTTAATGAACACAATATTAGTCATTCCAAGGAATAGAAAAACAAATTGATATCTATTAGAATTCAAAATATATTGAGTGTGTGTATTGATAATAGGATGTTGAATTATGTCATTGGGATGGATCATTTATACATCCCTTTTATAGACCAAATTATAGAGATATTGGTAGGAAATAGTTATTATTATACTATATATGGGTTTTCATGTTATTTTTAGATAATAAATTACATAATGGACTAAGATAAGACTATCCTTATCTGTATAATTGAATCCTTTTTGTAAAAAAGAATCTAATTTTATTATATAATTACATATTTAAATTTTAATAATGTATGGAAATTTTCTTTTTTTATATCACATTGAGGATATTTTTGGAAGTATTTCTGGATGATTTTACTATTTTTGAAGATTCATTTTTCTCATTAAATGGGGAATCATGATTTTTTTTAAACATTAATTGTAAATAACCTTTTTCATAAATTAGGAAAGTGTATTGTTATTATGGAAAATGAATATTACCTAGGGATTTCATCCCAAAAAAATTTATTAGGGGTGTAAATATAAACATTATGTGATAAAATAATGAGCTCACGTAACTTGTTTAAACCATGCTAGATATTTTCTAGTTCATGTGAATTTTTATAGGAGGTATATCAAAAAAATTGTGTAATATTTATCTTCATATATATAGATGAACTTTAAAATAAGATGATCTATATTTTAAATTCTGATTTTGGGAATCATTTGATGTACTAATGGGGAGATTAATCACCCTAATAGTGATGGGCCCACCATACTAGGAGAAACCTTGTGGGTTTCATTGTCATGATTATAGACATGTTGTGGAAGGAGTTTTCACCATAAAATTAAAGGGAAATATGAAGTCATTTCATATGAATAAAGGACACTAGATTATTCACTTGTCAACTACAAAACCACAAAAAAGAATTAATAGTTAATTTATTTTCAATAAATAAATTCAGATGTTACATGATTGGGACTAATATTACAAGATTTTGTGATTATACAACCATTAGGTACTTGATAAATAATGCTACATTCAAACCAAGGCTAGTAATATAGATGATTCTACTTCTGAAATTTTACATAGAGGTAAAAGGTAATAGAGGTACAAAAAACCATGTTATTGATCAATTGAGGAGGCTGCCCAAAATTACTGAAGATGAAATTATAGACTATGAACCACTAAATGATTATATTAAAGCAGGGAAGTTGATGTTTATTTTAGTATAATTATCATGGTATGAAGTCATTGTAAATATTCTTGTATCTTATTAGACCCTATATCATTTCAATACCCCAAAAATTTAATAAGTGAAACATGACTCAAAATTTTACATTTGGTTAGATCCATATCTCTATAATATTTTTAATGAACATGTGATAAGAAAATTCTTACCATTATGTGAAATACAATATATTTCTGGACACTGTAACACCGTAGCATGTAATGTAAACTTTAGAAATCAAATTATAGTAACAAAAGTGAGAGAGTTTAGAATTTTTTGTCCCAATTTGTTTATATATGCATGTGACTTTTGTAGTAAAGGTGAGAAAATCCTATTCACTAGAAGTATTTCAAAAATGACAAGAAATTACAAAAAAAAACCAATTATATTTTGTAATATTTTTGAATTATTGCGAATACATTTTATGCTTTCCATTCCCATGTCTTTTCTAAATTGAAAAATATTTCTTTTATTTTATTATGATTCAAAATGGGTGGAAGATAAAGCCACTAAAATCTATGATACTCATGTTGTGTATGAATTTGTTAGAGAGAAAATCTTATATATGTTTAGAGTGCCAAGAGAAGTCATCAATGATCAAATGATCCAATTATAAAATATAAACATGTAGGATTTATTGAAGAATTATGGAGGGAATCAAAAGACATTAATGGACTACCACCCATAGGAAAATGGGAAATTTTATGTTTCAAATAGTGAAATAGAATGAATTTCGGATAAAACTGTCAAACCAAACTGAAAATATTGGATGAAATGGATTGAATAAACCATATGGGATTATAGTATATCCTATAAAACCCCACTTATAATTATTTTATATAGGTTGATTCTGGGAAATATTTTTTGGTTACTTATGGAGTTGGAGAACATAAAATATTGGGTTGTGAAATAATTCAATCTTGACATGAACATAGTTAGAGAAGAGATAAAAATTCAAATGCAGGTTCTGGAAGAAATTGGGATTAATTATTTAGTAAATTCAATAATTTACCAAAAAGGTCTAGAGAATCTTATAAAAAAATTAATTTAGTTGAAATATTTTCATTAAGTGGATAAAGTGCTACTATACAACTCAAGAATCAAGATAATTCCATGTTATCATTGTTCAAGAAGGGAGGTCCATTTATATTCAATAGGGTCCATATTTTGGTTCTATGAATATTATAAAAGGAGGAAAAGAAACCTTTTTACTATTAATCAACTCAAGATAAATAAATTCAATGGACTCATTCCATATGAACAAGTGGAGGAGATCACACTGCTCTATCCAGTATATCAGTGAAATCCGATATGGTTATAAATCACTTTAACACAATTTTATGATATGATTAAATTAAATATATTATTATATGATGAATATTATATAATTATTTGAAAATATTGAATCATTTATATATGGTGGTTCTTTGGTTAGAATTATCAATTTTTTTTTAAAATTCACTGTATTTTTCAAAATGTTCTATATTTCATTATAATTTTTAGGGTTTTTTTAAACCTTATATTATTAATATCAATAACATTCCATACATTTAATATATTATAATTATGAGAAACAGATTTAACCTATTTTATCACATTATATGGATACTGAAATGAACCTTCTTCCAAATTTTGAGTGAGAAAATTTCATTAAAAGAACAATAAATTTTGAATCTCATTCCATTAAATATTGTTTAACAATTAAACAGCCTGACTAAAAATATTATCAAACATTTTTTACATCTTCATTACAATTCCATTTTTCTTGGGAGAACCAATACATTGTTTAATAATAAAAACACATCGATTAATCTTGTCAAAACATTTTTAATTCAATCATAGCCACATGTATGTTTACTTTGGAGCATCGTTTTTCTCTTTTGAGGTTTGAAATAATTTTAAGAGTTGGGGGTTGAAAATTTTGAGTTTTAAGAGAAACAATTATTGCACATCGTTTAGGCACAAGGTTTTTCTAATCGTGTAGTAACTATAGGATATGAAACTTCTACTATTAGAGTCATTTTACATGGCTTGAGCATGGTTTTATAAAGTTGTGAGTCATAGGGAAACCATGTAGATGGATATGATTGGAATAGATGATATTCAATTACATTAACATTGTTTTTATAGAAAATTTTCAACTTCCTATCAATTTTTCACTATGGTTTTCATGGTATATTAGATACCACATGGTTAGTGAAAAATTTGGCTATCCTTGGGATCTGACCCATGAACCCCACAAGGGTTACATAAAATTAAGAAATTTCCAAAATTCAATTAATTATTTTTATGTATAATCCTATAATAATCTGTAATTATCTCAAAAACATATACTTGATTCTAAAGTGGTCATATCCTTGGTTTCATAGTGATTCTCAATCTATTTGGGTGAATCTATTAAAGGAATGTTTGGATTTCTAGTTGAACTCTTATCCTATTTCTAGATCTATCATTGACCACTCTTTGAATTATCTCATTAGAACCAAACTCGGTTGTGATTTTTGGATCTACAGGGCTTTATGGGTTAATTTATGACATTTCATATTGATCAAGTATCACAAGGGCCCGATCTATTTGATTTGGATATTCATTTTTTATGGTGACTAGCTTTTATCCATTAGTGAGGTAGGTGTCTCTATATAATTGTTCTATCCATTAATGTATCTCATGTTATTTTAAATTCTGGTGGTTTGGTTTATTTAATTACTATATTTGAAATACATAATGGATGTTTTATGAGATTACATCTTGCGTGGCAGTAAAATGGGGTTTAATGGGGTTTTTTCTTTAATATTAGTTTTTCAACCCAAGTGTTTTATGAAAGTCCAGCAAGATAATTTTAAATCAAAGAATTATTTTTAAGCATGGGTGTTGGGATTTTTTTCTTGTGAAAATGTTTTATAATATCTATATCATAGCTTATTTTTTTTTATTGTTAAAACATTGCACATGGAATCATTTTGGGAACCTTAGGCGAGGACATATGCAAGCATTTGTGAGTTTTGAACAACTATGGGATATGGTTGTGATACAAAAAGATTGTAATAGGTCCTAGCATCATACGAATTATGTTTATACTATCTTAGTATTCCTTTTGTGTCCTAGTTATGTATTCCCATAGGTTGGATACCAATTTGGTTTCATGCACATAGTTTCATTTATGTATTATGTTTTAAATGCTCACATGGATATCATTTTAGTTATGAATGCTTTGATATTATGTTTCTATATTTCCATTCATGATGACTTCCATATTCTTATGATTTTGAATATGAAATTATTTGAAAATAAAAACCAAAATATGTTTCATTTAAGGTGTTTTCAAATCAAATAACTTATAATTATATTAATAACTAACTAATGGTTTCATACTGACATAAATTCTATAGATTCATGGTGGTATCCGACTTGGTGTTTTACATACCATGTATATATGCCTTTAGGAATATATATATTGGCTTTTGTAGGATACAATAAAATGTAAGGGAATCATACAGCTCTCTGGATTCCATGTATTTTCATTTAATTTAGTGTGGGTTGGGGTGATGGTGATAGATGTACACTTAGAGATATGAGTATTTGTATTGGTCTTATCTTTTTTTCTTAGTTTAGTCTTTTTAATTTTATTATTTGTCACATTTTTTGTATATTTTATTCCATGATTTAATATGAATATTTACCTATTTTCTGTTATAAATGAGTAAATACTTGGTTGTTATGTTGACATCCTCCTGATGGTGAGTCATTTTGGGTGATGTGTCATTTCTACTTGGTATGGTTCATTAAAAATTGTTATCAAATGGAATACCCAGTAAGATGTGTGATGATAGTGACTAGGTTTTGTATAAGATTTATGGAAGATATGAGTCAGAACCTTTGGATCATGCGTGTTATTTAAAATGGGTTTGAAGAAAACTCACTCTTTTATTTAAATTCATGTTACCCTTGATGGATAATGGTTTTTCTTTAGGATTTAATCATGGTCTTGGGAATTTATATGAATATGAATTTTTGGGTATATTTAGATGACTCTAGTCTGGAATTTTTTCCATTACTAAATATATTAATTCCTTAAAATCTTAACATTTATGGGATTTAATGTAAATATTACATGTTTTACCTATTCATGTGTCATCTATTGTGTGATATAGACAATTAATCCTATTTTTTTCCCAAATATGGGAGAGCAATATGTGAGAAAATTTCTATTAGAAAATCCTCTTGTATAGTCCTCAATAGTTGAAGGAGTTATCTGCACAGTATAGAATCTAGTTCAGAAGGGTGTTGGAAGCAAGGGATGAATGGTGGATTATGGAATAGAATTTACCTAGTATAATCCACATATATTTATATTTACAATGTACCCAAAGAACATTAATATTGTATTGAAAAAGTTGATAGGACATTCTCAATCTTGAAGAATCCATAAAACTCAATGGTGGGTCCGACCACATTTATGATTTATGTAATAGGAAGAAAATGATGGGACACTACTGTGAGAACTATGTTGGATCAACATATTAGCAAAACCAATTTTAATAGTGTCTTCAATCAATAGTTTTATCTTTAAATGTTGCGAGTGGAAAAGAATAATTAATTTTTAACATTGGATAAAGGGGAGTATTTACTTTTAGAGTATACTACTCATTTCACCGAGTTTGTTCACATATCATATGATATTTTTTATAATTAGAACCTTAAATATTTAAGGACTGATATGTGTTTAAGGGATGATATCGAGTCAATTAAATTTTTTTTCTGCATGTGCACCTATAATAACGGGGTTAATAAAGAAACTATGTATGAGATATGACTATCTAGAAATATTGGTTTAGGTGGAACTTCAGTTGCTGAATGGGGAAACGAGAGTGTGTCATAGGAAAAAATTCCCAATATGGGTTCTTATTTTACATCAATTGAAGTTATATGGGGTACTTTTGGATAACTCCAAGTAGTTTTCTATAAGTCTTGTAGAACTATCCTTATTAAACATGACTATTTTATGGAACAAAAAACATTCGATCATTGTGGAAAATCTATTAACTTCAATGTTTATTAAAACAATAAATCAGGGAAATAAAGCTGAATCCACTCTTACCAAAGGATCATTGAATCATTACAACATAGTAAGGGGTGATGGATATCATTCTCATGAAAATTGGGATTCCCATATAATGAATATATATTATAGTACAGAAGTGGTTGAATGTATTTATATAGAGCAGTATGCACTATAGGAATCTGAAGTAGGGATGAACACTGTGATAGATATGGTGTTCATTTCATCCTCTCTAGTCCAAATTATTTTTAATATAGGTTCATATAATTAATTTATATCATCTATATCAGATGTTTTTTTTGGGATTATTCTCAAATATTATACCATTCATGATGGATACTTCCACCCCCTTGGGATCAAAGAAGGAACATGGTATCAAATGTTTTCAGTTCCTGATTATGATTAACAAAACATTGTAATATGGAATTTATTTTTTCATTATTTATATAAATTCACCATAATAATTTTAATTTAATATATTGTTAGTGTTATATCCAAGAAATTGTTTTTCATCATTGGGTGTAGTTTCAATCTTATGATATGGTTACTTACACCTTTCATGGTCTGTTGGATCCTTGAAATTGAAGAGTGAGGCTAATTTTTTATAATTTAGGAATAATATCATCCTAGTTGATATAGATGTTTCTTGATGTCATTGAACAATTTTTTTGTCTTTAAATTTCTACTATAGTGGTTGAGAACCTATAGTGTTTTTTTCTCTAGATATTTCTATGTTATTTCCCTGACGGGAAGTTGAGTTTTCTATCTATCTATTTCTAGTAATGAATCCCATATCTATTTAATCTTATCATATGAAACTTATTGGTTTAAAAGAGAATAATTTTCATATTAAAGATGTTTAGGAAAAAAGATTTATTTATCCTAGTGTGTAACCTTGGGATTCATCAGTTATTTTTGGAAATAAGGCATTTGAATGCATTTTAATTTTTCTTGATTATGAAAAACATAATCTGGTGATTGTTAATAACAACTATCTTATTACTTGGATTGATAACCTATTTGGTCAACATAGGGTACGTGGATGGTTTTCTAATATTAATCTTTATTTTAGGTATCATCCATTAAGGGTGTAAGAGGAATATATTCTTAAATCACCCTTAGAAGAAAGTATGAGAATTATTAGTAATTTTATTCCATTTGGTTTAAATAACCCTCCTATAGTTTTTATGGATTTTATGAATGATGTTTTTCATAATTTATTACACTCTATTGTAGTAATTTTTGTGGATTATATTTTGGTGTACATCGAGAATGGGTAGGAACATAGGAATAATATAGATATGATCCTCAGAATTTTGAAGGAATGTAATCTGTATTGAAATAACTCTAAATGTGAGTTTTTGATCAAAGAGGTTATGTTTATAGGCCAAGTTACATCTAATATGGGTGTCTTAGTGAATCGTTAAATGTTATAAGTGGTGATGTCTTAGGAATAACTCAAAAAGTTGATTGATATTTAGTGATTATTAGATTTCTCAGATTATTATTGACATTTTGTTATGGATATATCAAAGATTACATTTCCAATGACCGAATTTTACCATACCGATATAAATTCTTAATGGAATTAAAAGTGTGAAATATCAATTAAGGATATGAATGTGATATTGAATTCATATATGGTTCTGATTCTTCAAGAAACAGGTTTTTGTTATGTTATTGTATATAATGACATAGGTATTTTCTTAGGATGTGTTATGTTGTAGGGAAAATAATAATTGACTAATGTCTTTGATAAACAATGTCCCCATAAAAATAATTATCCTACCCAAGATCTTCAGTTGCCCGCAGTGATGCCTCATCTCCAGACACATTGGCGATATCAATTCGATGAAAGGTTCACTGTATATTCAAATAATTATAGTCTAAACTATAATCTCACCCAAAGATTAGTAGACATGAGATAAATATGTTAGGCTGATAATCATTATAAAATAAATTTTTATATTTCATACACACATTAGAAATGGAATATTGTCGTCAATGCACTGAGTGTGAAGTTAATAAAAAGAGCCTTGAAGGAATCGGTAGAACCGTAGTATCTGATGAGTTTGATCATTAATATGATATTGGATGTGAAGGATAATTATGGTCAAGTATTTTTAGCTTCTAAGAAAGCTAATTTGTAACTTGATAAATAGATTTAGCATGGCTATCCCATAATTATTGATTTTCAACATTTTCATGAAATCTCGAATAGCGGGGATACCTTCGGTTTATGGTGTATGTCTCCTAATGATGTTATGTATTTACAAGATAGATTTTTAGTTCTGATATCTTTGAGACAATAGTTAATTGATAATTTACATCAGTTTAGTTAGTTCATGCATCCTATGACTACCTTGATGTATCATGAATGGAGACATAAATATTGGTTGTATGGGATGAGGCAGTCAATTGCAGGCATTGTGTCACAATTTCTAACTTGTAAAAATAATAAGTCAGAGAACTAGAGAATTTTCATGGTTTTATATCCAATAAAAATTCTAGTGTGGATATGGGATAGGATACCCCTTGATTTTTTTTGTTTGTGATTTAATCATAGTGGTATAGATGCAATTATGGGGATCATTGATCAACATAATTAATTGGTTCATATTCATCTTATTGTAAAGACAACGAATGTGGAATATCTCAAGAACCTATATGTATGATAGATCATAATGTTGCATAAAACATATTATATGGATGTGTCTAATAGGGACAAAGGATTTAAATATCAGTTTAATAAATGGAATCAATAGGTGAATGGAACCGTATTGAAATTTAGCATGACATATCACCCTCACATGGATAGAAAAATTGAGTTATCCATTCATATTCATGAGGATATTCCTCAGGAGTGCGTTCTTGATTTTAGTGGTTCATTGGTAATGATTAATTCATTGGTAAATCTTTCAAATAAAAATAGTTATCAACCATTGATTACAATATAACACAATGAATATTTGTATGGAATACCATGTAGATTTCCCCTGTGATAGATGGGTTTTTGTGAAGAAATGTTGTTTGGACCAACTCTGGTTGAAGAACTAAGGGAAAATAATTAGAAAATATGAAATGGGTTAGAGATAGACCAAATATAGGGTGTATTTTTTTTTGTAAATTAAGTGTATATATGTGTTTGGTTAGTTATATGATGACGTGGTGATGATTTAATAATTTTTATGGATTCAATTAATGAAATTGGAAATAATAATTGAAAAAATATCATAGTGATAGTAATCATTTATTGTGATGATATTCAATGATAGAGGTTTCTGTTATTGAGGAAACCGTGTTTGCAACATTGTTTGGAAAGAGAAGATGACCATTGAAAATATATAACTTGCATGAGGATGATTTGATGTTAGGATATCTTAGTGGTTTGATATTTTAAGAGAATTTTATTGATTATATATTCAATACTTATAATTTATAAAAATAATAAAAATTTATTTTTGGTTATCCCTTACTATAAATATATAGCCAATAAATGAAGTTGGAACAATCTAAACCCCACATTATAGGAGGAGGAACCTTAAACTCATATGTGATCTAACACCTTAGCCCTACAAGGAAGAAAGAGGAATTTTGGTACATTTATAAGCCTACATGATAAATTCTCCTACTAATTGTAATGATTTACTTTTATGATCATAAATTATAAATTTATGTATTAAGTAAGACACCATGTTTACAACATTGTTTGGAAGAAGAAGAATACCAAGAAAAATGTATAATTTTCACAATGATGATTTGATGTCATGTAATATTATTGGTTTTACATTCAAAGAGAATTTTCTTGATAATATATTCTATACTTATAATATATTCATATTATACAATGATATATTTGGATGGATATTACTAAAAAAATATGACCACTGAATGTGTTAGGATCCATGTTAACCCCACATTGTGTGAGGAGGAACCTCAAAAACACAGGGGGGGATTACCCTTATGATTTTTTGGAAGAAAGAGTCATGGTTGGACATGTATATTCTGACATGGGATAACCATAGTTTCACAATTGAGAATTGGTCTGCAATATATAGTAGAAGAATGATGGCGCATGATTATTTATAGTAGACCCCTAACTCCTATATCTTGTGTGAAAGGGACGCATAATAATAAAAGGAATCACCCATTTTCATGGAAATCCAATATAGTATGTGGATGAGTTCTTAACTATTCATTAATTAAAAAACATATTCAAAGAACACTATCCATCAGACCATGGTAATTTTAACTAGTTGACCACTAATGGTCGTTGTCATCTACCTCCAATGGTCAATATGATCTAGGTAATTTGAAAAAAGATGCCACTACTTCACCCCAACCCTCTCATTGGTCAATATGATCTAGGTAACTACATGAAATTCATCCAAAATATTATGTCGACCATTCTCTTCTTTTGTTGGAGTTTGTAGTGGGTGATTTTATTTTTCATAGGTCATCTTCTCACTCAGGATATTATTGTTTGGGTAACTAAGGTAAGTTGACTACAAGGTTGGTTAGTAATTTAGAGATCATAATATTGACTATAATGGTAGATTATTAATTTGAATTTCAATATCACATAACATTGATTCGTGATTTGTTTCATGTTTCTCAATTAATGATATATCATCTAGATCATTCTCATGTGATAGAATGGGAGTTTATTCGTCTTCATCATGACACCTCAGTGGTTGAGAAACCGGTTTAGATTTTGGATCATCAGGATAAGGTGTTGTGTGAAAAAATAATTCCCTTGGTCAATGTAAAATGTCAGTTCATGTGGATATATATGATATGTGGGAGAATGAATCTGTAATGAGGTATTAGTGACATTTTCTTTTTATGGGCCTAGAATATTGAGAATTTTTTGGGGAATAATGTTTCATAATGGGGAGAATTTTGATTCCCTTAGGGTCACAAGTATGTCTGATTTGTGTTCTTATCATTTAACATTTTATATTTAAAATATATTTTGGAATTAGGGGATGAAAATTGTTTGTTTTGGGAGACAAATTCTAGGTTAACTGATTAGTTGTAGGGTTTCTTAACATTATGGTAGTAGTTAAACAATGAACTATTGGTTCTATATGATTTTCTGCAACATTAGCATGGTTTATCTAATCGTGAATGTCAAAAGTAAAACCATGTAGATAAATGGGATTGGGATGGGGATTATCGTATAAATTTTTCATTGTTTTGATAACCATGTGGGAATTCCCATGTAATCATATTCTATGGATTTCAAGGTAATGTAGCTACCAATTTCATTGTCCATGATTTTTCTAAATGTGTTTTCAAACCCATTCACCCCATATAAGTTTATTAAAAATGTGAATTTAAACAGATTCCCTTGGTCATTTTTATATATAATCTTCTCCTTATCCATCATTAGATAAATCATACCTCACCTTGATTCCTCATGGGCTCTGTCCTTAGGTTATTAGTGATTCTTGATATATTTGGGTGGATTTATTCATGGTATGTTCTGATTTCCACATATTCTGTTGGTCACTTTATTGATCTTTTCATGAACTCTCTTCCATTAGTCTTGATGGAACCCTATAGGGTGGTGATATATAGATCTAGAGTGTTTAATTTGGAATTGTTGGTGTTTCTTATAGATATAGGTACATGAGGAACCAATCCATGTAATTCCAATATAAATTTTCAATGTTTAATAGGTTTTATCCTTTGGTGATGTAGGTGTATCTATACAATGGATATTTACCTTTATTTACCTTGTGTTCTTATAAATTTCAGAGGGTTGGTTTCTAAAATTAATTTATATGATATATATGAGGGTTATTTTATGAAATTACATCTTAGGTGGATTGAGAAATGGTTTTTAAAGGGGGTTTTATTTTAAAATATGTTTTTCACACCATGATCTATATTAAATGTCTCAAAGATGGTTTTGACCCAAAATTGGTTTTTTATGCACAAGAGCAGTTATTATTTAATTATGAAAATGTTTTTAAAAATTGGGAGAATGGACTATTGAATGTTTTGTGAAAACAAATCACAGAGGTACATTTTGGTTTTGAACCTTAAGTAGGGATATATGAAAACCTTAGTGACTGTGGCAGCACGTGGGGACACAATTGTCATACTAACAAATGGTGGAAGGACATGATATTAGAAGATTCATATTTATGCTGTCTTAGTGTTCCCTTCATATCATAGTTATGAATTATGATAGGATAGAACCCAATTATGATTTATCATCAAGGATTCATTTAGATATATTGTTTTAAATAACTATTTGGTTTTCTTATAAGTTATGAATTATTTTATTATTTCATTTTATATTATTAGCAATATATATTTTCAATTTTTTGTGACATTGAATATGAATATTTTTTAAATGAAAACCCAATGGATTATTATTGTAAGGTGTTTTCAAATTAAATATCTTATAATTTTTTTAAAATATATAAATAATTATTTCATTGTGAAAAATATTATATTTATTCAATGTGGTGTCCAACAAGGGTTTTTATCACACCCTTTATGTGTCTTTAGGAATATAAAAATTTGATTTTTCATATATAGGTAATGAAAAGTGTATAATGTATGTCATTGGTTCCAATTAATTGTAATTTACTCTGTATTGGGTCGGGATGATGGTGACGTACGTTCACATGGAGATGTGGATTTTGGGCTTGGTCTTGACATTGTTTTGTTTCATTCAGTATTTTGCCTTGGTTTGTATGTCTCATAATTTTGTATCTTTTATTCCAAGTTTTATTTTTGCGGTATATCATTTTTATATTATACATGTGGAATTAGTTGTTTATTTTATTTATTTTAACATTACAATGAATAATTTTGGGTGATGTGTCATGTTAACCTAGGTTAGTTCGTTACTAACTTATATCATTTGTGGAATTTTTTCTATAACTATTTGTGGAATTATTTTCATTCTTAATCCCCTATTTCAAGAACCCTAATTTCAGGAATACAATTACATTTTACCCTTTTATACTTTATTATCCATTAATTTCATTTTTAGGTATGTAAATTACCTGGAATCAATCCCTATCTACCAAGATTTAGAAACAAATGCATGATCAATGTTGAATTCGACTATGGGGGAAGTGCGTGAGTTAGATGGAACCACTTGCTTTATAGAATCCAATTGAGATGAAGTGTAATGTGATAAAAATTTTGTGATATTTTTTTGTGAGGAAAATTATTTTTTACAGGACGGTAAGATGACATATGTATTACTCAATGATGACTATGGAAGACTACCATTGACTAAAAATAAAAGATACATATCTTTCACTCAAAAATTTCAAAACTAAACTAAATTATAAATATGTAAATATAAATCAATGAGAATTAAAATATATGGAAGAGGGAATGGATGATTTTTAATATTGATTAGGTGGATTTCCCAGGAATCCAAAGAAGTGTTTGGAGGAAAAATAAAGTTTTTTAAGAGCATAAATATAATGGGAAAATTTGGAAGTTTGTTAATCTGTTTTGGACAATCTATTTGAAAATAAGAATTAAGGTTATTAGAATAACGGAACTATAATAAATTTGATGGATGATAATGATATGAAATTTTGGGGAAATATATATATCACACATACTGATGAAAATACAAATTGTCTCTCTTCCCTTAAGAGAAAAACCACAGTATAAAAATAGAATAGAAATTCAAAACCAACTGAATAAAATAAGGATATGAATGATATCTATTTCTAAAGTAATCATAATGGATAAATCCAACTAAATTTAATGTAGTGGATATATATTAGTGTATGTGAAATAGATAGAGGATTCTATTGTTGAATGAAACTAGAAATATGGCACCATGTTTCAAAATAGAGATAATCTCTTAATATGCCTTATAATTTTAACAATAGAAAACACCAAACATGATGTCATAAAAAACCATGAAATTTTCTCAATATTTTAGAGACCCAATGCTTGACGTACATAGACATTACATTACTTTTTCGGAATACCTAATTCATAAAAAAAACAAACACACAAGGATCGTAATAGTTTAGTGTCTTTGGAAACATGGTAAAATAATATTCTAATCATGGGGAAAGATCTTCGAATTCTCCCATAATGATCTTCCCTTTTTTTACCTAAAACCTTTTTTTATATCCTAGGGAAAAGAAAACATATAAAGGGTGAGCTCATATGCTCAGTAAGGGTATGCATAAATAAAATAAAACAAATCATATACATTTGAACTTATAAAAACTTGAACATAATGTTTAAACAACAAAATCTTGAGCAATGACATAAAACATGGAAGTACGTAAGGCATAGATCATAATGGATCATCAATCAGGATAAGATCAAATGATAATAAAGCATGTAATTTTGGAAACCATTAAGCACATGTTATGATTTCCATATTAGCCAAGGCATTGCTGGCAAGACCATCTTAGTGGACAAAGTCCCTTTCTGAATCGAGTTCACTCCTCGTTATAGTCCTGTATCACTGAACGGAATTAAAATACCATTCCAGCAATGTCTATCTCATGAGATATAAAGCTTTACCCAATTAATTTGAGGGGGATATAGGTCCCACCCATCTCATAATGAAATCATTCTTACTTGTGCCACAACATAAACATAAATCATTCATCATAACCCAACTAATATAAATGGGTTTCATAAACATCATCCCATTATGAAATAATCTGTATAAAACAAATGGATATAATTTAATCATAAGAAAAGTGGAACCTTTTAAATCATAGATACATTATACTTGAAACATACACATATGAAATAATGTCTTCTTGGATGGAAAATGGTTCTGATAAAATAATTGAAATGAATTCATGAAGAAAATATCATTTCTTCTTGAAAATCATTTTTTTACAAAATGTTATGAAAATTTAAAAGATAATTATTTTGTAGAAAATGGTATGAAATATTGTACACAAAGCATCTTTAAAATAAGGAGTTATAAAATCGTAAAAATCTGTTCATTCTGTATAAGTTAAAAATATCATTCTCCTCATACTTTTGTTTGAAAAGTTAAAACGTTTCTCATGTGGTAAACAAAAGTAAGATTCCTTTCATAACATGTGGTAAAAATTAAAAATTGGTAAAATGACATTAAAAATACATTAATGGTTTTTAGAAAACATGGACATGGATGATAACAATAACCCTAGTAAATAGGTACGAATAAACAATCTTGGATAAGAACGATATTCGAATAGTTATCCCTTACCTTAGGTCTGATATGCTTCCTACATATCTGAACCTCCTATATAATGATTTAAATAATGTCATTTAGTTATTAAATAATAATATTAATTGTTATTATATCATATATGGTTCACTTAGGACTTTATATTACCTGTTCATTTGAAAATTCCATGTTAAAGCAGTGTTTCGGGTAAAATCGTTTTATTTATCATACTTGTTTCGAGTTGTTGTTTTGATATTATTATTAAATATATAATGATTTAATTACTTCCACAATGTAAATAATTATTTATATATCATATATATTCAGTATATATATATAATAGATAGATAAATTAAATGAAATACACCGTTCAAGGAGACGGTAGGCCGTACATACGCATGAACGTTGTTTTCCTTTCCTTATTGACTTGAATTAAATTAAGTTGATGACATACATATATAAATACATAAATATAGTAGCATTATTATGTCATATATTTCATGATTACTTATTATATATAATTTTTAATCATTCTCGAATTTTCAACGTAGAAAATGAATCTCATCGCGTCATGGAGACGGTAATCCGTATGTACACACGAGCGATGATATCGTTACAATGATCATGGAATTGTATTTAATTGTATGGATACTATTTCAGAATAAATATCACTTTAAAATAATCATATATAGTTATTATTTACACCATTATAACAATCCATGTACGGTGGTGGTGGAAAACAGATTACACCACGATGTGGAGACGGTATTCTGAACGTACGCACGTGCGGTGATTTCATTTTCCGTAGGATGGATAGAAGGTGAAATAGGGTTGTTTAAAATTTATAATAACATATCAGTATATTAGTGATACTGATGTTATTACTTCATAATGATACAAATAAATAAGAGGATTTATAAGAGGAAATAAATTTGAAACAATCGGTAACGAACATTACCTCTTCTTTGAAGCGCCTCTTCTTAACCTCCTCTTAGGGAACTAATCATGGTCTTCGAAGAAAACCAGGATATCTAGGATATTTATTGGGAAGTGTATAGGATAAAGTTTTATAGTTTGGCCGAGACTCAATGCTCAAAAGGGTGTGAAGAGAACAGGGAAGGGGTGCCCTTTTTATAAAGGAGGAGAGGGGCACCTTTTGAAAAACATAAAATATTATTTAATAATAAAGTCATATTCTATATTTAATAGCTAAAAATTGATTTATTTCAAAGCTAAGCTGGGTATGGTTCGAAATACTCTCAACCAATAGGTTTTAGACAAGTTTAGGTTACTATTTTAACCGTATCATTTAGATTTAACTCTAAGTTAAATACTTTAACTTTTACAGTGTCTTTTTGTTTTCTTACACTATATGGTTAATAAACACACTATAAAAAGACAACATAACCACATATCATTCATTATTAATATATATATCCTTATATAAGTCATTTTTCATATCATTAGATTTTTAGTAATAAAATAACAATTAATAATATAATTTTTGTTTTAAAAAACCATTTTATGTCAATTTTGATACAATTTGGTACATGATTTTTTTTGAAAATCATAACAGTGCGATTTGTTCGACCAACGTTAATTAAAGAATTTATAACATGCCATATTAACCTATAAATTATTTGGAATTCATTAAAAGTCTAAAATTACATTTATTTTGGTATTTATAACATCAATTATGATAATATTTCGTTAATAAGGTAATTATTGCATCATCATTGTGTCATAAATTAATTAATTTATTTAATGTCAAAAAATTATTAATAAAAAACCATTATATAGGAAATATTTTTATCTTTCTAATTAATAATTATAGTCTAATTTATCTTATGTATTACTCAATATTAATAATGTTTTAGTTATTAAACTTTGATTTTAACTCTTTTAACTCTTCTATAAATAAAATAATAGTAAGTGTCCTAATCTAATCCAAGTGGAACTAAAGGGTAATATTTTATTCCTATGGTTTTTTTTTGTCGAATTATATTATCCAATAGAATTAGTACATGTGTTAGGGTAATAATAATATCATTTTTACACTTAATTACCCTATTTACTTTTAACCGTGGGAAAAAAAAGTAAAAAGTTACTATTCACCAAAAATTATTTTTATCTTATTGAACTACATTTTACTCCTTGATATTAACCTTGTCTCTCTTATTTTTGAAATTCCACTCATAGAAGTGGTAAAATTATGTTTTATGTAAATTTTCAAACTCTCCTAGGAGGTGGGTAAAAGACGGTGAAAAGTTCAATAAAATTTTAATATGTTTAAAATTATTATAAAATGACTCCAATGAATTATATTTATCTTATATAGGTATTATGTATCAATTTTGACTTAATATAAATTTAAATAAAATAAATAATTATTTATATAAAATGTCAGTTTTTAAATAGTAACCTAATGTTTTTACTATTCATCAAAAATTGAATGTTTTTAGAAAAATATCAAAAATTCACCATAGGATAATTTTGATATTCAGAATCCAAAAATGAAGTGCATTTTTAAATAAAAAATTTATAAAATTTCATAAAGTGGGTATTATTATAAATAACGACTAGTTTATATAAAATTTTAATAACATATCGCGGTTTAGTGAAACTCTGTATTGCGTAAAACACACGCAATCGTGGAAGGTTGTGATTGCGTGTAAAGCATGCCAAGTAAGGGTAGCGTGTAGTGCAAGACTCCTTTGTTGTTGTGTATAATAGAATCCAACCATATTTTATTTATTCATCGAATTTATATATATATATATATATAATCAATGTTGTGTAAAATAACGACTATCAAACAAACATTAAATTGTGTATTACACGATCCAAGAATAGTGTTGTGTATACTGCAAGCAAATACGGTGTTGTGTATAGTGCAAGTTAATTATGGTGTAGTAGACAGCACAAGACATCAATGAAATTTAAAAGAATAATTCTCATAAAATATCAGGTTGTTACATTATACCCCCCTTAAAATTAATTTCAGCCTCGAAATTCATTAGTGTTATAAATGGTTTACTACATGAATGTTTCATTAATAGAAACCCACATCATAAAAAGGAATAATAAAACATATTTTTAAAAAGTGAATTTTGAAACATATTTGTTACCCAAATTAACTCATCATTAGGATTCCAAATAGGAGAACATAGGTGAAAATATGGATATGGAAGAAAAATCTAACCATCATGTTCTGATGAAGAGTGGTAGAGGACATGGCTATGAAAAAGCCTACAATCACAAATCCATAAATTTGTGATGATCTAAGGTACCATCTGATTCATCAGATATGTGGACACTAGGACAATATTTTTGGTTTTTAAGATCATTTCCCTAAATTTGAAAAAAAAAATGTATTAAAATAAATACTTACTCGATTTTGGTACAATATTACCGTTTCTCGTGCCTTGAACAATTTCAACTTCCTCTCTTAAAAAAATATTGTTGAATTTTTCATTTGTGAAGTGTTAGAAGATCATGTGATAGAATGATGGGTCATTCAATCTGTCTCAAACAAAAGGTTAACAAAAGTTATCAAATATACATAAGTCCATCTATAGCGAGATTAATCATATACGGTTCTTAAAATGGACTTATACTTCATATATCATACTTCTTAATATAATAAAACTAGTTTCTACTAACCAGGGACTTCACGTATGCCAGTGGTAGCAGATAAAGGCCTATCACACTTCGGTTATAGGTTCGATTCCCACAGCCTTGTCCGACGCGACGGGTTGTCGCCCGTCCTACAAGTTGACCTTTTTCTAAAACAACATTATTATAACATTCCATCAATAATATTGAAAAATTTATATCCTTAAACAATTCAAACTTTTGTTCAATATAATCCATTCCAATCTTTAGGCTTATCCAAAATACTTCTTTTCAAACTCATTGTATAAAGAGAACAATTACTAAAAAGGTCATATAGCACGCACGTGAATACCGTAATTTATCCCTCATATATCTTGTTGGTCACATTCCATTCATGTGAATACCTTAATCATGTATTCTCTTGACAAATGAATACCCATTGAACCTTAGTGAAAACATGAATGCTGTCAAATGTTAACTCTTTCCAAAATACAAAAATTATTATATACTCAAACCATGATATAACCTTGTCCTTATATCATTCATGAGCTCATGAATGCAATACAACATTTAATTTTCTCCTTATCCCTTCACTATGCACATATCATATGCTTTCCAAAATATTTGAATCACTTTTCATGGTTATCAGTACCATATAATTATCGAAAACCACAATAAACCATAACATAGATAGTCCTATGTTCCAAAATACTATAAATGAGATTCCACAACATTATTTTGGAATCCCTTTACATAAACACATAATCATTCCACCACATCGTTGTCATACTCAACATTTCTAATTGTGATCGCACGTGAATTCCCTTTTTCCTTTTCCTTAAGTCGTTTCTCACGTTGATCATCATTAACCCATGGATTAGGGAATTGATTAGCACAATTCCCCATTTCCTTACACTTGAAGCATTGAAGTATTGGTAGTGCATTCTTTTCATTATTTTATTTATTCACATCATTAGGAACCCTTTTTCAATTTTTTAGACACTCAGTTGCTTGATGACCTTCTTTTCCACACTTTAAAAATTTTCTAGTCCCTTTAAGACAATCACCACCATGCTTCTTTCTGCACATTGAGCATAAAGAAACATTTATCTTCTTTTCATCCTTATTCTGAGAATTCTCCTTGAACTACATGTTTAGTTTCATGTCAAAACCATGAGATTTTTATATAACACCAAATTCAATTTCTACCTTGATAGCACAATAACAATTACTTCATAGCTACTGAAGTCTCTTATAGAAAATTCCCTTCGATGAATTGGTTTTAATCCACTGAAGAATCGATCAACATTATATTCAGGTTGGATGATAAAGCCAGAGGCATACCTAACAAGACTTGTAAAATTTTATTCGTATATACCAATAGATTCATCATCCTTTTTCTTAAGCTCAAGGAAATCTTTTCCATATCTGTTCAAAGAATACGAGGCAAGTACTTATTGAAAAATAATTTCTTGAACTCATCCCATTTCATGGATTCAATTTCAACTCGGGGCCTCATATTCTTAATAAGAGTCCACCATTGGTCTTCTTCATCTTCAAAATGGTAAATAACCAGAATGACTTTTTCATGTTCCAAATAGCGAAGTATGGAAAATATCTTTTCAATGGTACTGATCCATTGTTCAACAATAGGTAGATCAGAAGACACATTGAAAGAAGGTGGACGTTGCCTCGTGAAGGACTCAATAGAATATTGATCCCTTATCTGCTCATTTGGAAGTCCAGAATGATTCATAGCTTGTTTAATTATAGAAATAATATTTTTCAATCCATCTCCCATAACATTTGTTTGTTCAGGAGTACAATCATTGCATCTTCCATTACATTGATCAAAACGGTTCCTTTGGGTTCCAGCCATCGTCTAAAACCCATAAAGAATAGTGTGAGAGGAAAAAATCATGCAAGGGAAACAACATATAAAGGGAGAGTACCTTCGATATCTAACATATTAGATTTATTTCTAATATCATTTCTGTAATTCTATGAATTTAAACTATACTTATACTTAACCTTAGGGACATCCCTAGAAATAATTTCGAAATATCTTTAGGGATCTCACTAAAGTTCTCGCATCCTAGTTTCCAAAGGTTGACTAAAATGATCCCCTGATACCAATTGTAGAGACCCAAAGCATGGCGTACATAGACATTACATTACTTTTTTGGAATATATAATACATAATAAAAACAAACACACAAGGACCGTAATAGTTTAGTGTCTTTGGAAACTCAGAAAAATAATCTTCTAATCCCGGTGAAAGATCTTCAACATCTCCCATATAGATATTCCTTTTTTACCTAAAACCTTCTTTTATATCCTGGGGAAAAGAAAACATATAAAGGGTGAGCTAAAATGATCAGTAAGGGTATGAATGGATAAAATAAAACAAATCATATACATCTGAACTTAAAAAAACATGAACATAATGTTTAAACAAAAAAATCATGAGCAATGACATAAAACATGGCCATACGTAAGGCATAGATTATATTGGATCATTAATAATGACAAAATATAATGGGAATAAAGAATGTAATTGTGTCAACCATTAAGCACATGTTATGATTTCCATAGTAGCCAAGGCATTGTTGCTAAGACCATCTTAGTGGACAAAGTCACTTTCTGAATTGAGATCACTCTTCGTTCCGGTCTTGTATCACTGAACCGGATTAACTTACTGTTCCATCCATGTCTTTATCATGAGATATAAATCATTAACCAATTCATTGGAGGGAGATATAGGTTCCACCCATCTCATAATGAAATCATTCTTACTTGTTCCATAACATAAACATAAATCATTCATCATAACCCAAAGAATAAATATGGGTTTCATAAACATCATCCCATCATAACATAAACCATATACAACAAATGGATATCATTTCATCATAAGAAAAGTGGAAGAATGAAAATCATAGAGACATTATAATTTAATAATAAACATATGAAATAATGACATCTTGGATGGAAAATGGTTTTGATAAAACACTTGAAATGAATTCTTAAGGAAAATAACATTTCTTCTTCAAAATCATTTTCTTTTTACAAAATTTCATGAAATTTGAAAAGGAAAGGATTTTTTTGAAAATGGTCAAGAAATTTGTATAGTATGATTCTTGAAAATAAAGAGTTCTGAAAACGTATAAATCTGTTCATGCCGTATATGTTAAAAATAACATTCTCCTCATACGTTTGTTGGAAAAGTTAAAACGTTCCTCGTGTGGTAATCAAAAGTAATATTCCATTCATAACATGTGGTAAAATTTAAAAATGGGTAAAAAGGACATTAAACATACATGAAAACTTTTTTTAGAAAACATGGGCATGAATGATAAGAATAACCCTGGTAAATATGTACGAATAACAATCTCAGATAAGAACGAGATTGGAATAGTTAATCCTTACCTTAGGTCTGATATGCTTCCCACACATTCGAACCTCATATATAATTATTTAAATAAAGTCATTTACTTTTTAAGGAATAATATTAATTGTTATTATATCATGTATGGTTCACTTATGACTTTATATTACCCGTTCTTTTGTAAATTCCAGGTTAAATTAGCGTTTTGGGTAAAATCATTTTATTTATCGTACTTGTTTGGACTTTTTGTGCATTATATTACTATTACTTATATCATGATTTATTTACTTACATAATTTAAATCATGATTTATATATCTTATATATTTCGTGTATATATTTATAATAGATAGATAAATGAAATGAAATACACCATTAATGGAGATGGTAGGCCATACGTATGCATGAATGCCGTTTTCCTTTCCTTATTGACTTGAATGGAATTAAGTAGAAAACATAAATATATATATACATAAATACATTAGCATTATTATGTTATATATTTCATGATTACTTATTACATATACCTTATAATAAATCTTTAATTGTTTACATGGAAAATGAATCTCATCGCGTCGTGCAGACATTAATCCGTACGTATGCACGAGTGATGATATCGTTCCCATGATCATGGAATTGTATTGAAGTGTATGTATAATATTTAAGAATTAATATCCATTTAAAATACTCATATATATTTATTCTTTACACCATTATAACAATCCATGTAAGGTTAATGTGGAAAACAGATTACACCACGGCGTGGACATGGTATTCTGTACGTATGCACGCGCGGTGATTTCATTTTCTGTAGGATGGTTAGAAAGTGGAATATGGTTGTTTCATATTTATAATAACATATCATTATATGAGTGATACTGATCTTAGTACTTCATAATGAAACAACTAATTAATATGAAGTAGAAGAAGAAATAAATTTGAAACAATCGGTAAGAGACATTACCTCTTCTTCGAAGCTCCTCTACTTAACCTCCTCTTAGGTCACTAAATATGGTCTTTGAAGAAGACCAGGACCTCTAGGATATATCTAGAAAAGTGGAGAAGATAATTATTAAGGGAATGGCCGAGATTCAAGGCTCAAAAGGGTGTGAGGAGAAGAGGTAAGGGGTTCCCTTTTTATAAGGGGGGATAGGGGCACCTTTGAAAAAACATAAAATATTATATTATAATAAAGTCATATTTGGTTTTTAATAGCTACAAATTGATCTATTTAGAAGCTATGTTGGGGATGGATCAAAATAAGCTCAACAAATAGGTTTTAGAAAAGTTTAGATTACTATTTTATCTTTATCATTTCGATTTAACCCTAATTAAAATAATTTAACTTTTACCGTGTCTTTTTGTTTTCTTACAGTATATAGTTAATAAACTTACTATAACAAGCCAAACGAACCCCAAGTGATTAATTATTAATATATATATCTTTATCTACATCATTTGGCCTAATAATAGATTTTCAATAATAAAATAACAATTAATAATATAATATTTGTTTTAAAATCATTTTATGTCAATTTTGACACTATTTGGTACATGATTTTTGTGAAAATCACAACAGCATGATTAGTTAGAAAATATTCAATTAAAGAAATACTAACATGTCATATTAACCGATAAATTAGTGGAATTCATAAAAATTCTAAAATTACATTTATTTGGGTATTTATAACATCAATTTTGTTTTTATTTCATTAATAATGTAATTACTGTATCATCATTTTGTCATAAATAAATTCAATTATTTAATGTCTGAAAATTATAAATAATATAAAATTATGTATGAAATATTTTTATATTTATAATTAATATTTATAGTCTAATTTATCTTATGTATAACCCTATATGGAATATGTTTTAGTTATTAAACTTTGATTTTAACACTTTAAAATCATCTTTAAATAAAATAATAATAAGTGTCCTAATCTAATCCAAGTGGACCTAGAGGGTAATATTTTATTCCTAAGGATGTTTTTGGTCGAATGACACTTATCCAATAGAATTAGGATATGTGTTAGGGTATTAATAATATAATTGTTACCCTTAATTACCCTATTTATTTTTAACCATGGTAATAAAATAAAAATATACTATTCACCAAAAAATATTTTTATCTTATTGAACCACATATTACTCCTTGATATTAACCGTGTCTCTTAGATTTTTGAAATTCCACTCACAAAAGCGGTAAATTTTTTTATGTAAATTTTCAAACTCTCCTCGGAGGTTGGTAAAATACGGTGAAAAGTTCAATACAATTTTTTTATGTATAAAATTATTATAAAATGACTCCAATGAATTACATTGAACATATATAGGTATTATGTATCAATTTTGACCTAAAATAAATTTAAATAAAATAAATAATTATTTATATAAAATGTCTGTTTTTAAATTATAACCGAGTGTGTTCACTATTCATCAAAAAAAGAAAGTTTTCAGAAAAATATCAAAAATTCACCCTAGGATAATTTCGATATTCCAAATCCAAAAATGAAGTCCATTTTGAAAGATAAAATTTATAAAATATCAAAAAAGTGTCTATTACTATTCATAACGGCTAGTTTTTATAATATTTTAATAACATATCACTGTTTAGTGAAACTCGGTATTGCGTACAACACACGCTATCATGGAAGGTCGCAATTGCGTGTAAAGCAAGTCAGGTCAGGGTTGCGTGTAGTGCAAGAATTCATTGTTGTTGCATATAACAGAATCCAACGATATTTCATTTATTCATTGAATATATAGATATATAAATAAACTCATTGTTGCGTAGAATAAATACTATCAAAAAAACATTAAATTGTGTTTAACATGATCCATGAATAGTGTTGCGTTTACTGAAAAATAATACGGTGTTGCGTATAGCGCAAGCTAATTTTGGTGTAGCGTACAACACAAGATATCAATGAAATTAAAATGAATAATTTTCATAAAATCTCAGTTTTTTCACAATGATATTCTCTAATAATTGATATATTAATTAGATATATATAAATTCATTAATACCATGGTGGAACATCCATAAACTCAGAATGAGAAAAACATTTCATGAAATTCCAACATGAGTGTAGACTAAAATATTTCTACAAAATCATATATAAGTGTTCATGAGAGGGTAAAATAAGTGTGACTTAATTGAATTTAAATAAAGAGGAAAATTGAATTAAGAGGGTATATGGGAATTTATAAATTGGGGAAAATATTATTGAAAAAGAAACTCAAATTGGCTAGTGATTTTACTCATCCTGGGTAATTTTCATGAAGTCCATTGGTTTGGGAGTCCAAATGTTTATAGTGGGGGAATTGACAAGAAAATATTTCAATACATTTTTATTAATTTATAATTATTTTATTACAACCATTTTTTTAATTATTGTATAAATTCACCATTTATTATTAATGTGAAAAATATATTTTTTAATTGTGAAACTGATTAATACATGTTTTTTATTTTTTTAATCAATATTTGAAATTATTACAATAAATCCAGAATTAATTTTTGGGTTTATAGTTTTCTTCCTCGATATTTGGTGGTGATTTTAACAGTTGAAATTTGATTTCAAAAATTTTAAATCAATTATGTAAGTACCGTGTTGGAATCTCAAGGAAAATGGAAAAGAAAAGTGTCCTATAATGCATCAACATAGAAGGTTTTCAAGCTGTTTATGATATTTTTGTGCCTTTTATGAGATTTTGAATCCATGTAGGTGAGTTGAGGCGTTTATGAGATAGTTTAATCTACTATATTATATTTGAATTGTGTTTATATTTCTCAATGGAAAATGTCCTATATTGATGAAAATTAACCACCAGTTCACCATTCCACCTACAAATAATAGAATTATCCTATGTTTAAGAAATTTTTATAGTATCTAGTATAATTTTATTTTTTATAATAAATTTTACCCTATATAGGTAATTTCATAATCATGTTATTGATTTCATCTAAATATAGTAATATTTTTCACATATGACATTTTACTTTGTGAAATGTTGGTAATTTTTAGAAGAATAAAATCAATGATGTCAATACTATAAACTTGATGGCCTGGTAGAGGACATAGTATTACACATTAGTATCCACACAAGATAATCATTATCTTCCATTTTTAATACACCAAATAAAAAAAATTCCATGTTTGATATGCTTAAAATAAATATTGAAACTCTAATTATAACCCATTGATTCCTAAGAGATTTGTAGGCCATAATAAAAGGGTAAGATAATAATGATTTAAAGGGGAAATAATAAAAAATGTTCTTATAAGCCTATATAATATAAAAATCAAGGTTCTATAATAGGTCATGAGGCCAAATGAAGAAAATCATGGTTGTGAGGATCAGTCTTGATGCCTATTGCACAGTTTTCTACTCATTTGATTTATTATCTTTGCTCTATAATGATTTCTTATTCACCATTAATGATATATAACATTAAAATAGTTGTTTAATTATTGGCTTATTGTGGAATTTAATATTCTAATTTCATAAATCTTTACTCTTCACACATCAACGATTAATTCCCTCTCTCTCTCTCTTGTTAACTAATTTCAATATAAAGAAGTATCTCTTAATACCCGATTTATTTATATTTTGTTTTAGTTTTGTATTTGAATATTTACATAGATAAATGATATATAATGTCACTAAAAATATATTTAGTGCATATATTATGGAATTTTCATGGGATTAGTAGTGAAGTACATAGTTATTGTCAGCATGTGTAAAATGGGTATTGGACACCCTTGATTACTTAAGAAGAACATGACTTGACTGGGTTTTCTTATGTTGATTAAGGGAGATTAAATGAAACTCTCACACACATAATAATGAGGTTAAACCAATATGAAATTTAATTTTGTAATATTCATACCCACACCATTCAACCAATGCTTTTAGGGGAAATTATTTAAGACCATCTCAATTATCAGTTCCCTAGAATAAGAGTTGAATAATTTAAAGGTCCAAGATAAAACTGTAATTGGCAGACCCAGCCTAACCCTATAATTTTAATAATAATATTATTTAAATATATTAGTTCCATTTAGTTTTAAAAACCATTTTTTTTTCAAAACATTTGATTTATTTAAACCCAAAATAGAGAAAACTGATTTTGTGAACACCTATCCGAATACAACCCTAGGCTTACCATGAGAAATATATTTGACCTAGTAATAAATAAATTTTTGATCCACCTAAATATGTTAACATCATTGTATCAGTTTAATAATAACAGTAATATGTTATATGATTATATATGAAATTTTTTAGAAGGTTTAAAATGGGAAATGAATTTGAAGGGAACAATGAATAATAGAAATGAAATAATGAAAGAGAATGATTATTTCCTCTTAATGGAGGATTTAGTACTTTTATAAGTCCTGAAGGCTTGGTCCTAATAACACTAGAACGTACCTAAGGATATGAAAATACATATTAAAGTTGAAATGGATAGATATTGTTCTTTGAGGAGTGAATCGAATGTTGTTTTATAAGAGAAATGATAGAGGGTATTTATACATGAGGATGGAAGTATTTTTGGTATTAAAATGTATATTATCTTATTAATTTTGAACAACTATTTTTATATTGTAATGGTCCTAGAAAATTTAGTTTATTTATCATTAAAAATGAGTTTTATTTTACATTAATATCAGGATAGAACTAAATATCAACTCTTAACCAACCAATTATATACAAAGAAATGAGAATATTTTTTTCATTGAATTAAATATTATTATTATATCTTCAAAGGTCAAATATATGTTTTTAAACTAAATAAAATATTTCAAATACATTTAATTTATTAAATAAATTAATTATTTTTAATAAAATGGTTTCTTTAATCTTTATTTCATGCATAAATAATGAATATTTTATAAAAATATTGGTATTTGAATATATTGTATTTTTCATTATTCTATGAACATAATCATTTTAAGAAATATACCAAAAAGAATAATTAAGATAAATTAAACATGTTGATTCCGAAAATGAACTATATTTTATTAATATAATTTTCTATTTGTGATAAATTAACTTTGTAAATAAAAAACCTTATTTATCTAAATATAATAATTTTTGTGACTCGATCAAATTTCCAAAACATAGAAAAATAAAATTATATTATCATTTATAAAAAATAACCAATGTTTTACAAATCCATTTTATGAAAATAAATATTATTTCAAATTTATAATTTTATCATAATAATCTAATTTTTATAAATAAAATATACATGTTTTATAAAAAATAAGTATGATTTATTTGAATAGAACATTTATTTTATCATATTTAAAAGTTATATTTAATGGTTTTGTGATAAATATTTCATATCATGTTTTTATAAATGTAATATTATAAATATAATTATTAAAAAAAATATATTAAAATATATATATATATATGTGATTCATGTTATGTTATAAAGAGAATTCATTTTATTAATGGCTATTTCATTTCATTCTATCCCCTTGAAAAATCCACCACCAAAATTCACATAGAAAAAGAAATTAATGTTACTTTGGTCTTATTATATCATTGAGTCATCATGTAGTTTTCTACGAAATTTTATTTCAACACAGAAATTTGATTTGGTGGGTGGTATTTCTGCATAATACATTATCTCTCTGATCTAATTTATCCATTGGTTTCTTCACATAAAAGTGGTCATGTTACAATTGTTTAACTTTTGAGCTCAATACATGGGAAAAACATGGTATTCACTTCATTAAAAGTGATACACAGAACACATCCTGATCCTGATAGTGGTTTTTATGGAAATTTTAGGCCATTTTTAATTGTCCCTATATGATCAGGAATCTTAAATGGGTTGATGCATATAGGGATTATCTTTTCCTTATGTTCAAAAATCATTACATGATTCCAAGGAAGTACTCTATGAAATATATTATCACCAACTTCAAATTACAGACCCAAATAATTATTATCGATATATATATATATATTATATCATTATATTTTTTTATTGTTTAAAGATTTTAATATTCTCTACCATTTCATAGATAATATTAGGTCCTAAAAATATTTTTCATCTACTTCATCATATCTTTTCAATTTTTTTCATCACCATCCATATATATTATCATGTGGTTCCATTTGTATACTAGAGTGGAAAAAACATAATGGAACTCATCTAGTGAAATTTGTTCATAAAAAATTCCATTTAATTCTTTTTAGAATTACGTTGGTATATCATTTGATGTATGAATGGGTATTTCAAAATAACCATCAGTTCAGTTATGAAAAGCTATAAAAAATATCAACTCTGTATCAAATACTTTTTGAAGACTATTTTAGAATCTTGGTTTGATCCTTGGATCCAGATCAAATTAAATTAAAAGTGGTACTCCATGCTGCCTTACCACTTACATTATTTATAATTTACAAAGTTGGCCTTGTAAGAAATTGCCATAAATAATAATGAAGTGTATAAAATTTACATGTCAATACACCACTACATAGATGGAAATATTTAATTTATAATAATTTGGATATCAAGTGGTAAAAATACATGGACTATTTTCCTTATTTACATATTGGTATAGGCAATAGTTACCATTGGTATCCTTCAGTTTAAATTACAAAAAATAATAATTTAATAAGTTCAATTATGATAAATTTTTTATAATAAGGATTACATATCATCTTAATATATTATCTTAGTATTTCAGAGCATAAGGTTGGTTCCTAATATTTGACTGAGTATGATTCACTGTTATGGTGGAGTCACAGATGGACAACCGACTGAGGGTAGAAACATTTCTTTGTATGAGCTACCCTTGACATGTACATACTGAAAATTTTTCTCCCTGTTAGTTGACTCACCATCATCACAAATTAATACTTATGATAAATGATTTGACACCGTCACTCATGCTACCGAAGCATTGAGTCATTGTTGCATCATCTTACCAACAGATTTACTTACTTATAGATTACAAATTTTTTCAACGTATGAGTTACCAGTATGAGCAACTAATAGCATGAGTCACCATCATGTCAACATACCATTAGAATGACCTATCGATTGTGAGTCACTAATAATTGTCTCACCATTCTATAATGTATAATGCATTATGTTTGAGACACCATTCCTAACATACCATTCAAGGACAAAATAAACTAATTCCATTTGTTTTAAGTTCAATTTTTCTTATAATGGTCAATTTTTGAAACTCCATATGATTAAATATTTTAATGAATTTTTCTGTAATGTTTAGAAAACATATATTTTGATGTTAGAGTGAAGTATGAGGTATGGGGTACCTCTACATGATTGTGATCATGCTTCTTGTTTGAAACTGTGTATAATGTGAATTCCATATAAAAAATGTAGAAGGACAGCTAAAGAAATATACCAAGCTACTCATGCACCATTGAATAAATAAAGAACATCATACTTTTCACACAAGGTGATACTACATTGAACTAAAACTGAAGAACTTTTTGCAGCAATAATCTATGAATGTACAAGATATCATCGCACTAACCATATACCTCACTAGAAACTAAATGATAATATATCTCATGACACTCCATGTTTCTATCTATTTTCAGAAGTCTACGTGAGATATATTTCCACAAAACATTAGAGAGATTCACACTTCATTACCATCCAAAAAAGTTCGTTATAGTCTCTATTATCTATATCATTCCAAACATGTGTATTTTTTATACATTACAAGAAATGTGTGTCTCTTTTTTCTATTAACTGACAATGAATCTTGTTGAAAACTGGATGATACACGGAATGCTCATAAACTATTTTTAAAACATAAACACCCACAGATAATAGTGGAAGAGGACCCTATGTGGCATATCTTTTTTTAACTCACAAGAAAAATGTGGAAGTGGTATAGTTTAAAGGGACAATGTTTATTTTTTTTGTTTACCCCGGTATATGATGGGGATCCGATTTTAGTTATAGAAAATTCTTTGTGGAATTTGATCACAATGTGGAGGGGATAATGTATCTACTTGAGACAGACCAACTTGTTTTTATTTATGTTGTGCCTTTAAACGTTCTTTTTTATCTTCTTTATTTATTCATTTAAGAAAACAGTTCTTTAACTTTGATATATACTCATATATATTATTTATATTAGAAATTTATTTAGTATATTGATTTCAAAATTTAATATAATAATCCCTATTACATTATTTTGGAACTAATCACTCTTTGATAAGTATTTTAAAAGATCTAAACACTTATAAATCTTCTAATTTTGTTAACATTTTTTCTTATTTATTTCAAATTTGGGAGATTTTAATAAAAAAAATTAGACATATATTTTTATAGAAACTTCATCCACCCCCATGAGGGTCTTACTCTAACCAACATTGGGTATAATTAGTTGTTCTTACTTTATGAGTTTCAATGTTTTCAATGTTTTTAAATATTTTCAACTATGCCTTTTATTCTGTTTCAATGATTTCAAAATTTGTATCAGTTCAAATATATAAGTTCTATAAATAAAATTTTTTCTTATTTAGCATGGAAAATAGGTAGTACGGTGTTAAAACCATCAAAACTCCATATTTCAATGAAACCAACTATGATCGGTGGAAAATAAATAAGAAAATACATTTAGAAAGCATGTGATTTAAAATATGGTCTTTTATAGTTTATGAATATATGAATCTAAAATCTTATTGAAGCACATGGAATGATGAAAATAAAAAATCGTATAATAATAATTTAAAATATACGAATTCCTTATATAATGATCTATGTGATGATGAAATCAATAGGATTTCTGCATGTAAAATAACCATTGAAATCTGGGATACTATAGCTATCTCACATGAAGGAACCAAAAATGTTAAAGAAATAAAGGGTAAAATATATACCATTAATTAAAATAACATTAAAATGAATCGTGATGAAACAATATATGATAAGTATTTCAGTTTAAATGAAATTGATAATTCAATGAGTACTCCTGGAAATCTATTTGATCCCAATAATAAAATCATACAGCTACTCAAGTGTTTAATTGAAAAGAGGAGATGAAATTCATTATCAATAAGAGAATCATATGTTATCAGTATGATTCCAATCAAGGATCAAATATTTATTCTCATGATCCACGAGGAAGGACATAATGTAAACAGATAAGAAGATGATTAACATAAAAAAAAGTCATTAGATATTAAAACAACTACATTTAAACAAAAAGTGAAAAATCAAATTCCTGCTGAATGTTCTATCAATAATGATTCATAGACTGATAGTGATGATTAAATTGCTCCACTAGCCTGGATATTTAATGAATTTTATTTAAAGAATATGTTATTTAGAAATCCTAGCTACGGAGGGAAGTATGAACACAATGGTTACCAGAAAAATGATTAGTAAATAATTGATAATACTAATAATATATCCTAATATGAAAGAAAATAAGAGCGAAATGTGAAGGCTGACTATACAAAGCCTAATTATAAGATGAAATATGAAGTTCATTGTAAAAAGTAAGAGAAATAAATGAAGGCTACTTGGAGTACGTATGAGGGATGATCCAATGAATCTGAATCAAATCATTATGAAAGGTATAAAAAATAAAACATGTATTTTCTTACAAACACATTCAAGGTAAACTTTTCTTCTACTTACCATATTATTTATTATTCGAGAGATAAATTTGAATATGAGAATTTAATAAATATGACTAATGAAGAAATGTTTGAATACTGTTAAATTCTTGAGGGTACAATCAAGGATCTGAATGTTAAATATAAATCTCTCAATAATCAACATGCTCTTTCTAATATGGTTATGTTTGAACTCACTATATAAAAGGAAAATAATTTTGAACTTCTCTATGAGAATAAAGAACATGAAATTTCTAATGATAAATTAAAGAAGGATTTAGAGAGATTTAAAAATGTTAATGATAACTTATTAAAAATTCATGGAAAACAAGTTATCTATAGTATACCGATGGAATTGGTAATAAAAATGGGTAATGAAATCTTCTTAAAACCATCATTGTATCAAAATTTGAAAAATTTGGTTTTATTTCCATTTCTAGAAATGTTTCTGCATGTTCTAGAACTGGAAAATATTTTACTGATTTTAGTTCATTTGGTCCTAATAGAGATTATTTTTCTAAAAATTTACAAAAAACATATAGGAAACCTATAAAACAAATATGGGTTCCTAAAGATTTAATTACTAATATTACTAGACCCAATAAAATCAAGGTACCAATGTATTTTCCTATTTAATATATTTTTAAAGGAATGATGTCTGAAGAGATCTTATTATAGATTATTATACATGGATAGTGGATGTTCCAGACACATTTCATGAGACATCTACATCTTCCAGAACCATGTTAATATAGCTGGTAGTCATGTCACATTTCTTGACAATGAAAAAGGGGAAATTATTGGCCTTGGCCAAATCGGTTACACAAACTCAGTTTTAATTTCATAATTTATTTATGTTTATGGTCTTAAGTATAATCTTCATATCCTTTCATAGTTATGTGTTGATGTATTTTGTTATAAATTTGAAAATGATTCTTGTGATTTTTTTAATTCTATGTATGATATAGTATTTACTAACATTAGAAATGAAAATGACTATGTTGTAAATCAGGGTTCCTTAGAATCATAGAATGTTTCATATTTATGTGCCTTTCATAAAGATTCTTGGCTCTGGAATATAATACTAGTCTATCATAACATTCAATCTCTGAGAAATATTACATGAAATTTATTAGTCAATGATCTACCTTTTCTATAATTTCAAAATAATAATGTCAACAATACATGTCAAAAATGAAAAGAAAATATTATTCGAACAAAAAAACAGAAGTTTTAAATTCATGACCTATTGAGTTTGTTCATATGGACTGGATTGTATGTTCTAGAGTTTTATGTTTTAACGGGATGACATATGTCAATGTTCTAGTAGATGAATTTTCGAGGTATACATTGATCTTTTTTTATCTCACAAAAGTGAGGCCTATTACTTTTTCAAGAAGTTTTCAAGGTCAGTAGAATAGATAAATTGACTTATGATAAATCCATAAGAAGTGACCATGAACTTGGATTTTTATATCTATAATTTATGTATTTTTTCAAGAAAATTGGCTATTATCATAACCTACCTTCTTTTAAGACACCCCAATAGAATGGATTTGAATAAAGGAAAAACAGAACCTTATAAGGAATAACCTGGACCATGAATAATTAATATGACATACCTCTTAATTTTTTGGAACAATATTGGAATAAAACTTTCTATATAATTAATAGAGTTCTAGTTAGACCTATATTAAAGAAGACCCCCTATGAGCTATGGAATAACAGGATACCCGAGGTTAATTATTTAAATGTTTTTGGTTGAAAAGTATTCATTCTTGATACAAAAGATAATATTGAAAAATTTTCCTCTAAGAGTGATGAAGGGATTTTCAGATGCTATTCCACTTCTAGTAAATCCTATATATTTCTCAATAAGATAATGAAGTGTGTGGATGAATCTTTTCTTGTCAGGTTTGATGAAACATATAAAAATGAGTCTAAAACTTCTCTAGAAAATATTGAGGATATCAAATGTAGTATAGAACAAAACCCTAAATTTTCTACTCTATTGTTAAACAAGTAGAAATACTTGGTTCTAGAAACTCTCAAGATTATGAAAAAATAGACATGAACATATAGATAACCCCAAATTGACTAACCCCTCTTTCTTGAGGTCTTTTAGAACCCTTAAAACAAATAATTTAGATACTCTAGTTGGAGTCTTAGACCAAGGAACACAAACTACAGATCATGAATAAACCACATTGATTATCAACTATTTTATACATTGATTGAACCTAAAAACATAAATGAGGAAATAAATAATGAGTTCTATATGATGGCTATACAAGAGGAATTAAACCATTTTGAAAGAAACAATGTATATAAACATTCCAATAGAACCAATGACACCTTGACCATAGGCACTAAGTGGGTGTTTAGAAACAATGTGGATGAAGCTGGAACAATAGTATGAAATAAATCAACACTGGTTGCACAAGATTAGTGTCACGAGGAAAGAATAAACTATGAAGAAACCATTTCACATGTGGCCCAACATGAAGCCAGTAGATTTAAGCTAGCTTATGCAGAACATATTAATTTCAAACATCATCAAATGGATGTCAAATGTACATTCCTGAATGGTTAAACAGTTGATTTTTTTTTTGTTGAAGAATTCTTTGGTTTTAAAAATCCTCATTTTCTAAATCATTTTATTCATTAAACAAAAGTTTTGTGTGGTTTAAAATAGGCTCCAAGATCATGGTATGATATCCTAGAAATTTTTTTAATTTCTATTGGTTTTTATATATGTATATTAGATCCTACTATTTTCCAAAAAAATAATTTCTAAATACGTTTTAGTTGTTCAAATATTTGTTGATGATAATATTTTTGAATCTTAAAAAAATTAATTATGTTTTTAATTTTCAAACATGATACAAAATTAGTTCAAAATGTGTTCAATGGGTGAACTCAAAATATTTATTGGATTTCAAAATTTTCAAAATAAGGAAGGTATTATTTTAAATCAATGTAAATATACTAAAGATATTTTAAAACATTTTAATCTATATATCAGTAAAATTAGTGATAATCCAATGAGTACCACCTGTAAATTGTATCTTGATGAAGATGGAAAATTAGCGGATCAAACCAATTATAGTGGTATGATAGGAAGACGTATCTATATAAGTACTAGCTGATATGATATTATTTTTAGTGCATGTAGGTGTGCTCATTTTCAATAAAATTTTAAATAGAAACACATTCTATTTTGTTAAACTAATTTTTAAATACATTTAATATACAACATTATTAGGATTTATCTACCCTACAAGAAAACCATTTGACTTAGTTATTCATTCTGATTCTGATTTTAGTGGATTCAATTTATATAGAAAAAGAACATATGGTTTATGTCACTTTTTGGAAAAGTCATGTGTTTCATGGTGTAGAATGGAAGAAAATTCTATTTCATTATCTAATTCTGAATCTGAATACATAGATTCTAGTTGTTGTTGTGCTAAAATTTGGTGGATGAAACACACATTACGAGAATATGGATATCAATTTATCCATGTTCCTATAAACTGTGAAAACATATGTGCTATTAATATTTTTAAGAATCCAATTCCTCCTTCAAGGAAAAATCATATTGATGTAAGAAATCACTTTTTGAGGGATCATTACACAAAATTGATATTATACTTGATTTCATTGTCATTGATCATAAGATTTTTGATATTTTTTCTTTGTCTAAAAATTGCGTGAGAATGTGCGACATCAGACATGAGTTTGGGATGATCAATTTTGAGGGATGCACTGTTGATGACTCACTAATGATAACATACCATTGACAACTCACCATTGGGACCCCCCCCCCCCGATGATAACTCACCATTTGAACTCACCATTATAAATTATCTTTGTTCATTACATTATTATTTTCCAAGATCCATAAAAATTAATTGTTTTATTTATATCATTTTATTTCATACCACTTATTCGATTTAATGTTCTGAAATCCCAAAATGAAGAATATAAAACTAATCCAGATCATTTCTTATCACCCTTCCCACTAAACGTAAATGTTATCCCTCAAACCACTATTATCTTCCTCCTTTGAACCAACCCTTTGAACCCATTTCAATGGCTCAAGTAAAGCGTATCTCTATGGTATTTCCAGAATCACTTCCTTTAAAAAAGAAAAAGGTTGAATGTTGTTCTATAATTCTCAAACCAATTAACCTAGATATTTACAATAATATAGTCATACAAGATAAGGATGTACAAGTAGAATTGAAATTTCCATGTAAGTTTCTCATTTTGAAAGTGCTGATAGAACAATGATGATTGGAGTGGTTCTCTAACAAAAAAAATATATCTATTTGAAACCAGTGTTTTCGTTTTATATGTATGTCATTTTTATTATTGATGGAAGTAATTGGTTTAATATAAATTTTAAAATAGTTAGAAAAAAGAATTGCTTTTTCTCTATAATGATATCTAAACAATTGAAGAAGCCTCACGATGTTTTTTTATAATTAACAAGGAATTCCTCATATTTAAAGTGATATTTTTAGTTATAAAATAGCTCTATGTAAGTAGACTAGTGATGTAATCCACTGAAGAATTATAGAAATAGAACTAGATGGTAAATTTTGGTTATTATTTCAGTTTATTCAGTATCAACTATGTCCTAGGAAATGGGACATTTCCTCTTTAAAATATCAAGGTGTTTATTTGTTGTATCGGATGAAACAAAGACATGTGATTAATTTGTGAAGATACCACATTGTCTACATGATTGATATGATAGAACATCAATAAAATACAACTTCCAAATTTTATTATAGTATGATTTCTACAATAATGAATTCTAAAGGAGCTGTGAATGATGGATAAAAAACTATGAATTACTGTGATCATTTTTAAATTATGAGATCCAAATGAAAAATAATGAGGATTATATGGAATCTATAGAATGGGTAGTTAGTTGAGAATAATGATATATTTTTTTAAAATTTTGATTCAGTACAAATCCTTCTATGCTGAAATATATTTCTAACCCTGCTATTGGAAATAATGAGGTGACAGAGTACTCTGATGAGGAAGAACAAATATATGAGGAGGAGAAAAAAACATGATCGCCTATTGATGATGGGGGTGTTTTTGATACTATAGGAACTCCAGAAAAAATCATTTTTGGGTCTATTATACCTCTAAAAAGGATTCATACCAAATAAATTGTCCTAGATATAGATTTTGATGTGGAGAAAGGGGAATCTAAAGAATTTGAGTGTGAAATTGTATGTGGCAATGAAGAAATTGATGATAATAGTGAAAATGATGAAAAGGAAGCTAAAGATGAATATAATGAAGATGAGGAAGAAGAGTCAGATGAAGAAGAGTCTAAAGAAGAAGAGTCTTAACAAGAAGAGTTTGATTAAGATGTGGCTTAAGTCAATTGTTTTCAACAATAATGTGGAATTTTTGAAATTAAGAAGCAGAAAAACTGGAAATTACTAATGATAATGGAGAATGTGATCATCAGGTAGGTGATCAGGTTCATGGTGGAGAACATAAATTTTAGAATAAAATGATTTAACATAAACAAAATATGTTGTGGAATTTGATATGGCTTTAGACTTGATTGTTGTGTGGAAGAATATCCAGTCGTCCAAGTGTAGGAACAAGTGTATGATAGTAATAAAGAACCTACTAAGGGGGAGAAACAGTCTATGAGAATCAGAGATGACTCTCTCATTCCATATTATTGGATAGTTTTGGATGAATTGGAGAGGTATCAAAGATATATAAATTTAGGCAGGGATTATCTTAATTTGGATGATGAGACATCTATTCCTAAGGTCTCTATGGTTGAATCAATTGTTCCTCATTAATATATCATTTTCAAATAGTTCCAATGGTGGCTACTAATACTTATTCTAATCTTTTAGTTTCACCTGTGCCTATCAACTATATAATTCAGTGTTACCTTAATGACTTTAATGAGGATTTTTGTTCAGATGTGAGTGAATTTATCCTACCTAAACCCGCACCTATGAATTGACATATGGAAAGTGGTGCTATTATTATTGTAGAAAGAATTATCTATCAGCTCCACCATCAGATATTTTCTGAAAATCAAGAAGAGAGGATGGAAAATAAAATATTTTGTGATCTGTTAGCTTTACACATTCTTGTTGTGAAGGGGTTTTCATCTAAGTATGTAAGGTCATTGGAAAAATTTGAAAAACGTGTTTAAGATACATCTTATAAGGATGATAATCCTCCTCTTCAAGACCTTTATCTAGATATTTTGAGGTTAGTATTCAAATATGGTGTAAATGATGCATCAATATCTAATGTTACTTATCATACTTCTTAAAGTGACATGACTAGATAAGTGTTAAGACAATAACATTAGAATATGATGGGTATATCATATCATGAGATCCTAAGTAAAATAAAATAGAATATTGAACATGTGTATGATATGGTAAATATTTACATGAAAAGGGGTATTAATGCTCAAGAAGAGATCACCAAGAAAGTATATTACTACTTTAAAAGGGTTTATACCAAAAAACAGTTGGTAATTCATATGAAAAACATGGTTGAAAATTTGATGATCCATATTGTCATCCAAGTGTCCAGGGAAAAATGGTAACAACTCCGGGAGTTAACTCCAGAAATTCAGGAGGTTATGGGGAACAAAGATGGTTTTACTAAGTTAATAGAAAATGGGGGACATATAATAATGGATTTCATCATCCTTTTGAAGACATTCCTACATGTAAAATGTAAAGATATTGTAGCTCTAGAGGAATTCCATATTAGACCTATAAATGTGATACTATATTCATGCTCTATATATCAATATGTGGACCCCCAATTCATATATGTGGGTACATGAAACCATTTTTTTCATCTTCGTGCAACCCATCAAAAATTTCCAATGTCTCCTTATAATGATCTTCACCATATACTATCGGTGATCTACAGGTAACTCATAGCCCCTACCGCTTCTGCTCATGGTGTCAGCCCTATGGTTCCTTTTGGAGTTTCCATTCATCAACTTTATTACTATTCTCCTTCTATACCTTGTTTTTTTCCAATAATAAATTTTTCTTCTACTAATAAAGGAAAATAAGTCATGGATCATTCTTTTGAGAATTGTTGATTATGGGTTGATCTTTGATAAGGGTTTTTTTTTGGGATTTTAACTTAAAATTTACTCAATTTTTATAATACAATGAATTGTATATTTTCTTCTATTATATGTTGCTAATATTTCTTTATTTTTCTGTAATTCGAAAAGGTTGAGAAATATGGGATGAAATTTTATTTTATTTTATTTTTTATCCTATGATTTAAATTCTCATGATCTGAATGACATGTTTTGCAGAATGATTATTTTGTACTTTGATCATTATGAATTTATTATTAATTTGATGACATATGATCACTGAGAGGGGGGTATGTTCGCATCCTCTAGTTTTAATACTCAAAAGAAATTATAAATTAATTCATTTTAAGTAAAATTATGTTTACTTATGTTTTCTATCATGTTAAATATTTTTTTATTTCACATCGTAAGACTAGTTTCTAATATTTGACTATGTATGAGTCACTATTATGCTGGACTCACTATTGGACATCCTACTAATGAAGAAAATGATAACTATGATATACTATTGACTTGGACATACTAAAATATGTCTCACTATTATATATCTCACCATTACCACAAATGATTAATTCAAATAATGGACGAGTCATCATCCCGTAAGATGCTGATGCACTAAGTAAACAATGCATTAACCAACGGAAAAAATGAATTACTAATGGAATAAAATTTTTCACTATGTATGACTTATCAGTATGAGCTACCAATTACATGAGCCACCATTAAGACATAATTTCATCTTAATGAACTACCAATTCTAAGTCACATACAATTTTCTCATCATTCCATATCTCGGAATTAATTATGTCCAAGACACCATTCTTGACCAACTTTTCAGAGACACAATCTACTCTTGTTTTGTGATTTAAAGTCCAATTTATTTCTATGGATCATATTTATGATACTTAGTACCAATAAATATCTTAATGACTATGTATTTATTTTTTAGAAAACAATTATATCAATGTCATAGTGTTGTATGAGGTACGTGCTACCTCGACACGATCAAGATCATGCTCATTGTTGGATGTAGTGTATAAAGAAAATACTAGGTAAAGAAGTTATAAGTGAGTCCAGAGAAATATACCATGCTAACTTTACACCAAATAACAAGCCAATAATGTATTTATGTTAACACTATGCGATACTACAGAGAACACAAGCTGAATAACCTATTATAGAAACAAACTATGAAAGAAGGAGGGATCATTTTGTAGTCCTTATAGCCCACTAGAAATAAGATATAGAACTACTCACAACAAATTTTTTATTGTATGATTCCATAAGTTGACTTGAGATGCATTTAAATGTATCTTTTAGGAGCCTCATGCTACATTAACAATCACATAATGCATTATAAGTGATATTATATATATATATATATCTCTACCTTTGTATTGTTTTTATATTACGAGAAGTGTGGGACTCTTTGTTCTGTTGGCACACAGTGACACCTATGAAAAACTAGAAGATACACTGATATCTCCACAACCCATTTTTTAAACCCTACAATCCCATGAATAACGGTGAAATAGATTCAGGTGTGGCCTACAAGATTTAGAACTCCCATTAAAATTGATAAAGAGGACTAGTTGACCTTGACAATGTGTATATTTTTTTACCCCAATCTAGTTTTGGATCCTTGTTTATTTATATAAAATGCATGGTGGTAGGTTATCATCAAGTTGAGAGGATTTAGACTCTCCACAATTCTTATCCATGTTTTTTTATTTCCAATGTGACTTTCAAATTTCAATTTTCACTGCTTCATTAATTCACAGAAGAAATCATTTATTTCAATTTGATAGTTAATATTAGATACTATTTATAAAAAAAATGGATTTTGTAGATTGATTTAAAAAGATAAAATAACAATCAATAGTACATTAATAGAGTAATAATCACACATTGATAAGCCTTTCAAAATACAAATAATTTTATATATATGATAATTTGGTTAACTGGTCTATATTTTATTTCCAATTGAAGTACGTTTAAATAACTATTTTAGGTTGACATTTTTATAAGAACTCAATTTTCCCCCTCTTGAGTATCCTAATCCATCAAATATTTACATTATCACCTTAAATATATGACATTCAGTATTTTCTTACTGGAATACTAAGCATCAAGATACATACTCTAAAATATCCCCTTATATGTCTCCCCACATAAAAATATGTTTAAGATATCAATAAATTTTTGTGATTACTGGATAAATACAGAAGGATTAGATATGAATATCAACTGAAATCCCCAACTTCAATTATGTATTTGAACGGAAATATATTCATTTTTGAATGCTTATAACTCTTGCATTATCAAAAATGAACTCTGGAAATCTTTCTACGATCTTATGTAACTCCATACCACCTTTTTAAACCTCATTTATATTTATATAAATATACATTTATATAATAATTTGGTAAATATTAAACTTCATTCCTTCGATTATGATTCTCATATCCAAACTATTAAAATCTATAATGACTGGGTACCTTTAAATCCTCAATATTTATAATTTAGAATTATCCTATAAACATAGTGTTTATTTCACTTTGTTAGTCTTTCCATGATGGTAAATTATTAAGAAATAACAGTCATTGTATAACATTAACAATCTCCTTTATCTCATGTTCAACTCATTCTATGTTAATATATACTTTGATATGTTATAATTGATATATGTAAACCACCTTTCACCATATATATAATGGGATAAAATCATTAAAGAAAATATTTTTAATTACAACTATAGACCATGTGTCAGGTTATATTTCATGTGGATCATTTATTTCAAGGAGAAATAATCTATTAAGATGTCATTTTGAATAAGAAGCATCCAAATACCTTCCTCAAAGCATCAATTTATATAAAAAATCATTCTTCATTATATGGTAATATGAGTATAGTTGCATTGAAAAATCTCTTCTTTAGTTACATGAATATTTCTTCCAATTATTCATTCTAAATGGACTTTACTTCAATCTATATTATCATTGTAAAAGGATTTTAAAATCATGATAAATTTCCCATAATGCATTGAGAGTTTCTAGGTAACCGAGTAAAATTAAGGATTTATATCATAGTGGTTTGTCTCGTCCTTTTTTAGTATTCAGAGTCTTTGAGGGAACTAAATGTATTCACTTACATATGATTACATGAACCGAAAAATATAATTTTTAACAAAAATTCACACATAAACTTGGTGCATAATTTTCAAATTTTTATGTTCTTTAGTACAATATCGAAATTATATCCACACTCTTACTATTTCATATAATATATAATAATTTTATAAACATAAACTACCAAATGTTTCTTATGGTAAACATAAATAATCTATTTATCAGATCCCTGAATAATGTATGATAATTTTTAAGTAAAAATGTAATGGCAATGAATTTATAATATCGATATCTTATATGGAATGATGTATTGAGTATATCATCCCTCTTTACCCTTGATTGATGGTATCCAGATAAATATACACCTTCAATAAGTATTTAATTCCTCAATGTAAATTAGAAATATCATCGATACTTGGTAAATGATACTTTTTCATTATGATTAACTTAAATGGTTCATGATAATATTGATGGAGACACAATGACCCTTCCTTATTCATCAATAATAATACTAGTTCAACACATGGGGAAGCAATTAAGTTTCTAAAACCCAATATATATATTTTTTTGTTTTGTTATTTCAAAATGTTTAATGGGGTTCATTCTATAATGAATATTGGATATGGGTAGAGCACGATGTATAATTTCAATTAATATCCAAACCACTCGATTAAGAGATATACAAGAAATATCTTCATGAAATACATCTGCATATTCCATCATGATGAGTATGTATTATAGGACAATATTCTCACTTTATATAAAAATTGAGCTAGATATACTTAATCATTGGGATACAATGTCAATTAATGAAAAGTAATTTACAAATTCAATTCATCAACCTCGTTGCAATTATATAGATTAAGAAGATTCTTTGGGAAATGTATAGTTATTTTGATCACCCCAACGTTAATGTTTTATTTCTTTAGAAAAAATAAATCCATTCATAATATAACATAGAATTAAACTATAGGGAGAAAAAAATGTTATTTTGGTAGATTCATACAAAAAATTTAAAGTTGAGAATAATTATACACTTGAGATTAAATAATTAAACTAACTCATGTTTTTATCATTAATTCAATCGTCGTACCCTTTTGGGGTGTTTGAATATGTATAATAACCAATAAATATATAAAATAATGTGTTGAATATAAATAAAATAAAACAGTTAAAACTTTTGATTTAATAATAATTATACAATTCACCACTTTTTTATCATGATTTATCCTAGATGTAGTGATGCCATAATCCATCCCTTGTTCTATTAGACATCGATGTTATTTCCACTTGTTATCTTAATATACACTCTCTTTGTACACTAATTTTTATACTTCAATTATTCATTATATTTGAATCTTTAGACCATATGTTGAGGTTTGACTGGATATTTTTATTGTTAAATCACATTATATGGATTATTAATCTATTATAGACATTAATTATCTTGATTCCCCACTTTTACACACTTATAACACCACAATATTCAATTGAGTAATTTAATAGGATTTTTATTACCACCCTTATCATCCAATGTCCACAAGGCCTTCAATTTGTTTATTATATGACATATACCCCTTTTAAGAAAATAATGGGAAATCCCAAACATTCTTCAAAGACATAGGAAAAATCAAATCTGAAGGACAAAAAGAGAAAAATATGACTAACAACACTGACCTGATCCTCCCCATCATTTGATCCTGATGAAGCGCTCCACTATCATGACAAGTGGGAATATGAATTATCTTCCCTCCATGAGATTTACCCCATGATAATAAAAAATAAAATTCATTCTCTTTTTTTATATGTAGCCTTACATGAATGCTGAGAGTCCCTAAAATACATTTCAAATTTAATAAACAATCATAAAATTTCATTATTGTTTTCAATGTATCGAATCACCAAAATTTTCCAAAGGATTGAATTTAGACCACTAAATAAGTATTCAAACATATATTCATGGTAAATGACAAAACCATAGTTGTACCTTGAAATCCTTGTGAAGTTTTCCACATAAGACCTAAGGATTCATCTTTCATTTTCATGAGTCCAAAAATATCCCTCTTTATTTTAAGTGAATTGTAAAAAAAGAATAGTTGTGGAAAAATATTTTCATGAATCCTACCCACTCTATTGACTTGATACCATTATTGGATTTCATGATAATGTTTAGTTAAAAACATTTAATAATATCTAATTCTAAATGATAAATGGAAAATATAACTTTCTCTAATATAGAAAATATGAGGACATAGAATATATTCTAAATGTTAATAATCAATTTTTTTGAAACTAATTGATGACATGGTCCAAAAAATGACGATGGCCTTTTAACAAGAAGATATTCAACTAAAAATTTTCTATAATGATAGAAAGAAAAAATTACACACGATTCATGTTATTATTCATAACTTGAGTTAATTTTTCAAGTATTTCCATGAATTTATTGATTATTTATCCCATTATATTAATAATTTCTCATGGGAAATAATCACATTAACCATAACATAGGTTATTGGCCCAATTATTCCTATTTAAATATATTTCTTAATATAATAGAATGTTTGGGACGAGAATGATCAAATTAATATGAAAGAAAAAAAACTAGGAATACGGGAAGAATAACACATAAATTATAGTTATACACTAAATTATGAATATCTATGTTTTAATTTATCTTTTTAATGATTTATTTTTATTAGTTTCTCTAACTACAAAATAAAAGTGTATTAAAATAATTTATAATTATTTACGAAGAGAATGTTAATAATCCATTCCATATCACCAAGTATTATCAAACCAGATGTGTAGTTAGGACAATTTTTTGTTCCCATGCAATGATCGACTTAATAGGAAACCAACCTTTTTAAGGATATTAACCCTATGTGCACTTTATCTAGAGCATAAATGATCTTATTTGTATCTATATATGGATGCTATTTCTATAAACCATGCATTGTATACTTTACCATAATTTTAGGATGATTGTATATATTTAAGTTTAGTCTTTGGATTTTCACTCATGTTTTCTAGTCATAATACCCATAAAATATTGATACTAACTATAACATCCAAAGTCTTCTAAATGTGATATTACATGTTTTTTTACATTAAAATACATAAATAAAAACACATAATTTTTTTGGTCAAGTGTCTTTGGGTGATTAAATACAAAAAATAGTAAATTAAACATAAACTAAAAAATATTTATTCAAAAATTCAAAATACATACCTTTTATATACTATTATTACATTAGATGCCATTAGTAAAATAAATAATGTAAAAGAGTGATCTATTATTCCTTATAGTGTAATCAACATGACAATGAAGTATAATATCATAGATAAGATGCATAACATGATATTATAATTGAAGAATATCATATAATATAAGATGTAAACATGACATATAAAAAGAATATCATGGGAAATTAACTTGTACGAAAATATTTATTTATAGTTTTTGTGTTTTGAAAATCTATTTAGTTTAAATTTAATTTAAGAAACATAGTAAATTTATTTTTAAGTCTAGTTATCCAAAATGATGTCCAAAAAATTATTTTTATAAAAATTAAATATTGTTAATGTCAATTATTAAATAAAAATTGAGAAATTATTACAGTTTTTAATTTAATAACTGTAATGTTCATTACTCCCTTTGAATAAAATATTATATTGATAAATTCTAATATTTCAGAAAAAAAGAAATCGAGATTAAAACCCTAAAATCTTTTACTTTATTTTTTTCTTGTAGTATTCTCTATTGAATTAAATTTATTTTGGGGAAAGAATTCATGTGAAATACAAAGTAACATTATGTAATGTATTTTAAGAATATAATATTAAATAACATGAATAATCTTAATAAATGTACGTAAATTAGAATAAATAAATTTTAATCATAAATAATAAATCAAGAATAAGTATATAGATGAAGCATCTAATAATAAATAAATAAATAGACAAGAGATTAATTATAAATACCATATAGAATTGTTGAATGAACAACCCGTGGAACAAAGTTAGAGATAGAATGATTATATGTGAAATGAATAATTATGGATGGTTTTTAATTATTTATATTGCCCAAAAAAATGTGACACAATGTTATAAATTTAGATTACCAATTTAAAACTTCAATGGTGTGATGGTGAAAAAATATTAAAATAACCTTTTCTTAGATTGAAATTTTAATTTTATGTTTTGATATTAATATAAACGATGTTAAAAAACCCCAAAAAAAAGTTTTAATGATGGTTTTTTAAAACCCTTTGTAAAAAACAATAGTTTAAACATCACTTTTTTAAAAAAGACTGTAAAAATCCATGTGAAAATGATTTTGACAATGTTTTTTTAATATAATGAAAATAAAACTCATATTTTTTACAATGGTTTCTAAATAAATTATTTTAACACAACATGGGAATGAGTTTTAACACTTTATTGAAACAAATAAATGTTAAAAACACTTTTGGGAAAGGGTTTTATTATTTATTATGAAATATAATATGATAAAACAACAAAATGAGAGATAATTGTTTACTAGTTATGTAATCATAAAAATGGGTAATAATATAAAACGTTAAATCTTAAGATTAAGTCATTTATATTTACTAATGAAATATAATACAATGTACTAGGATAAAAATATGTGCATTATACCTAGTATCTCAGGAGATGAGAATATTACCCAATTCATTGGAGAGATATAAAATTATTGAACCTCCCAAAACATAATAATTTGTACATGTATATGTTTTCTAGATATGGAAACCATACATAAGGCATAATCATAAGAATTAACCCTGTTAAATAATTGAGATACATAATATTATATCAAAAAATAATCAAAGGATATTGAATAAAGATTCCCAAGAGAAGAGAAAAATAAATATTTTGGACATTCATATCTAAAATATGAATTATAGTTCTAAAATATAGAGTTCCAATGAATAATAATCCATAATAAAGGGTGGAGGAGTGGGTATAAAAAGGTACATGTTAAAAGATGTTTTAAAAAATAGGTACAGAGCCTTTAAAAAATGTGAGAACATTGTATTATTCCATAAAACTATAAGTAAACAAGAATGGTTTCCCAAAACAATACTCATCATCTTATTATATCATTCAAGGGTAAAACCATTAAAATATTAACACATGGAAAAATAATAATAAATATGAATGTATACTTTCAACGTTATTTATTTAATAAATGATCAAGAAGATAACATGAAAAAATTATATAAAACCCGTAAAGAAATGTAAAATTAACTTATTATACATGTTATAAACATATATACATAATATAAAATAGATAAAATATAATAATAGAGATATAATTTGTGGTTTAAATAGATAAATAATAACATGAAAAAATGGTGGTTTAGAAGCCCCCTTACTTTAGATACCATTTTAATTTATCACCTTTAATACTCTTATATAGTAAACCTATCATTAATATAAAATGAATCCATAAGTGAATTATATTATCTTTTTATATTTATTGATTAGTTATCATCATTGTAATTTATTTACAACTATCTAATATTAAAAGATAATTACGTAATGTAATGTTTTCATTTCAATTATCTCATATTTGTTTAATTTCATCATTTTGATTATTTTTAATTTTTAGATTTATTAAAAATATTTAAAAAAAAGTAAAATAAATTTATATTATACAATATACACTAAAAATGTATTTATGTGGTTATAATTAAGGTAATGATAGTATCCTTATAATTGGATGATAGTGACCATTACGAGGACATATCAAAAGAGAGGGGAGAGAATATAAACTATAAATAGATTAAAATATATATAAAAAAATAATGATTACATTAATATGTTAAATAATTATATATAAAAGGTTTTTTTGTTTTACATAGTAATATTTATTACAATATTAGGATGAATAAGTGAAAAAAAATAATGAAATTGAATTGAGGTTACCACTTCATGAATGTTATACACCTTTTCTAAAACCTTGAATGCTTGGGATTGAGTGCCACAAGATTGTATATAAGTGTGATAATATAATTAGTAGAGATGGAATGTGTATAAATAGGTATTTATTCAGTTAATGATATGTTGTTTTATATGGTAAAGAATAGGGATCATTTATACTTATGGAGAAATTTAGTTTTGTTTACAATATTTGTTATTTTTGTAATTGTAAAAATTAATTTTTTATTGGTATTTTGGAGTTTATAAACATTGAATAATGTATATATACTTTATTAATAACCATGAATTTTAATATTGAATGACTTTTTATCAAATCATGGTTGTTCTTATAATAGACATGGTAAGTGATAATGTCCTAAGAGGAGTTGTCGCACTTAAAAGGTTATTGAAGATCTTCACTATGATAATAACCTAGAAGTCCCTTGATTTTTTTAAAATATATATTAAATTGATTAAAGGTATAATTTTATGGGATGAAAATTATATAAGATATCATTGGGGGAGACACATTATAATTTGAGACACATTCCCATGGTGCACACCCTTGGTAATTTTAGAGCATTAGATTATATGAACATGACTTCTCAGAACGAAATAAATATTTAAAGGTTTCATTTAATAATAAATTTTAAAGAAATGTGTATTGATACTTATAATTTAATATTATAATAACAACATATAATAATTTTCATTCTTTTACAACGATGAAGTATGATATGCTTGGTGCATAAAAAGTGATATTTAATTAATGATTAATGAATGAAAATATTTTTTAATTATGATATTCAATATATGTTTATATCATAGGGTATTTATGAGAATGAATCAACCTAAAAATACTGGAAACGATTTTATATGGGGTTTTTTATTTTTATAATGTAAATTAAAGAGTCATGATAAAGAGACTAATTCCACTGACACGAAGCTCGTATGATTAGAAACTCTCACAATAAAGGGATTATATTACATATTGAGCATTATTATGTGGTTTTATATTGTAATGAAATTAAATTTTTTCCCACTGTGTTCCTTTTAATATTGATATATTCAAACCATGGAGCTCAATTCTACCTAATTCCATTGATATATAGGCATAAGTTTCCACATTTTAATTATATCCAGAATAACTGTTAAATTCAGTATTGAATTTAATACATTAGTATAAATATTATTCCCAAGTTGTGGTTTAGTAATTACATTGGATTGTTTGATCACCAACTTTTAATTCTGAGTAATATAGTGACCTCCACATAGCATATATTAATATTTCATCATTTTGGAAAATATAGAATACATTACTCAAACAGACCCCAAATTTCCGTATTATTTTAGTGCCTTTAGAATCATGGTATCATGACCAATGATACCTAAGTGAAAAAAGTTATCTCATACTAGTTATTTAATGGCTAAAAACATTCTTAGTCACATCAAACATAGTACACATATTCATAACATATGGAAATGGAGCATAATAAGATATATTCTTTGATTATTATTAAGGGTAAACATAAGATAAATGTAAGAAAAAACATGATCATAAGTGTATGGGAATATGATCATAACATTAAGAGATCATACCATGCATATCAAAGAACACTAACATGAATCATGGAATAAATATTTGATGTTTATATGAAATTAATCACAATGGAATGAAGAGAATAACCTAGGAAAGTATAACAATATAATAAGACATGGAATTTTGGAAGAAACATAATCATATAAAATGATTTCCATAGTAATCAAGGAATAACTCAAAAGTCTATATTAGTTCAATGGGTTCACTCCCCAAACGATATAAATAGTCAATTGTCACTCCAAATATCATCTTAGCAGACATGGACCTTTTCTAAATCGATTTCACACCCTATTAAATCCATGTTAACCCCACATGATATATATATTTACCCAATGCATTAGAGGGAGATATATGACCCACACTTCTCATAATAAAATCATACACATGTGTGCCACTAGATCATAAGAACTCACCATACTAGAAATAATAAATTGAAATGGGAATCATAAACATGTAATCATATAATAACATGTAAAATTAGATAGGTTTTATAATCATTTCATCATAGAAAACCCCATGAAATATAAGGTTTCATATGAATATAATAAGTGCAACAGAAATAGGTTTTATAAACATCATGATATAAAAACATATACCATTTATTGAAATAATATAAATATAGAATTTAGATAATTTCCCAAAATATTCATTAGTAAAACCATTGGATTTAATCATAGATGTAAAATATTTTGTAGTGGTCTTTTAAAATCATTTCTCCCGGAAAATAGTTTTTCTTATTTAAATTTTTTTTATAAAAATGAAAACACTATTAATAACAATTTTTCATTGAAAATAGATTTGAAAAATTATATAGGATTCTTCAAAACCCATAAAATATTATGAATATATATTATTCTTTAAAATTATATTAAGATATTATTTTAAATTTTTTTTTGAAAACATGACTATTTGAATAAAAAAGATTTTGATTGAAGAGAGAAATAATTTTATATTTTTTTAAAAAAATCATAATTATATAAAGTAAAAAATATATGAAAAATGGAACTAATACATGGTTTTATCTTTAATAACCATATGCTAATAAATTAAATTTATTCTCTTGAGATATGGATAATAATATATCATAAATGGAAGCATAATTATTAACAATCCTGAAAAATAATGAGATTGTTGCAAACAACTCTTACCACATTGGTAATTTGCAATGAAACACCCCATGCAATAAAATGAATCTTAAAATATCATTAAATGGTGTATATTCATGTCAGAACATGTCAAATGTATTTATATACACCTCATTAAAAAATATAGGTGCATAACAAAACATGTGTCTCAAAGAAGGAAAATCGAGACAAAACAACCTTACTTATTTTTTAACTTCTAAATCGTAAGACCCCATAAATAGTAATAATAAATTGGGTCTAAAAGTATTCTTATATTTAAGGATAATAATTATATAATAAGTTAATGTAATGTATATATAGACCAAAAATGATACAAGAGTTGAATACGACATAAGTCTTGTAGAAATTAAAGTGAGACTGGAAATCCACTTAGCTTATGTCTCGACTATATTCATAATCGTTAAATATTTATATATAATAAATATAGATTTATTATATGTTTATCAAAAAAAATATTCATTAATATAATTCCATATATCATTTACTTTTGAATTTGTATTAAATATTTATTTAAAATTCTATGTTAATGATTCTTTTCTGGTAACAACCGCTTTGTTTTCCATATATGTTTTAACCTTTCATTCATAGTCCTCATACTTAGTTCACGATTTAATTATTTAAAGAATAAAAAATATGATATAAATATCAAATATATTCCTTAAATATTTATTTATAATCATCCAAAAAATACAGTAATAGGACATTAATGACACCATTCATTAAGATGATAGGCCATACATACGCCTGATCATTGTTCCCATTTTCTTATTGTATTTTTGAAAGGAAAAATTAATTTATATAAATATATATTCATACATATATAATGATTTAATTATTATTACTTAATATATACCAAATTTTTATTTTAAAACCATATTTCATTAATTCAATTTAAATCATGAAGGAATCACATCTCTCTGAAGAGGTGGTATTCGACATGTCCCCAAACAATGTTATTGTATTCCCAAAAAATAAAAATCATAAAGGTATGTGTTTCCTAATAACTCTGGATTCATATATAAATCTTAATTCCCATAAATATCACATAAAAATATAATTTCCATCATTATTACTAACCATGAATAGTGATAATGGAAGAACAAATGTCATCGGTTCGCAAGGCGATAGTCTACCATACACACGAATGAAGATTGCATATTCTATTTGATGAAAGTGATTGTGGATATATGTATAATGATTAAAAAAACATATAATAATATTTTGGAACTAAAGGATATTATATAATATTTATATAATAATAATAGAGTGGGTTGAGAAAGATGTAAAATAGAATTTTTTATGGACGGATGTTACCTCTTCTTTGGGTAACTATTTTTGGTTTTCACTAAAGGGATTTCTTTGATGGATTAATGCCCAAAATGATTCTTATAGAATGATTTCGGGGTGATGAATTTGATATAAAATTCAGGTAGGGATTTTTTTATCCAATGATACTTATAGGAGTGTATTTTTGAGTGGGAGGGGTTGGTGGGTGCCCTTTTAAAATGGGGGAGGTGTGGATTTCATATAAATATAAATAGATAAATACTATAGAGAAGTCAACCTTATATTTTATTCCCCTAAAAATTGTAAATTTTTGATCCAATGTGATACTTGATCAAAATATTTTCAGAAAGTGGATATTGGAATACATTCTTGGTTATTTAACCCCTTGATTTAACGTTTAACTACTAAGTAATCTTGTTTTTACCTGTGTCACTGTAATTAATTTTCATTACTTTCCTTAATATTTATGGTCAAAAACGAAGTATAACTTATTAAAAAATATAAATTATGTTTATACCAAATGTGGTATCAGTTTTTACAGATTTCAATAAAATAAATGGAAAAATTAATTTAAATTTATTCTTGTAGACATGTCGGGACACTGGGGTTTAACCAAAATGTTTAAAATATAGAAATATATATATATATACTACTTCTATGGGAAATTAGTTCCAAAGACCAAAATTGGATTAATTATTTTAAAATATATTTAAATACAATTAAAACCATATTAATATATAAGTTAGAGATATAATTAAATTATATGAAAATGTAGTTTTGAATTAAAATTCTGTATTTTTCTCTTTTCTACAAAAAATGATGTTATTCAGAAAAGTCCAGTAAAATTCACCCTAATATGATTTTTTAGTTATGATTTATAAAATGAAAGTCATTTTATCTAATTAAATTTATAAAATTTTATTAATTTAAATTTATAATTGGTCATAGAAGGACATAAAAATATGTTCATTAGGGAAATTAGTATTTTAAAACATATAGAGACATTGCCTAATTATATCTTTTATTACAATCAAGTTTAATTTAAAAAATATAATTATAAAATGTTTTTTTACAATTCATATTAATATGTTTAAATATTATGTTATAACTATATCATTTAAATAATAATAATAATAATAATAATAGTTCATAAAAACTCAGGGTTTTATGTAGCACTTTCTAAGTCAATGTTAAATGTAGAGCAAGAATATATTTCTCCGGAAATGAGATCAGGATTATTTTTAATGATTTAAATATTATTATTATTTGTAAATTTATAAAGTCTATAGCTTCATAAATGTATTATGGAAAATATCTTAAAGAAATTAGTTTTACAGGTTTTTATATCAGATTGTTAAATTCCGTCAACATCATATTTCAACTATCGTATAAAAAAGATCATTATAAACTCTAGTTTGAGACACTCTTTGGTTTTTTGGAATATTATATATGAATGTTCTTAAATGGACCCCCGATATTGATCCATACATAGAATATTCTTTTTTTAATTTGGATTGGATTCCCTGGATTACCACTCAACCTAATTCATCAAGCTTCCCTATTTCCAATTAACTGCTTTATTATAAATCCTTTAAATATGAAATTTATTAGGAGGGATCTTTCAAGACCGTATATTTGTATGGTTTTTTTCTGATATTGGTGTTTCCCAAGAACACCCTTTCCAAATATTTATTGAAAATGGTAATTCTGGGTTCATTTCAGAAGTCAAATATGAAATCCCACTTGATTGTTGAGGTGTTTGACTTAATCTTGGATACAATTAGAGGGAATTTATAAATTTAGAATCATAGTATTTGGATTTTAAATTAAAATAGGTTTAAAACGGAAAACAAATATGGACCTTCAAGAATACACTAAAATATTTTCTTATAGACCTTATACGATTCACGATCTCTTTAGAGGAAAAATGACTAATGAGAACCCTAATGAGTTCAAGACTCAAGATGAGTACAATAATTAGTAAAGTAAATAAGTGATACATATATCTATGTATAATGACCTCTTAATGTTTTTCACTGATCTGAACATCTGACCAGCAACTACCATTAATTTACCCATCCTCATTGAGGATCAGAAGGACCACATTAATCTCACAAAGGCTGTTAAGAAGAGGCCCAACATTGTCCACTACAATTTCATGGAATCCTCACATGATTCCCATGACCATGATTTCTATATAGATGACGTTTACTGGAAATCTATTACTTAGAAAGGTAAACAAATGGTAATCAATTCTGTGGAATTTGTCACTTCAAATACCAAAAAAGACTTGCATACATAGAGATTACACTTATATCGATATAAAAATTGTCACTAGATACCTCAAGGAATCTAGGATTGAGAATATAGATATTCCCCCATAGCCCACGGTTGAAGAATACACAATTATATCAACTATTCCTACTACGAGGGACACATATTAGGTTGAGGGTGTTTTTTAGATGAACTGGATTCTTGGATAGATGAGTAAGATGAAATAAAATTCAGATGATGCAAGAATGGTGAAATTGTAGTGTATCTCTACTATGAAATCAGAAAACATATTTTCATTTATTTTTTGGAGGAATTTAAACTAAAAACCTACTTTAATTTTACATACATTCCATGGAAATAAATTCTTTTCATGTTCCAGCATTCGAAGAATACATTCTTGAGTATTAAATCCTTTAACACAATGATTTGGTTTGTATATATGTTTCATTCTTCTTTGATAGAAGTAATTTGGTTTTTTTTACTTCATTCTACCTTCTAGGGCTTCTGTATCTTTTTTAGTGATATTATATTTCATATTCAATGTTTCCTATCTGGTATTTTCATGGATGAACAATTACATATTTATTAGAAGTTTTGTGCTTCTTTACAGGAATATAATCGGGGTTTTTATAATATAATATTGATGATTATTGTCTTTAAGGATGAATTTTTACTCAATAGTATTGTTGTATCTCTTTTTTGTTAATTTTATTGGTTGAGATGTTGACCGGTAGGAAATTAATTCCACTTACATGAATTTCACCAATTTATCTCATTTCTATGTGAATGTTCAGGTCCCCAAAAAATCTCAAAATTTAAATATTATTTTTTATTATATGACTTATATTGAATATTTGTCTTTATTAAGGTCATATTGAAGAATTAGTGTTGAAAAAACTGGACAAAACGAAGGTAGGTCATATGATTTTGATGAGTACACTATTTCAGCATTGTCTGCTAGAGGAATCCTTAGAATGTTTTTGAAATCAACATTTCATGTTCTTACCTCCTACAATATACAAAAATATGATTGTTTTGGGTGTTAAAAAATTCATCAACTAGTGTACATTTCATTGAGGCCTCTATCTATGTACCATAAGGGACTTCGTATAGACCCTGGTAAGGGGATGTTTCATATATATGATGTAATAATGGCTCTCAAAATATGGGTTGAGACTCCTGTGAATGAATTTATTCATGTTTTTCATTTATTAGTGTTTGGTGTTATTTACGTGTAATCTATTATAGTTTTTGGTGTAATCCCTTTGAACATTAGGTTTTCATTAAAACATTAGTTTTTCTTAATAATATTCATGGGGTATCAATTGGGTGAAAAATTCATATGTTCAATCATTCTAAAAAAATTATATATCTATTCAAAAGTCTTTGTGATTATAATATATTTTATATTTATCAGATAATAATGAAATAATAATTATTAAGTATGTTAATCGTCATTATTCATGATTCGGTAAATACTACAGATGATTAATTGATCATGTTTAATGGTCTGATGGGAAATTATATATTAAATAAAATTAAAAAATATAATAATTAGTTTATTTAACAAATTATATTTATTTATCCACAAGTAATGTGAATGTAAGGAAAATAATAATATTATTTGTATTATTATTGGACATGGTGTTTGATGAGGAATAAATAATTGGATAATGGAAAAAGTGTAATTACAAAACCTAAAGTATCCTTATAAATATTCTGTTATATCACTTTTGGGGGTTAGTTTACGGTTGGGCACAATAAGCATAGAGATAATTTTGTCTATCTGTTAGAGTGAAACAACTATATATCACACTCAATAACTTGATCACCAATCATCCTCTTTTATCTCAAGACTACAGGAGTTACTAAAGAATATTTTATCTATGAAGACATACTTACTATGATCAATAGAAGGAAATACAAGTGATCAGGATTGACCGTGCTAGCACCTACTAATTTTATGGCGACTTTTCATGATTTTAGAGGATATGTGGATCACCAATAGAGGGATTCTACCCATGGATCCATTGATAAAATGAAGATTTGATGGGGGTAGTCAACCACATCATCAACAAAGATATAATTACAAGACAAAGAAATTCAAAATCAATCTATAAATAAATTATAAATTATATGTGAGGATTATAACATCATTGTTCGTTTGTTTATATGTAAATTAATATTTAATTTAATTACATTGTTTATGAAATTATTCATTTTGTAAATCTGTTATTATTAATATATTATGACAAAAAAATGAATTTTTTTCCCAATATGCACTTCTTATGCGACTAAAACCTTCATTATAATGGTAACCATAAAATTAGTTAGTTTAGTATTAAACTAAGAAGGGTTATTTAGTATTTAGATTGATACAAATATAAATTGAATCTACAAACCAATCAATTAAAATTAAATAACTAACATCAATTTCATAAACATAAAATTTAATTTATGTTCCAAAATTTCAAATATAAGTTTCTAAAATCAATATGATATATTTATATTCATTATTTTACCCAAAAAATATTTTTTCGGTAAATAAAAAAAATTCATTTTTAAGTCACACATAAATCATGATGATATCAGATATATAATTATTTTTGAAAATTTTTGTGTCTTTAAAGTGGATATGACTTGTAATTCTAACATTTAATTAATGGTGGAGAACCATAGAGCCTTAAAGAAGGGGCTACCATTGGTGATTCTGAAACATGATTGATTTATAAAAATGATTGTTTGGAATCAAATCATGTTAACAATATCTAGGATATTGGGTAACTAACATCTAGAAAAAGGAAACAATAGAGCAATTGATTTTTTAGTTTAAATATGAAGCTGGAAGAAGGAGAAGTTATAAAAAAAGTTCGGTAGTAATTTTATTAATTTTTTTACCTATACCCATCTTGAGATGTAATTTTTTGATTACGATATCATGTATATAAAGTGTTATAAATGATGATATCATACCATAATAGTGTATTTAATTTTGTGTAAACTATTTATATATTAATTTCCTTTGATTATTATTCATATCATAATGTTATAACAGTTTGTAGCTATAATTCGAACCTCATGAAACCATGAAAATAATGTAAAACATTTTTTCTATAGTCAAGATAAATAATATTGATATGACACATAAGATGTATGACTATATGATGATGGGGGTCATAAGCATTGAAACGTTTTCTTATGATGTTAACACTTTGTGATCTTCGGTTGAGAATATTTTGATGACTAGCTTTCCAATATTAACACTACATATTTTTAGTGTCATTGAATATTTCTATACATGGGAAAGTTAATTAATCTCTTGAATTATGATTCTTATCAGTGTAAATAATATTATTTTGTAAATTGATGTAAGATAAAAACCATAAAATTTAAGTTGTGGAATGATAATTAGTATTGGGTGCATTATTGGCGGTATGAAATTAATTCAATGATAATGATATTATTTAGCACCTCAAAAAGGAATAATATATATCTGATGACTAAATGGGGATGAAACTTCCTTGGCTGCATCCTTTGACATGGTAGATGAATTAAATTCCTTATAATAACAACAAATAACCATTTTTAAATCATTGACGTATAATGAACCAAATTATGAACCATACTTTATTAGATATCATGATAAAAATGATTATATTACTCAGATAAGGTTCATCAAAGGTTATTATAACATTGAATTATCCTTATCTCTTTAGGGTCCCTAATTTGTTTATGGATACTGATCTTGCTCTAGGAGTATGAATAACTATTACAAAGATTAGGTACTATATTGTCACACCAATGTATAGCCACATTCTTCATCAATTTTTTAATTATATTTTACGATGAATTCGACCATATGTGTCGGGGCCGGTGAATATCTGAGTGTGAACCATCACTTGTAAATTAATTCAATTATATTATCAATGATTAGAATAATGATAATTTTCTTTAATTCTTCTGGTATTAAAAATTAATTTAATTATAAAAATAAAAAACAGAAAACATTATTTTTTGAATTAATGTTACGTGTTCATGGTTTGTTAAATAATCATTAGTGGAATGTGCTAAATTTAAAGGAATATAATTCATCAATTGTCATTTAAAATAGTTAAATAGTTGGAATTTTTTTATCATTCATGACACAATTAATTCGATATTCATGTCATTTTGGGTTGCCTTGTGAGGTTAAACTTATCTAGTGAATTAAGTGAAATTTTATAATGTTGAACATACTTTTAATCATATTTTATACCATGTTTAATATCCTCGACCATTTTGATGAATTTTTAGGGATTATATAATCTCCACTCTTATCTCATTTTTTTGAGAGGGAAACAATGATAAAAAACAATGTTTGAATGATCTAGATTACTTATCATGTCATCATTATTCACATGATCTATGAGATGCCATAGAGAACATCACTTTCCAGTTATTACACCTGAAAATCAAAGAGGAACATTACGAGCACATCAGTTGCATATGTGGATGGTCTAGTGGGATCCCAGATCACAATATTAAATTAAAAATTTTAATAGAATGATTTCCACAACGACACATAGAATATAAAAATGATGTATACTTAATTTAGATATTCATACATAAATTTATTTTCATATAATCCATGGGAGAATACATGCACTGATATGTTGGGGTTATTAGCGTGAATTTAGACTAAAAAATCAATGAACTAATTTTCAACATAAACATTTTATCAGGTTTCTAATAGGATTACCAATGTAATATCATAATAATTTAATTGAATATAAATTTTATATAATTCATATGTAGGGATTTTATAGGGACGTGGCACCACTGAAGTTGATTTGATCAAAGATTGAATGATCAAAATATGATTATTCAAATATGTAATAATTATGATATTATTAATGTTATTATTTATTTTTAATTTTTTTTAAAAATATATCATATCATAAGAAAAATTACATAAGGATGAATAGTATCCATGTTTGAATTGGTCTTTGTAAGGTTCATTTTTTTTATTCTATATAAATGATAAAAAAACCCATTTCGTCAGGGGTCCTCCTTGTTATCGAGAAAAAAAAAGTGAACCTTTGGAAGTAGGAGGAAAACACATTGACCAGGGGTGGAAACCAATTCAATAATGGTTTTGGTAGGATATTTAAAAATATTATATATATATATATCATCATCACATGCATTAATTGGGGATTGAGGACAACCACACAACACCCCAATGAAAGGCACCACTCCCACTCACAGTCCATCTTCCAACCTGGTCATTCCAAGCCCAACCCACCAATCCCAGTTATCCCACCCTTGATAGAATAATATCTTATGTGACCCATTTTGTGTCAAAATAGACCAAAACAATTCTAAAAATATATAATTTTTTCAATTCCTAGAATTTATTAAAATTTCAAGGTGTTTCAGAACATATGATTATTTAATTAGAAATATGTTAATTTTTTTATTGTAATAAAAATTTATTTATGTTTAATTTAAGTATTATTTAATTTTAATTATGCAATTTTATTTCATGTTGACTAATTATGAACTAAGAGACCGAACCAATGAATGTTTTATATTTATTTATTTAAATAAAATTTTGAAATATGTGATTGATTATAATAAAAAATTAGTAAAAATAATTTTTAGCTAATTTTCACATTTTCCATCCATATTAAAATGTATAAGGGACTATAAGTTAATATTTTCAGTGATAAAAATATTAATTCAGCATCCCAATTACCCCCTCGTGTAAAAATTGGTATTTTCTATAAAAATGGTGTATTACGTAATGTCAGGGATCAATTTGGGTGCCTAGAAGGATCCAAATTAATGAAATTTAAAAGAGACTGATGGGTGATGAAATTTAAATTATAGAATGGATCAAAAAATTCTCCAATGTTCTCTGTAGAACCATCATTCTGTTGATCGATTAACTAGAAGATTCAACTCGTGATCATGTCATTATTTTTATGTATGGTTAATTTTTTGTAAATTCATTAATGATATGTGATCACATAACATAGTTAATGATCATACATATATAATATAATTGTACATTTGTGATGAATTTATTCTATTTATATGTGGATAATTATGAGAACAATCTCATAATAATTTTCCCAATAAATAGAAATTGATTTCCATAATAATGAAAATAATAAAACAATAAAAATATATCAAATTCATTGGTAAATCATTAACACATTTCACCACTAATATTATAATTAAAACATAGTAAAAGGTACTTATTATCCATAATTGAAGGAACCATCTTTACTGTGAGTTCTAACAAGTGTTTTGGGTGATATTTAGTAAAAATTAAATCAAATTAATAAAAATAACTATGTTGGTCCAATTTTAGAAGTATTAGTTGAGAGAATCCAAATTATGGATTCATAGGGGATGAGACATCACTCAACTGATTAATGATCCACATGTTAATTTGTCTGACTATCCAAAATCATACCTTAAAACAATTTGAGTAATAGTGTAGCCATAACATAGCCTATGAGTTGAGGTTTTAAGGTGTCATTATAATAGATAACTCCAGAGACTAATTATTTTGAATATATTAAATTAAGGGATACTATTATTTGAATAAAATAGTGGGATACATATAAGATTAATTAATTTATAATGATTGTATAATGGTAATAAATTGAAAAGTACCGATCAATTAATGTTTCATCTTCTAGAAAAATAGAAATTAATACTTACAATTCATTTTGATATAAATTAGATAAATAAAATTTCCTAACTATAAAAAATTTTATAGAGTTGTATACACACTTTCACATAGTGATATGACTCTAAATGAAATTTTTTGCACTGTAGTTCCCAATACCTGATGAGACTCCTCAGGAATATAGTGAGAGTGTTAAGGAATCTTACATGAGACTAATTTATGTTCATACCATGTTGTATCATCACTGATAAGTATACAAGAAGAATGTTAAGCATGAAATTAATGATTCTATGATTACAAAAAGACATCTAAATTGAATGATTCAATTTAGGTTCATCCTTATGAAATCAAGTTTATATATTACACTAATTGAATCATTGTCTTTCAATAAATTTATTTGACACAGAAATATTACATGGTTACACCAATTTCAGTATGAATTAATAAAACAAATAGTATAAAGAAGCCTCTTGAATATCATTTGTGTATGGTTCTCCAAGAAAATAAGAATGTAAAAAATGATAAATCTATTATTTATATGGTGAAAATTAATAATGATATGGTGAAAACCCAATAAAAACTGCGATTTCAAATGAAAATTCACATCATATTTATAAAAAACCAAATATAAATAACGATAGCATTGAATCTGAGGTTATTTTCATAATGTGTGAAAAAATAAGTCACTATAAGGTGAAGGAAATTTATTGAAGAAGAAACAAGAAGTGGATTATACTTTATATGTATTCATCCTCATATATAATGTTTTAATTTTACTTCTCATGTATTGAATATAATTTTTTTATTCAAATAAAATAACCAGTTATATTTAGAGGCTATAAATGAAGTATGTTGAATTATCCCTGTAACTGGAATAGGGTGTTTCTTATATCAGATGATAGAGAAAAATTACATATATATTTCAATAATAATTTATTATAGTTGAACTTATTTTTTATTGAGTATAAAAAAACATAAATCTCATGTGTCTCTTGAACATAAAGAGATATTACTGCGTATTGTAATGAATTTTTTTCATGGAATTCTTAATGAATTTTCCAAAAATATATGAATTAAGAATAATAATGAATTAAGATAAAATATAAGTCTCACAACTTTTTTTGGGAATATAATTTTTTTGTGTAAAGAAACCTTTATAAAAAATTTGAAATTCTATGTTTCCAATGTGAGTCCAAATTTTCTTTCTAAACCATTCATTAAATTATTGAAGAAAAATCAATATACATCCTGAGATTTCATTTAGAAATTTTGGAATGTTATACGATGAAATGACTACACTTGGTATAAGATATTAGATCCTAAATGAAGTATTGTCAAAGAATATCTTAACCAGTATTCATTGATAATTTAAAACGAAGAGTGGATTTATTATTCAACTCATATTCCATTAAAAACATTAGAGACATTATCTTAGTAAAAATAGGAACAATGATGAGTCTTATAATTGTTCAGAGTACTATGTTATCCCTTCTGATATATGCCTTAAAAATAACATTGTTAACCATTAACCATTTGTAAAATATAATGAAAAATGGATGTCATAGTTTTTTAAGGCTAAGTCATGAAAAAATCACCCATTATGGGAAACAAAAAGAACAAATCAATTGTATCTCCAAATATTTGTTATCAATATTACATAAATCCATATGGAAAAAATGTTATAATAGAGTGAAAGATTATATTTCTATAATAGTGTGTACATATATACATGAGATATTTGGATCATTTGATTGTTGAATAAATTAAATTCTTAATATGAAAAAATATTTCACATAGACACAAGTTCCATTAGAACATTTTTAAGAAGAATGTTCTAGGGAAACATATTATCTAGGAGAGATAGAACCAAGGTGAGATGGTTTTGTAATCACAAATTAATGTGATTTATTTTTCAATGATAATAAATATTTATCAAAACATATAGTTGTAATTTGAAACAAAAACAAAGAACAAGGGAATATGATTTAAATGATGGATTCCTTATATACAAATTTAGTTTTGAATTTTTGTAGTTCATCTAATTGATAAAAATCCATTGGTTGGTATTCATGAGAAGCTATACCTTAGTGGTACAGTCATGGTACCAATTAGGCTAAATTGGTTATACTATTATGTCAATTACAAATTAATTAGAACTATACTTTTCCTATAAAATTTATATGATCATTATATAGGACATTATATGTCAATTCCACCATCCTCGGAGGAAACCATATAGATGATATTTATAAGACACAACAATAAAGGGTTTTTGACAATATAGAATAAAAATTTTGAATAAAATTTATAGAGTTATATTTATAGATTAATACAAGTATCATGATCGAAGAATATTCATTAAGAATTAAAACTTAAAATGTATCAATATAAGGTTAGTGGGGGAACCATATTTTTTCACGTAAAATATTTTAATAACTAATAGAAAATATTTATTAGTATTATAGTTAGTTCTGTTTATATAGTAAGTAAATCTAAGATGAATGACCTGATGTAGCAACCAATGTTCTAGGGGACAAGATCCACCGAGGTAGATATCTGGATTTCATAAACCATGTAAGTGTATATATAATATCAATGTATTAAAAAATACGAGCTAAAACAATTCAAAAGATAATTTTTTCCATTGTCAGATGGCATAAATCTCTCAATGAAGACATCTATATGACCTAAAAGGAGATTAAAAGACCGAGTATAACACTATATGATTCAATAACAGATCTACTGTATATTACATACTATGTATTATAATTGATATCTCTAATATATAGGTTATATTTGAAAAATAGAAAATTATTCTTTGACAACTGAATAAATAGAAGTAAAAACAATCTAAAATTACTTAAGAACATAAAATAGATATATAACTATCATTTGCAGATAATGGAACAATAGTCATCATAGGGGAATAAGAATAGTCTTACTATATATCTTTTTTGAACTATATTTATAGTTGGTATAAGTAAATGAGAAATAAAATGTTATTAAAGATAGTAGTTTCCATATTTATAAATTCCTAGAATATTTCTACTTATCATGTAGCTAAGATTAAGTATGAGATATGCAATGATTTTTTATAGTTCTTGTAATCAATCATTATAAATAATGTTTTATTATAATATAAATTATAATAAAATTATTTTAATTGTACTAGCAAATAATTAAAGCTTATGATAGAGTAAAAAATGGATATACTCAAGGATATCATCCCTTGGTGAGTTTTTCTCAAGGGGTGAGGTCACGTATTATAGAATAGACATATAAAAACACATATAGGTATGATGACTTAATCCAAAACTGAAGAGCATCACAATATTATATTGTGGGATATAATAGGATGATTCTTAAAAAAGTGTCCCCAGTTCAAGCGAGGGTTTTGTAAATGTGAGTGGTGTATACCCAACTTGAAAATTATTTTTCAATTACAATATCATATATACAATGATTTGTGCATGATGTTTTATTTCCATAAAATTTTTTTAGTCCAGTATAAATTATTTACATTGTAATTCACTTTAATAATTTTTTGTAGTAAAAGGTTATAGTAGTTCCCAACCATAATTAGAACCTACAAATACTATTAAGAGAACATAATCATTTTTCCAATGTTTTAAATAACATATACCACTGATACATATATGATTTATTACTATCATGTACTAGGTGATCATATGTACTGAGACTTATTCTCATAATTTTTTCACTTGATGTTCACTTATAAATGACATCATGAGTATTGACCCTATAATAGAAACACTATATGTTTTTGGTGTCATTGTATGTTTCTATTTACACACATGTGTATTAGTCTGTCGAATTGATATTATTATCAATGTTTATAATTTTATTGTATATTATTATACAAGAGGATAAAAATTAAATTTATCTTGGGGTGAGTTAGCTTACAATGGGGGTGTCATTCGTGATGTGGAATTGTGTAAATGATCAATATGGAATTTGATTCTTTTGAAAGGAAGAAGATATCATTAGCCAGTTGAGTAATATGGAAATTAATTTTGTTGAATTTGGTTCCATAAAACCATATTTTATATACATTATAATTACATATATTCCTGGGTTTTGAATAATTAAGATACTTTTATCACATCATGGTTGTTCTTCTTTGAGAGATTGTATGTGATAGTGTCCTAAGAGTACATTTCACACTAATAGGTTTTATGAGTTCGCCATTATGATGTTACACTATAAGTTACAATAAAGTATTATAAACCATATTTTATATGGATGGATGACATAATTTTACATGGAAAAAATTATACAGGAAATTAGGGGTAAGGGATCAAATGATATTGAGACTTCTTCTCATGATTTTTTTCAAAGTTGATCCCAAGAAATGGGATAAGGAGAACTAGTCACTTAAGTTGGAAATCAACATTTATACGTGTCATTAGATGTTTATATTTATAGATGTGTATAGTGACCCTTAAATTTATATATTATTATTAATGCATAACATGAGTTTCATACGTTGACATATTTTCATAAACCATGATGACATGTGTTCATCATGATGTTGTGTGTGTTGGGTACATTACAACTGATTCAAAATTACTGATAATTTGAGAATGTATTCTTCCCATCCGTTCAATATGGAATGTTGATATCTTGTCCCATTTTATGGGAATGAAATATCTTGATTTAGTGAAATTCCAATGAGGATTTATGAATAAGTTCATTTTCATAAGTTCAAAAAAGAAATATCGAGCACATATGTTTTTTACAGAGACATGAACCCTTCTTGATTAGAGATATTATAACAAATGGATTATATTATAAAATGTATGTTTTTTGATGTTATATTTTATTGTAGTATTAAATTCATCCTTTATGGTTTCCTTGTAATATTTCTAGATTCTATCCATGGACTATTGGAGGTATATATGAAATCCATTCAGAAATGGGCCTTGAGGAAAACCGAATATGTGTATGAGAAACCTTTGTAAAATTTTATAGTATTTTTTGATGATTAATAAATATTATTATCATGATTTTTTAATAATTATTCATGTTGGGTAGATTATATATAATTATTCCTAAATTTAGAAAAATAATTTTTCCTAATTAAATAATTTTTTCATTATTCTAATAAATGAAATTTTTATGTATTAATTTGAGAATAATTTAGTGAATTTTTTTATTTAAATAAATTTTCAGTATTCCCAACCTGATAAATATTGAGGACGATTGGTTGATCAAGTTTAATTGAATGATGATGAATTTTATGTTGAATATTATTTAAAAAAAATATTATTTTATTTATTCATGGAAATAATATTAATTTATCCATGATTTATTCTTCTATCATGTAAATAATAATAATTTTATTTTATAGACATGTGGTTCACCAAGGATTAAGAAAATTATAAGGGTCGATGTGCAATTATTATTCTCAAAACCTATGTCAATTTAGAACCAATAATGAAATTTTATAACATTTGTTGGGATAATATAATCATTATTCACACTAAATTCTATATAATCATCTCAAATCCTATACATATCATCTCCAAGAATACTCTAAAAAAGAAATCATCCTCCTCTAAAAGAGTGATTCCATTTTTACTTTGATAGATTTTGTTGTGATAAAAATAGATATTGATAAGCATTTAAAAAATAATTGATATATCCAAGAGGTTTCTTCAATGATTATTGGAGGTTTTCAAAACACGCGTGGATCACCGGTAGTGGGAATATACCCATGATACATATAATACAATAATAGTAAAGAAATTTATTCATCATCTAATCATTAAAATTTTAAAAAGAATTAAACAAGAGGTAATTATTTATTCAAAAAAATTAATTATAAATTAATTTTTATTTGTAACACCCTGACCCTAGAATCCTGAAGTCAGAGCATTATTTTAATAAATTCTCATTCTTCCATGTAATCATTTCCTGATGGACCGATGAGTTTAGTAGTCGTGGAAAATAGATTACAAACATGAACATTACATTACACATTCAAACGTAAAAAAACATAAATAATCTATGAGAACACCATTTTTACCGTACCATAACCCTATATGTCAATCAAAATACTCTTCTTGGAATCTTGGGAAATCAAAACATAAGAAATGGGTGAGCTCAGATGCATAGTAAGGATAAATAATTTAGCGATAACTATAAACATTTAAGGCAAGATGTGTAAAAAAAAAGTCTATCAAAAATAATCTTGAACATAATATGGAGATTATATATCAAACATTACCATATAAACATGGTCATGGATATTCTACTAGTCGAATAATAACATGTAATAATTAATTTCATAATGATGGAATTCCAAACATATGACATCATTACAATGTAGTCAATTCCCCGTGGAAAGGCAACAATTTTTTTTTTCAAATGCCTTCTACAAAGAAACTAGATTTTCTCGAGAGACCTACGGATGAATCAAAATGTTATATTGGGACCCACCCGTCACATACAATGTCTATTTCATTTCTCATATAAAAAATTTGAAAAATAAAAAAAAACATTCGTATTAAAACTAGCATACGAAATGTTAGTACTTTAGCCATATTCCATGAATGTTATAAAAATATCACATCCATAGTAAAACATATCATAATTCATCCAATACAATATGGAAGACTGTGTTATAATAAATCAACCTCAATCAAGATTAATATCTAGTAAAGGATGATGATATAGTTGAAACTGTCTAGTAAAACACTTTGTGTGAAATATAACTTTTTAATGAAATAATTTAATAGTCACACAATTTATAAATTAATACATTTAAAATATATTTTTGAATAAAACATTCCAATTACACTTTGAAACAATTTAATTAAATCAACACTTTAAAACATTCATGGCCATATAAATAAATCCTTAAAACAATTTTGAAAACATGGACATTAATGAGAAGGATTTTGAATAATAAATATTTAAATCATTTAAAATAATGTTTTAGTTAATTTTTACCTTAAAATAATCATTTTGATTACTATTTTATGAAACATGGACATGGATAATTAATATTTCCAAGAAAAAACAATCACATAAACAATCTCGGATGATAATGAGATCGAGGAATTAAACCTTACCTTGCACTTTCCTTTAATTGATGGTACGTTTAACCTCCAGTATACTGACCATAACATGTTATTAAATTATACCAGAAAAATATTCAAATTTATTATATCATATATGATTCATTTAGGACTTCATACTTCCCATTTAATAATGATTTCCATGTTTAATTAACATTTTGGGTAATAATCGCTTTCTTTATCGTATTTGTTTTAACTAGTTATTCTAGATCATATCATTTAGATCATGATTTAAATACATTCATAATATAAAATAGGATTTATATATAATTTATATTTAGATTAAAAATATTTATAATAGATAGATATATGAAATGGAAGACACTGTTTATGGAGACGGTAGGCCGTATGTATGCATAATCGCTATTTCCATTTTCATATCTTATTGAAAGGAATTTACTGAATAAGATATATGTAATTACATACATACATACATACATACATAAATATATATATATATATATGTGTATCAGGTAACCTAATTATTTCATATATTAAATACATATTAATAATATATATTTTATAATCATCATTGAATGGTGATCCTGGAAATAAATCTCATCGCGTCGTGGAGACGGTAAGCCCTACATACACACGAGTGAAGATATCATTTCCTTAATGATTAAAAGGTGTGTAATTTTGTGGTATATTATTTTTAAGTCAAAATTATGATTTTATTTTAATTATTTATATATATATTAGTAATCATTATATCCCTGTAAATAACATATTGTTGAATAACAAATTACACCGCAATATGGAGAGGGTAAGCCGTATGCAGGCACACATGGTGACATTATCATTAGTAGAATGGATAGAATAATTAGAATATTTGTACCATTTTTATTTTAACATCAAAATATTTAGAAGGTATAGGAGTCATTATTTATCTATGGAAATATAAAATAAAAATATTGTGGAAGAAGAAAAGAACTTTGAAAGAGGTGATAAAATAATTACCTCTTCATTGGGTGTTTTGTTTAGATTGGAACAAAATGGATCCATATGATGGATTTATTCTCAAGAAAATGCCTCTAGGAATAATTTTGATAATTTTTTAGGTTATTTGGGCAGGTTTTGGATGATCTGAATGGCATTGGAGGTGTGATCTTGAGAGAAGGGGAAGTACCCTTTTATAAGAGAGGATAGAGTCACTTTAGGAAATGTTTGAAATATTATTTTATTATAAAATAATTTTCTTTTTCTAATGGATCCAAATTGATTTATATGAAGGATAAGGTGTGGTGGGTCTGCATCCTCTCAATCAAGAGGTTTTATAAAAGTTTAGGTCACCATTGTAACCCGACATTTGAGATTTATCTTTTAGTTAAATTATTAATCTTTTACCATGTCCGCTTGTGTTATTATAATAAATGGTTAATATGAATACTATAATAAGACAACAGAACCCCAAGTGGTTCACTAATGACATATTTTTCATTTTATACGACCTTTTTATGAACCATAGAATTTAATGAATATTATATCATTTAATAATTTATTATTTGTTTTAAAAACTCATTTTTGTGAAATTTTACACTATTTAGTATATTGTTTTTGTGAAAGTCATAACACCATGATTAATTCGAAAAAAATTAATTGAATCAACCCAATATTGTCATATTAATCTATAAAATTCACGTATTTCATCAAAAGCCTCAAATTGAATTTATTTTTATATTTGTAACAGTAATTATTTTAATCGTTCATTGATAAAATAATTACTGCATCATCATTGTGTCATAAATAAATTCAATTATTTAATCTATAAAAAATATAAATAAAATACCACGATGTATGAAATATTTTAAGATTTCTTATAAATATTTATAGTCTAATTTATCTTATGTATAACACTATATTAAAACATGTTTAGTTCTTAAACATTGAATTTAATACTTTTAACTTTTCTTTAAATAAAATAATAATAAGTGTCCTAATTTAATAAAAGTTGTAAAAATTAACATATTTTATTCCTATGGTTGGTTTTGGTAGAAATAAACTTATACAATAGAATTAGGACATCTGTTAGGGTAATTATAATATCATTTTTACCTTTAATTACCCTATTTACTTTTAACCACTGTAAATTAATGTCAAAAAATAATATTCACCAACAATTATGTTCATATTATTGAACCACATTTTACATACTAATGTAAACCAATTCTCAAATATTTTTTAAATTCAATTTCCAAAAGCGGAAAAATAACTTTTTATGCAAATTTGTAAATGTTCCTAAAAGGTGGGTATAAGACGTTAAAAGGATAAATAATATTTTATACGTCAAATATTATTATAAAATGTCTCTAGTGAATTATATTGAACTCATATATGTAATATATATCTAATTTTACTTAAAATAAATTTAAATAAAATAAATAATTTGTTAAATAAAAACATGGTTTTAAACAATAACGTTTTGTTTTTCACTATTCATCAAAAATTTATTGTTTTCAAAAAAATACATAAAATTCAGCCAAAGATAATTTTGATTTTCTAAATTAAAAAATGAAATCTATTTTACCAAATTAAAAAATATATAAATTGAATTAATTAATTTATAATAAATTATTGTTGTAAAAACTAAAAAGAGATTTTTTTTTAAAGCAAAAACTATCAAAACATTGACACGTGTTTATGTCAAATGTAAATGTGATATTTCTTCTAATGGCCTAACATTTATTAAATGATAAAAATATAACATATTTATACTTCCAAACCATTCAGATGTATAATTTAAAACTATATATTATTTGGATAAAGAAGTTGTTTTCAATTAAAATTAATTATTTTTCACTATTCACCAAAATATGATAATTATCATAAAAACACCAATAAAATATCAAAAAAAAATTTTTATGTCCTGATAATAATGAAATTTTTTTTTCTAATTGAATATATAAAAGTGTAAAATATTGGATTTAAAATGGGTTCTTCATTAAAATGCGGTAAAATTTCATTTTCTGAAAAATACTTATTTTATCTTAAAAATTAAATTGTTATTATATTATATTTATGAAAAAAATAATATGGATAATATAAAATTCAATATTCAGTTAATAGAATTCATAAACTCTTTCTGAATGGCTAGTTTGGTAAGTCATGGTGCGGTTGAACTTACTGTTGTGTGTAGCAATGTTATTGAATTATTTTAAAGAGATAACATTCTATGAAATATTGTGTTGTTAAATTCTCCCCAATCAATAAATTTATTACTCCAAATTATAAATTATTCTTATAATATAAAAGATTAAAAATAGAAAAATACCATTGTGGAAAACCCACATCAGAAATTGGGTTAATATCATTTAATCTTAATAAGAGAGAAAGGGAAATGAAAATGTCACCACAAAATTATGATATTTGTTATGAGAAAATCGGTGAAAATAAAAGATGCATTATTAGAGGAAAACCCGGAATATTTATAGGGAGTGATTGAGGTTATCAATCACAATCAATAGTAAAATAGACGGTGTTAAAGTCATCAATCTATGATGATTTAAAATATCTTCAGTTCAACAAAACATAAGGTATTATGATAAAAAATTTTGGTTTTAATATACCTTACCTAATGATTAATAATTAATTTACTCATTGAATAAATTGGAAAATATATTCTTGACAAGTAGAGTTTCATCCTTCAACTATTTCTTACCAAAAACTCATCTTTCACTTCAAAAGAGAGAAAAAATATTCTATTTATCATAATCGTATAGGGTTTCAAAAATAATGAATTTATAATTAAATTATCAGATTATTTAAGAAAAACTACATTATACAATCCAGGATATCACATAGGGAAGTGGTAGGTGATGTACCCTTGTCGCCCTTCGGTTCTGAGTTCATGTCTCACGGACTTACTGGACGCGACAGGTTGTCGACTGACATCCGAGTTGTCCATTTTATAAAAATATAAAAATGATCTTAAGAAATTATTTCACATCTAAAATAATATCCAATGTAAAACATTATCCATTACAACCTTTGGACTTATCAAAAATACTTCTATCCAAACTAACAATCAAAAATTTATTAGAAAGATAAACACAATGATTATCTTTTTGTCCACGTAATAACATGTGAATAACTTCATCATGTATTATTTAAAAAAATGGTAACACATAGAACTACAATAAAACATTATTGATTACATTCATGCTCCCTTATTCCTTATTGAATACTAGATATACTGATTATATCCAAAAATGTTGTAAACTCCAATAATAATGGAATAATAAAAAAATTAATTATTTTCAAAGTAGTCAAGAATATTGAATATAATGTATCTAAATCAATCATATCTTATTCAAAAATCACTACCTTATAATCAGAACCATATTAAGATCTATCATTCCATCAACAATATATTTTTCAAAATGTTTAACTTGATATTCATTCACTTTTCATAGAACCATATAATCTCAAATCCTTAATGTAATAGTATTGTAGTATAATCCATATTTATATCCATAATTCAAATAACTAGTACATTATTGATACAACAATTAAATGAGATAATTCTATAATAACAACATATGAACACTATTCATTCTACTTCATTTGTGGTATTATCATAACAATATTATTATCCAATAGCATCATTTGGGGAATATTTTGATGATTTGGGCATTGATTTGTGTAGTTTACAACTTCTTGAAGATGAAGCATTACACATTTGAAACCTTTTTTACCACTGCAATCATGTACTTGGTGTCCATTGTCTCCACAATTATAATAAACTCCCATTCCCTTCAGTAATTTATGAAGGATGTTCTTTCCAAGGTTATCACTTTTGAGAAAATCATTATTTCTCCTCTTCCCTTTATCTATATTTTTCTCTACCTTACTTTTATTCTCTTTCTTCCCTTCAAAAAAATTGGTCTCATAGAATTCATTACTTATCTTATTAAAACAAGATACTATTTCTTCATCTGATATGAATATGTGAGTGACAATTTATCTTCTAAATTTTTTCTTTATAGAATGAATGATATGATCCATCAAACTTTTTGGATCATGTGTATTGCAGGATTTATCATTCCTTCAACATGGTGACATTTCTAAACTATGGAATGCACAATGATAGATTATGAGTTACAATGCATAATTCCCAAAATGTAATATACATATTGTAAATTGAAAATATTATGCATATAATATATAATAATAAAAAATAATTTCATTGACTAAGTATTTACTCTTAAATTCTTTCATAATGGATTGTAAAGAAAATTTAAATTACCCTAAGCATATCCCCCATTAGTGTCATAAGAAAGTGTGTAGCAAGACTCGCCATCGTGTACGAAGATACCATGGGAAAAGCCAGAAACTCCTTGTCAGTGTTTTCACATCGAGGTACAAATGTTCCAAATCTGCGTCTACATTCATGTATCCAGACAATGATTTATTCGTGGGAAAAATAACAAAATATATACATTACCAAAATTCTATGTACTTCTTTAATACTAATCCTCAAAATTTATCTTAGATTATTGTTCTCTAATCAGTGTTTTTATAAATCTAGTTTCCACGGATTGTACTAAACTTCCATTGATTCCAACTATAATAACCCAACCCTAGAAGACCATCTGCAGTGCATTATTTTAATACATTGGCATGATTACAAGGAATCAAGTCTCAAAGGGCCGATGAGTTTAGTTGTCTTAGAAAATAGATTAAATACATGAATATTACTTTACACATTAAAACATAAAACAAAACATAAATAATCCATTGAGAATGCCACTATTCCCCTATCATAACCCTGTATATCATATATAATACACTTTTTGGGATCGAGGGAAAACAAAACATAAGGAAGGGGTGAGCTCAAATGCTTAGTAACTGTAAATAATTTAGCAGAAGATGTAAACAATTAAGGCATGATGTGTAATAACAATAACATCCTTTTAAACAGAAACTGGAACACAATATGTAGAAAATAAATCAAAAATGATCATATAAACATTCAAATAGATATTTTACTAGTCTAATAATAACATGTAATAATTAATTTAATAATTAGGGAATGCCTATTGTGAGACATTATTACCACATAGTCAATCCCTCTTACTAATACAACAAATAAAATATTGGTCAAGGCCTTGTGCCTAGACAACAGTTTTTCTCATGTGACCTACTGATTCATATATGGGCTATAGTGGTCCCCACCTATCACTTACTAAGTCCATTGCATTCTTCTTAAGAAAATAATGAAACATAATAGAAACCTTCGTATTAAAAATAGCATACGAAATGGAAATACGTTAGCCATAAACCATCTATCGTATAAAAATATAATATCCACAGTAAAAAATATCATAACTAATTCAATACATTATTGAAGATTGAATTATAATAAATCAACCTACATCAAGAATAATATGCAGTAAAGGATATTGATTTTGTTGAAAATGATCAGTAAAACTATTTGAGTGAAATACCCCTTTTCATGAAATCATTTAAAATTCTCAAAATTTATAATGGAAGAAATTTAAAAGATATTTTTGAATCAAAGTGTATAATACCAAATTGAATCAATTTAATATAAATTAACAATATAAACATTCATTCAATATAAATAAATCATTAAAACCTTGTTGGAAACATGTATATTAATAAGAATGATTTACAAGAATAAAAATATAAAACATTTAAAATGAGGTTTTAGTTAAAGAGTAACTTAAAAAAATTCATTTTGAAAACCATTTTATGAAACATGGACTTGGATAACATATTTTTCCCACTAAATGCATACACATAAACAATCTTGTATAATGATAAGATTGAGGAATTATCTCGTACCTTAAACTTTCCTTTGGTCGATGGTACGTTTAAGCTCATGTATAATGACCATATGTTATTAAATTATAACAAAACCATATTAATATTTATTATATAATAAATGATTCATTTATAAATTTATAATACCCATTTAATAATGATTTCCTTGTAAAATTAACATTTCAGGTAACAATCGCTTTTTATATCAGGTTTTTTTAACCTGTAATTCTTGATCTTATCATCTATATCATGATTTAAATAGTTATATAATATAAAAAATGATTTATATATAATATATATTTAGAATATAAATATGTATAATAGATATATATATGAAATGGAAAACATAGTTTATGGAGATAGTAGGCTGTACGTACGCATAAACGCTATTTCCATTTTCATATCGTATTGATGAGAAGTTAGTGAAAAATTTATATGTACGTACAGATATACAAACATAAATACATATATATATATCACCAAAAGCATTATTATTTCATATCTCACGACCCGTCCTCGGGGCCCGTACCGTGACTACCCAAAGCCCGCATTCCATAGGCCAGGGGCTGGCGACTAGCACCAAGGCGTAAATCTCGGTAAAAAGGGAAGGCATTGCCTTTATAAAGTAAAAAAGCACCACAGAGTAAGCAAGCAGAAAAGTAAACACTATGTAAAAACAGAGTACAACTGAAGTGCGGAAAATTAAATGGGCTATTATACAAACCCAACTGAAAGTAAAGTACAACTCGAAAGGGAAAACAACAACTGTAATGTAAAAGCCGCTACACCGAGCTGTCCACTGGAAATTCCACCTGAAGGGTGGGTACAGATAGCTCCAATGCTCCTCGGGTCCCGCCGTCCACTTCAAGCACGTCCCGCCTAGTGGTCCACCTCCAGGTACCCTCCTGCTCTGCAAGCCTCAGCCACGATCAACGCTGTCCGTCGTCTGCAACCAACACAACGTAGTGCGGGCATAGCCCGTGCAGGGGTGAGTATAACGATACTCAGTAGGGACCCCGAGACCCTCAAGGTCTCACTAAAACCAACAAGGATAACCACAAGAAGATATCAATAGATAACCTCTACTTAGATATATGTCCATACATATGCCTAAGTTATCAAGTAACCCATCTCAATAATGAGGCAAACACAAGGTCAAAAGTCTCAACTCAAACTAGGATTTTCATCATCGAAACCGTAACTGCTGAAGAGCTCCGTCTCTGGAGTGTACAGTGGTCCTGTCACAACTCCGAGGTACTGCCCACTAACTTAAGACTGATGTAGTACTCCACCTATCGAGTATTGCGGGCCAGCCGCTTCCACCAAGCGCTCCCATGTGCCGCTACAACCAAGTGCACCACTGTCGTGGGTCTGCCGCTACAACCAAGCGCTCCCATGTGCCGCTACAACCAAGCGCACCTCTGTCGTGAGTCTAACGCTACAACCAAGCGCTCCCATATACCGCTACAACCAAGCGCACCTCTGTCGTGGGTCTGCCGCTACAACCAAGCGCTCACATATGCCGCTACAACCAAGTGCACCTCTATCGTGGGTCTGCCGCTACAACCAAGCGCTCCCATGTGCCGCTACAACCAAGCGCACCTCTGTCGTGGGTCTGCCGCTACAACCAAGTGCTCCCATGTGCAGGTACAACCAAGAGCACCTCTATAACACACTGAGTCGTTCAATCAGCAGTCGTCGGGTCTCAGTCAGCTACACGGTCTCCGTGCTCCGCTCGCTCGTCTCCGGGAGGGTCCGCTCCATGAGCTACTGGTCGATACTCCAAGTATCACAAGGTCCCGCAAGGATGTATCTCAAAGGACCACCTCGTCATAGGGGTCTCAACGCAATAGACGGCGCCTCAATCGGGTGCCCGGTCTGTGAGTTATTAGCCTTTTCGTCCCAGGGGCCCGGTTGGTTTCGTGTGCGAAACAATCCAGCCGTAACTCAACTATATCCCGAACACTCATAGGGTATACTCATAGGGACTGTTTTTCAACATGATCACCAACGCCGCTGACGGTTCGTCAAACGGATGTCTGGTCTGAATGATATCAGCTTTTCCGTTCCAGGGGCCCGTTTGGATTTCAGTGCGATCCAACCCGTCCACTATCCACTGTAACCAAAACTCAGGCGAAGGATGCAAAATGTTCCGTATCGTCAACAGGAACTCAACGCAAGAGACGACGCGTCAATCGGACACCCGGTCTGAGAGTTATTGGCTTTTTCGTCTCAGGGGCCCGGTTGGTTTTTAAGGAAAAACCAACACAACCGTACTCCACTTGCGTCCAAACCTCGGGCGGAGTGAGCCAAAAGATCCGTCTCACTAAGAGAAAACTAACGAAGCTGACGGCACGTCAATCTGACGTCCGTAGCTCAAGATATGAGTGTTTCCGCTCCGAGGGCCCGGTTGGTTTCGTGTACGAACCAACCCGTCCGAACCCAAAGTATTCTAAAACTTTGAGTGCGATAAACCAAAACGACCGACTCGCTCCAAGGATTGTGTTGCCGCTGACGGCGAGTCGTTTGGAGCCCGTATCTCAAGTTACGGGCGTTTGAACGAAAGTCGTCCGAAGACGGGGGTTCCGGGCCCGGGCCGACCCGGCCCGACCCCCCTGGTTGGCCCGGACCGGGTCGGGTCCGACCCGGTTGGCCCGCCCCGGCCCGGCCAGGGCCGGTCCGGCTCGGCTCGGCTGAGCAGTCGATGCGGGGGAAAGCTGCCGCCCCGCGTGACACCCCCGCGGCACCCGCGGGGTGTCGGCCAGACAGCCGGACGCGCCGCGCGACAACCCCGCGGCACCCGCGGTGTGTCGCCCTGGACACCCGCGGGGTGCCGCGTGACAACCCCACGGAACCCGCGGGGTGTCTCCCTGGACACCCACGGGGTGCCGCCACCTCCGGCCGCCGGCACCGCCGCGTCGGCGACCCGTGCCACCACCGGCTTCCGCGGGCCGCTGGAGTCGCTCCGGTGGCCCGTTTTCCTTCCCATCTGCGCCGTTACTCCTCCCGGGACTCATCCTTCACTGCGGAAACATCAAACATCCGTTTCGGCACATTCCGTCATCGACCGTCAAATCTGCACAAAACGAAGAACGACGGAGGGTCGTCTGGCCATGTTCGTTTGGCCCGCACCCTCCGCGTTAGAGATAATCAACGGGAGAAAATAAAATGTTCGACACATGAACCAACAATTTTAATAAAATAAAATTGTTTCTTTGATTCCTGTTATTTAATTTTTAAAGAATGTTAACGGGAATATAAGGAGGGGTATTTCCAAAAATATAAAATCCCTACCTCGCTGGACGTCGCGCGTGAGCGTTCTTCGCGGAAATTGCTCGTCGCGGAAGGTGGGGATCGTCGTGTTGTCGCGGAAGGGCGCCTCGTCGTCGCGGAACACGGCGTTGAGTCAGCGAACTACAGTAGTCGATCGAAGATCCGTCACGGAGGAAGAGACGTCGCAGAAGAACGTTGTCGGCGTCACGGATCACGGCGTCGCGTCGTCGATTTTCGGGTTCGGCGTTCTTCGCATTCTTTGCGTTCTTCGCGTTCTTCGCGAAGGAGGCTGAAGGTTCAAGGATCATTTCTCAACGAGTAATCCTCCAAAAGAAAAAGGTTGGTCTTATTTTATTATTATGCCAACACACAAAAAAGGGTAAGTAATGACCCATCAATTCGTTGAATTAATTCAACAAAAGAAACAGCTCATTTAATTTATGAAATAAACCGCCCAATTAAATGGTCTGTTAAGAATTTAGAAAACGCGTCAGTTGACTTTCAAAATGACGGGTTTTCGCGGGTGCGTTACTTAGCGGAAAGAAACGGAGGGGCTCGTGCGGGCCCCACCTCACAAATATCCTACAAAGGGGGTAGGATATTTCTGGATAGCATCCTATCCGGTTCAACTCAGTTCAAGCCGCCTTTAAGTGGCTTCAAATGGTTTCCAAGAAACTTAAGTGAAATAAAATAAAGTTGTAGAAAAATTATTTTATTTCTTAACTTTATGCCTGAAAATTAAAAACCACACCCGAGCAAACGCAACTCTGGAAGAGGCGTTTCTAAGTGAATACCGGCGCTGCGATTTCATCGGTGCCCTCAAAATTCGATTCCGGGCACCGGTTTAAAAGTTAGAAAAACTCGCTCGTCCGTACACTAAACGTACCCGAGCCAAACTTCGGAAAATGATTCCGGGCACACCGGGCCTCGGAATAAGGCACCGTCAGAAACTGCATTCTTGTAAAATTACAAAGAAAATTAAGAAAAAAAAATTTCGTTGAAATTTACGGGTCTTTACATTACTCCCACCACAGGGATTTACGTCCCCGTAAAGCTTCAACACAAACTAGGGATACAAAGGCGGTACTGAGCACGCATTTGAGCCTCCCGCTCCCATGTGCTCCCAGGAGGTTCCTGTGCTGCCATCTGAAGCGCACTAGAGGAATCGATCTTCCACATAGGAAATGCTCCTGTCAATCATCAATCTCCACTGGGACCTCTGAAAACATCGCCCCATCATCAAAGACCAGCTCCCCATGGTCAAAGATTTGCGTCGGGTCGTGCACATATCTTCTCAGCTGAGATACGTGGAAGACGTCGTGCAGCCGGTGCAACTGAGGTGGCAGAGCCAGGCGATAAGCCACCTCGCCAATCCTACTGAGGACCTAGAAAGGCCCGATGAAGCGTGGAGAAAACTTGACGCCCCGACCAAATCTCCGTAAACCACGTTGAGGTGAGACCCGCAAGAAGACGTGGTCGCCATCCTCGAACTCTAGTGGCCTCCGCCTCCTGTCAGCATATGACTTATGCCAGCTCTGAGCTGTACTCATCCACCCCTGGATGACCTGGACCATCTCAGGTCCAACAAGAGCTGCAAGATTTCTTCTTTGCCGATAAGAGAAATCTGGTCCCATCCCCTGGATAAACCACATTCTTTTTGACTAATACAGTCAATCCCAACATGGATGGTAGTAATCCATACCAAGGATGACGTCGTAAGGCCTCGACGCTACTACCAAGAGATCCAATCGTTACTCTCGCCTCAAGGGTTGAGTCACACTGTCGGCATCCGTGTGTGGTAACTGGGTCTCCTCCAGTAGATGTCCCACAAGTGAGGGTCAAGTCAACAGTCTAAACCGGAACCTCTTAGTAACAACGCAAAAGAGGACAGGAAGGAAAACATCACAAAGGTATGAGTCTTTTATTATTGCAGCTCATAATACAAAGACGCTACACAACAGCAACAAGGAACTAGAAGTACAAAAGACGTATCCACTAGTTCCGCTCCTGTCCAACTGCTCCCAGAGCTCCATGATCGAAGACCTCAGCTGCCTGAAGCTGAGATCTCCTATGTCCAACAACTCCTTGCGGTCGGGGTGGACCTCCTGGTGGTGGTGGTGGCAACTCCTCGAAGCGTCGTCCACCTCTAGCTACACGGCCAGCTCCTCTGCCATGGCCACCTTCTCCTTGTCTTCCGTCCTGATCGAACCTTTGCCTCTGCCTAGGAGGTTCTTCACTTAACTGCTGATCATCAGCATGGCGGGTCAGACAGTCACCAGCCATGTGACCAATCCCGCCACAGGAGAAACACTGCCCACTCTCGGCACGCCTGGCTCTGACACCACCCCGGCTCCCCCCGCACAACAGGGCCTGAGTCGTGGAGTCGGCCACCGGTAGGTCTGGCCCTCTAGGACCTCTGCGTCATCAGTCTACTGCCTACTACAGAAGACTCTACCGCATGCTGGCTAGTAGTGGGTCCTGCTGCTGGAGACTGCTCAGAAAGGAAACTCTTCACTAAGAGGGCTCACTCCAGCACCCCTGTTTGCGTCGGAATGCTTATTGGAACTCCAGAAGCTCTAATCTCTCTCATGAGTCCCTGCTCGATGGTTCGGGCCCTGAAGAACGAGTCCCATACCATATCTTTAGAGTAGCGCGAGAGGTCCGTAAATCTCGCCAAGTACTAGGCCACTGTCATGCTGCCCTGCCGCAGCTAGAGTAACTCCTGTATACGCACCGCTCGAAGGGTGGCTGGTACAAACTCTGGCCGGAACAGGCTCTCGAAGTCTGCCCATAGAAGTGATGCCTCGTCGTTCACCTGGAGCATCAAGCTCCACCATCAGCCTGCTGCTGCGTACAGTAGGCTCGGTTTGAGGATTACCATGAGGTCTGCTGGTATCCTCACTAGCCTGAAAACTCCCACCACAGCCTCCAGCCAATCCTCAGCCGCCTGCGGGTTCGTCTCCCCCCAGAACCTGGGTGGCCTCTGGAGCTGGAACACTTGCAGTGCGCTCGAGCGGCGTGCATCGTCAGCGGCTGGGGCTGGTATCATCGGTGGCTCGGTGGGTAAAGGTACCGCCGGTGCCTCTACTGACAAGGATCCCTGCACCAAGTCCTCGTCGCTCGGTGGGCTGTCGCCATGCTCAATCCTCAGAACCCTAGCTAGTCGTCTGCAGGGAGGCATCCTGAAAGAAACAACATGATACAGTCAAACGATAAGAACCTGGTGAGCTAACCTGGTTTGAGCTGACTTTTAAAAACTGCTGGAAACACACACGCAATCAGTGTCTTCGTGCATTAAGTCGGAAATCGGAAGTCAGGGTCCTGGTGTACGGATACGTCGGCTGCCGCACCAACACTAGACTCCCTAGACCGATAACCACACTCAATACGCTAAACATTATAGCTTCACATAGAAGAAAGATCAGAGTTTGCGGTAGAACCGACCACCTTTGATACCAATCTGTCACGACCCGTCCTCGGGGCCCGTGCCGTGACTACCCCAAGCCCGCCTTCCATAGGCCAGGGGCTGGCGACTAGCACCAAGGCCTAAATCCCGGTAAAAAGGGAAGGCATTGCCTTTGTAAAGTAAACAAGAACCACAAAGTAAGCAAGCGGAAAAGTAAACACTAAGTAAAAACAGAGTACAACTGAAGTGCGGAAAAGTAAATGGGCTAGTATACAAACCCAACTGAATGTAAAGTACAACTCGAAAGGGAAAACAACAACTGTAATGTAAAAGCCGCTACACAGAGCAGTCCGCTGGAAATCCCACCTGAAAGGTGGGTACAGATAGCTCCAATG